>BMAU01017234.1:0-327500 GCA_019973935.1 Trichonephila clavipes
AGATGTCCTTCCAAGGGGAGGAACATCACAAGCTCTCTGTTCTGGGAATTTTTGAGATTCAAAATGTTCCAACTTTCTTTGAAGGTAAGTTGAAGCTGATGAAGATATGTTGGGAAACGAAATATCAGTGTGAGGGGGTATATTGTCTCGCCCACAGCAGTGATTGCCAAAAAGTGGTCTATATAATCCCCCTTTCAGGGTCTATGAAGATGACCTGCAAGGGCTCCACGGTAGATGGAACAAAAAGATTTGGGGGTCCATGCGAGGTGTAAATGCGGGGGTACGATAGTGCTCCTCATTAAACCAGATCGGGATTTAAATCTTTAAAAAAAAAAATTGATGTAGTAGAAACCAAGATTTTACTCAATTTAATTGAATTATTTATTTAATTTAGTGAGGTTAATTGGTGTGATTACTAGGTGACAGCATAAGTTCCATTAAGCCAAGGATCGCTTCAACCTTTTTTTCCGGATTTTAACTGAAGAAGCATAATATTGGACGTGTCAAAAATGTAAACTATAAAAACTCAACCTGTCACAGACAATCTGTAAGGACATGTTACATTACGCACAACATTTAATGCCCTACATTCAGATTTTGAAACTAGTTTCTCGATATTACTTCTTTTATATTAATACCACAGTAGCTACAATGAATTCATATAGTCACATTGAAAAATTCGTATTACAACAGGGAACTCATCAGAATATTCCCTAACGAAGATCTTAAAAATGAAATGTTTAGGAAACAGATGTCAGTAATTTTGGCTTTCCTTTAAAAGAGGCAGGATACACATACCTGCTTACTTGTTGTGAACTATGGAATGTCGTGAAAAAGTTTTTTAATTGATTTTCCTAGCGAGAGGGAGTTTGAAAATGAGTTTGTCAATCTCAAAAACAAACGAACAAACAAAAAGCCTGGACGCTTACTAACAAAGTGAGTTTTAATGTTATACCTTGACTAAATAGATATTAAATGATGAAAAAAATTTGGAATCGTGAAGCACCAGATTCCTCCCCTCACCCTTAAAAGCATTTGAGTATTGGAGTTCAGTTATTTTATATATCAATCCAAATTTAATTTAATTCATTAGTATGTGCTTCTTAAGTTTTAAATGATATGATTTCACAGATGCATTAGAAATTTAATTCCCTTAAAGTAAGTAGTAAAGTGACAGCTACTAAAAAAGAGAACATGTAAGTGGAAAGATTTGGCAAAATTCAGCATAAAAGTGCGGGCAGGGGTCTAATCGAAAACGAAAACATGGCAAGTGGTCTATGAGACAAAATTTGGGAACCTCTGCTCTACAGCAATGCTAAACGCAAGAGGTAAGGGAGTAAAAAGTATGAAAAATATTAAAATATTTTTAAAACTGATATTTATCAATTAATATTGATACTGTTTATTTGATGGAATATTGCAAAAAAATGTTTTTTTTTTATCTTTTACTGGAAATACCATGATAAACTTTCAAGTTTTATTTTACAGGTATTATAGATTAAATTAATTTTACTATCAGCCGGACAAGTGGTCTTTGAACTTCACACACCACGTAAAACTCTACGATCTATAGAGTATCTTCGGCGCAAACATCATGCAAAAAAATGCAATTCTTAGAAGAATATAACTTCCCTTAAAAAAATGTTTATTTAAAGAAGATCAACATGTTATATATATATATAGCTATTTTAAGTAATGATTATTTAAGAAAACTGCTGTATCTTTCTAAAAAGTATTTAGCATAGTACTAATACAATTTATTCACTAATGGCTTTAGTTTGTAATCCAGATTGTATCTACTCTTGTAATATATGTAATAAATGGGATACAAATTTATATTTTTCACATTCTGTCAAATTCTAGGTCAATCGAAGCTATCTACCGTCACATTTCATATTATGCGTTAATTTCTCTCCATTTTATTTGTGTTGCTGCATAATTTGTTGATAAATATTTTTATTTTAAATATATTGTTCTGAATGACATTAAAATGTTTCTAGTTGTAGGTGAAATCCTGTGTTTTCTGCATGAATTTGCAACCTAAAATTTAGATTTTAAAACGGAGTCTATTGTGGTATCGAACAATTGTTTCTTCTTCATTGAAAAAGTCTTTTCACTTATCCATTCATGTAAATATTATTTTACAGATATTATAGGTTAATTTAATTTAGTTTTATTATTATAAAAGTTATTTTAGAGTCGGAATTTTTTTAAATAAGGAACAGAAAGAGGTGTTCTGTTGTTTAATTTTCAACACGTTCATCTAACACGAATTTATTCCATTCCATTATATTAGTTATAAGAAATGTCCCACTAACGAGTTTTAAATTATATTTCGGAAACCAAAATCGAGTAAAACAGAATATTCACAATATAAGTAATACATATAGAAGAAAAAACCCTTTCAATATTCGTTTATTATAATAAAATAAAAAATACAGGATATTGCTTAAAAGGTAAGCTTAAAAAATTGCTAAACAAATTATTTTTTAACTCTCCGCCCCCGATTGGACGCGGGACTCAAGTTAGGAAACACGGATTTAAATATTTGTAGCCATCATGCAAACTTGAATACATTTTGCATATGCATTTGTAATTTCGAAATTTTTGTTTTCACTCGTGGAACTCGAGAGTTCAGTGGAACACAGTATAAGATCATTGAACTAGGTCAACTAAATTATAAAAATATTTTTCAAAATTCTATTGTACAAATCCATTATTGAAACTGTTATCAGTTAGACAATAACATAAATGATTTTTTTAATGAAAATGAAATAATTACACATTTTTAACTACTAAAAGAGTGATGAAAAACGCATTATTCATTAGCTCTTAGTGATATTTTAACGACTTTGTTCTGAATTTTACTTGATGAAGAGTTTCTACATTTCCAAGAGCCTTAAAATCTAAATGTATTATAGTTTTAGACTAAGAATAATTTATTTAAATTTTAATACTATAAATGCTGCTTTACAAAAACTTAAGTAATTTTATCATTTTATAATTAGCATTCGTTTTTTTGAAAAAAAACCCATATTAGCTTTGTTACAATGAGCTATCCGCAAGATTTATTCTTTTGAATTTGGGCTTTTTCCATCCTGCCAAATTACCATTTTGAGCTAGAGCAACTCAGCGGCTCTAATGAACTTTAATGCTAATATCATATAAATAGCCTGTGAGATAGAAAACAGATATCAGTAGGACAATATCACCATATTAGCACTTCCCAAAATGGTGTCGCTTATTTTGAACTATCTCCTAAAATTATAGTAGGTTAGTTATTGGAAACTGTGGGTATTTCTATTTGACTAGTTGCGAATGCTGCATCTCATTATACATAAGTACCCATTATCTCTTCTTATTCATCCCATAATCAGATTAAACGCAGCGTTTCTCTAAGCGCGCCCCTTACAGGGGGCGTGATTACTCTTGGAAGGGCATGCAAGCATATTGAAAAGTCGAAAATAAAAGATCATTTAAGAAAATTATTAATTTAAAGTAAGTTAAAAAACAAAGCATGGGTTGATATAATACAAAATAAAATACACATTTACACTGATACAATACACTTATAAATATACTTCTGAAGGTATTTTTTAAAATTAATTTAGCAATACTAAATTACGAACAAGTTTACTAATTACCTGCGACACCATGGACTTGTCATATAAAAATATATCCAAAAATTAGTATTTCTCTTGGTAATTTGTACAGTTTATAATTAATGATTTAACTACAGATTAAAATTTACACGATTTGCTACCCAATGTCACCGTTTTCTACGTAGGCACGCGCATGTGATATATTGGGGGGAGAAGAGGAATAAATGAGGAAATCCTCGGAAATAAGTAATTCATTTGCAAATAATGCCAATATTTTTTTATTACATTCCCAACCCTTCAGAATAATTTTATGAATATCAGTGCTCAGAATAAATCATACTTCGGTAAAACGTATATATACGTCCGGAGCAATTATCGCTTTGGTTGAGCGAGGTGTTTATCTATATCGATGGCACTTAAGAGGTTAAAGCCATGTTGTAGCTTTAGTGTCAAAGTATAGTATTATTCAATTAAATATATTGTTATCCTTTGTGGAGGGGGTCGATGAAAATTATGATTGAATATTGGGTCGCAAGTAGTAGAAGTTTGAGAAGCACTAGATTTAACATGAAATTAATAAAAGTTAATTATTATCGGTATCTATTGGGTATCATTTCGTGTCTGAAATAATGACGTCTCAATCCCTAATGCATTCATATCTCTGCAAATATCTGGTGAATGATGTGACGTTTTCGCGCCGCACATCTGAAAAATTGGCTTCTATTTGGGGATAGGATAACAATTTTCGTATCCACACGTACATCTTAAATATTGAGAGTCCTTTCATCTGCCATCACCCCGAAATTAATGGCTGGGCACCCTAAGGAATCGATTCAACACCTGCGAGCCGGAAACTCCAAGTGAAGTTTGAGGTGTTAGAAAGAAACCGCCCCATTCCAAGATCATGCAGTGGAAAGGGGAGTCCGTTGGAAAACACGAAAGAGAACGGTCGTGTTGTCTCCTCCCTCACAAATAACATATTCTGAATTCAGTGTCGGTTTATCCATTGGACACTTGGAGTGGGCGCCCAGGGATCCGGGGTTTGGAAACGCCCGGATAAGCTGGACATAAACAGATTTTCTATTTATAAATTTAGATTATCCAGTGCCAAGACGCCCGTAGATCTTTCGAACCCAATGCACGGAATGAGCTAAATCGGCACTTTCTGAACTAATGAGCAACCAATCTAATAAATAACTCTCAGTGTAATTACCAGCCGTGTCGTAAACAAAAGTACTTTAATTTTATTAACTAACTCACGCTAGCATTACTTTTCTCAAACGCCACTATGAGACATTTTCTTAAATCTCATTCCAATACAAGAGATAGGGGCACCACGACAGCTTTTTATACATAATATATTATTATGTATTAAATATATTACATATTATTATATATAATATTTGTATTACTAATTCAAAACATTTTTTTTTCCATTTATGTTTCTCTCTTTGTAATAAAACATACTAAAAACGTAAAGAAAACATTAGCAAATATAAAATAAAATCAGGTATACGTTTTTTCCCCTTAAATTCGTATTTGCAGATCAGACACAAACTGAAATTGCATATTAACCCATTTATGCCTGATTGAAATATAAACCAACTTTTACAACCTCTTTGCAAGCAAACATTTGCAGCAGTGACTAACTGAATGTTTTAAACGAAATTGTTATGCCCCTGCGAAATAGGTTAAATTCATAAATCCAACCAGGAACGCAATCGTGAACTTCTAAATTACTAAAAACTTTCACTCGACTACTGTTCCAAAAATGGAAGACTAGGCATAAATGGGTTAATATACTCCAATACTGCTTTATATTGTGCTCTGGAAAATAATCAGAAGCTTTAAATGACTTAAGAATACCCTTAAAGTATATAAAACGTTTTCCAATATGTCCCCAAAAAGTCACTTATCGTACTGACTTACGATACTTTTCTGAAATCCAAACGTTGAGGTCCCAAATGTTTTGCTTCTCAAATTGAAAATGGAGCTCGTTTAAGCTTCACTCACGTGCCCCTTGGGCCAAAAGGACTCTGGTTCATACTAAATTTTACTACCCCCTCCCCCTTTTTATCTTGTACACAAGACAGGAAATCGAATGGTTTATTGGATTTTTATTGCTCCGAGTAAAGGAGCACGAACACACGTTAATAGGTGTGGTTTTGTTAGTTATTGATTGCTTTACAACCAAAAGTAGTTCCTGAGCTTGGCTAGATGAAAATGAAAAAGCTATGTGCCCTTTCCGGGTTTATGTCGTTATACTTTTTTTTTAAAAAAAGTTTCGTTTGGTTTCTTTCATGAGCATTTACTGGTTGCAGAGGAGAGAATCACATGTATTTTGTTGTTTGAGAATGAGAAACAATGTTAGTATTCTGAGATTTTGTCAGATTTCTGACTGATTGATAAGCAATGGTATTTTAAATGCATTGATTTTGTTGAAAATTACGTCTATTTTGCTTATTAAGCTTTCTCGGTGTATTCAGGGTGGTAGTCTGACTCGTAAGTCTTAGGTTGCGGGTTCGATTCTAGCAAGAGTCGATTGATATTATAAATGCGAAAATCATAGGCGCGTAAATCATATGATTAAATCAGTGCTTCTCAAACTCTTAATATTTGCAACCCATTATCCAATCATAATTTTCATCTCCTCCCCTACAATAAAAATGTATCAAATTCAGTTAGACTATACTTTGATGCTAACGTTAGAATACGACTTAAACCTCTTAAGTGCCACTCGCGTAAATAAACGTTTCTCTCGGCCAAAATGTGATTTAGAGTGTCGTGCAATGTAAAAAGTGTAAGTACTATACTTATAATATAAAAAAAACGAAATATTTTTCACAATTACAAATACATATTTCTTGCATTTTGAAACATTAAATTCAATTTTTAATAAAAAAATTATTTAGAAGTAAAAAAATTAAGTATGTAATGTAAACAATTATGTATGAATTAAAAATTAGTAGCGTCAATAGCATTAATGTTTTTAAACTTATTTTAAAACGATGATTTAAGCAGGCAATGTACAATTTGCAATAAATGTAATAGAAACACACATTTGTATTAAATACTTACAATGTAAAAATTTTGAAAAAATAAATATATGTGTGTGTATTGAAATTGACTATACTATGCGTAGACAAACTTAACATTATAAGTAATTGTAGTCCACGTCGCAACTACGGCAAAACAATAACAAACGACCCACGACCAATCACGTTTGTTCGTAATATTTCACAGTAAACTTTGTTACTTTGAAATAAAACGCAAAGCAATTTTGATCACTGACGTGCCCAAAATATTGCGTGCCAATGGTTCGCCATCCCTGACATAGGTGATCTTTGAAAAATAAAATAAAATAGTAAAAAAACGCAAACTTTAATTGTATTAACATATGATTTGAGAAATGTTAATTCTTTTTAAAAAAACATGTTGAAAATAATCACAAATTTTTAAAATATTTACAAATTTAGGATTTTATTAGTTTTTAAAATGTTTTATTAGTAACATAGTAAAGGTTTTGCAAGTAGTATGTAAAAAAAATATATTTGCAATAACAAAGGAAACGGAAATTTTTAGAGGATATTTTTTCTCAAATATGTTTCATATTTTGCTTTAGGAAAAGGTTATTTTGCTTTTATGCTCTGATTTCTTACTTATTTGGCTTATATGGTATGTCACACTGGGAGAGACTTACCCCTGAAGTTGTTCCTTCCCCGTATTGTCTACCTAAGAGTGTGGGGAAAGTAAATGCAGAATCAGAAACTTCCAATATAACCATTTTTTTTTCTCAAGCCCACTAACCAGTCCCAGATTAATCTCTAAGTGGATGTCCTAGGAGTGACAAAGAGAAAGTAATAATCCCTAAGCGAACAAGCGCAAGTAACCAATTTAACTTAACTTAATCTATCGTTCACTACAAATCCCCAATCCACTAATTTAATACAGTGACAAACACCGCTCTTAATATTAAGCTGGGAAAATCAACTTTATTCTATCTCACCTTCGTAGAAACTGTAACAGCTTCTCAGCGCCTTCTTTTTACAATTACCAAAACTCTGACTATAAATTCGAACTAATCTACATTTCAAGGAATGCTGAGAATTAAACTCGAATGTAGCCCAAAGATTTCGCAAGAGTATTAGCGGAAAGATCGCGTGAAGATCCGTCACAGCACCTATTTTAGATTTAATTTTATGTGTTTTTTATTTATATTACTTATAAAACATTAAAGAAATACCATTTTTTTAAATAAAAATAATTCCATTCAAAAGTTTTATTTGTTGCTACTTTTTTCACAAATTATCCATCATTCTATTTATTATAATTTTTTTTTACTTTCACCTGATCTCAAAGTGTCTATGGATGGCAACACATTCCGTTAAAAATGTAATTAACTTTTTAAAGCGATGATCAAGATATCTTCAATGATAAAGTAAAACAAGGAGAAAATACCCAAGAGACTATCTTAAACTGTTTTTACTCCACTAATCGTTTTTTTTCTCCTAAGACCGAATTCTTTAGGGGAGGAAAGGAACAAAAGCGTTTTTTACGGACCATTAAATTTTTACATAAAAAGTTTAATTAATCTTCCTGTATGTAGCATTTAATTAGAAAAAGAGAAGAATAATGCTACCTGAATGGAAGTGAAGAGAAAACATTGACTAGATCTTTTTTTTCTTTCACGAAAGGTATTTTTCTTTTCAAAAAACGTTTACTAATCAGTCTAGCATTTAAATGGAAGTATTCTTTAATAGCCAAGTGTGCTTAGCACCATCATTGTTCATTTATTTTAAAAGGACTTGCATTAAAGAAAAATAGATAGATTTTTAAATGGAAGAATTATTTTTGTTGTTTTTATTGATGCCAACTAAATTCATTGCAGCAAAGGGCTAGTTTTACATCTGTCGTTATCCGTAGCTTTAAACATGTAAAAGTACAAAATGTGTGATGGATCAACACGCGACCTTCAAACTAATCATCTTGGGAAACCTTTGGGCTATCAATTCGCGTTATTCACAACCAGCCCTTCGTAAAAAATGAATCGTGATATGTAAATTAATTTACTATAAATAGGCGAGGTTTTTTAGCTTTAGAAAAAGGAGAGAAATATACTGTAGAAAGGTGAGATTGTTATTAAAGGTATAATATTTGAATTATAGAGCTTTGATTATTAATAGAAGGAAACCTTAATGTGGCGATTGCTGACTATGAATGAATTAAAATTAGATCAAATCAGGTAAAAAGTTAGATCCTGAATTAAGAGAAGGATCTATTTTTTAGTCGACTAATCGCTTACTCGTTACTGCTGTTGTTCCTCTTTCACGATTTTTATTGAGCCATTCTCTTAAGATTACTAGTTTAAACTGTACCTATGCTTAGTGATAAAGTAAATAGATTAGATATGAATAATGAGTGTTTCTTCCCTTCTCCCTACACGTATGGATGATCGCGTGAGAGACGCGGACCTCTTACACATGCAAAAGTACAATTTGGCTTATTTCCTTCCCGATTTTTAGGAAGAACACCCTAGGGCTGGAGTAATCAACCTTTCTTTCTACTTGGCCGCATACATATGTCAGCTACTTCTAGCAGGTCACATACATATGTTAGTTAATTCACATGGGCCGCAACCTGAAGATAAATGGGACAGGAGGAGGGGGAATGAATTAAGACCAAGATAATAATAGTCATTTATAAAATGCGAAAAATTTATCAAAATATTGTAACTCCTATTTTGCTTTTTCTAAATATTAAAATTAATATATATATATTTTTATTATTTTTGTCACTAACACGATACATTAGAAGCATTTAAAAACACTCCTTCACAATTTCTGCATCAGTAAACAGTTTCATATGATTACCAATAATGTAGCAAACTTCATAGGATGTGTATTTGTTACCGCTGTGATATTTCCAATGCCAAAACACTTTGTTGTTGTTGCAAAGATTATTTAAGAAAGCCTATTCACCACCTCTTGCAAGAGATCTTAGAGGAAAAGGGTCATTGAATGATTCATGTTTATTGGCATTTCTTAAATGCTACACTTTCTTGAGAAATCAAATAAATACTGATCCATGTTTATTTTTCACTACAAAATAGTGAACCTCTCCATCGTTTGGAAATGATATATTTTCTTCGAATATTTTTCACTTGCAAGATATGAAAGATAGTTAAAAATTAGTTCCACCCATAAAATTATCGCTACTCCACAGTTGTCTGTTATCACTAACCGTAACCGTTCCAAATAGAAAAAAATATGAATTGGTACCCGTACGACACTTACAGTGGGCCGCATGTGGCCCTCGAGCCGCAGGTTGAGTATTCGCTGCCCTAAGGGGTGATCAGAGAACTCCCATTTTTTTATCTTTCCAGCAATCCCTTGAGATGACCCTAATTTAAATTAAATATTTATACTGCTACGAATAGTTAGAGTGATCCCATGTTGCACAGACACTATGCATTTACATACATCCATGCCTTCTCTGGAGTTCGAGCCCTTACCCTACGGCATAGCAGCTATCGTCCCTAACCATTATACCGCATAACCACTAGAATTACTTCGATTCTTTGAATGATTTTCGATTAACCATATTTAAGGATCAGACGTCCTCTGTGCGATACCCTTCACGTTCCTATAAAAGGGACAGTGAGCAAACATCTGGTCTATAGGAGGAAACTCGGGTAACATGTACCACACACGAAGCTCGAGGGTAAATTCATGACTTGGCCTAACAATAGTCTGAATTCCTTAAATGAAATTTCTCCGCATCTCAAGTGACTGCAGGTGATGTTTCCGTTCTCATTCTAAGTCTCCAGTTACCAACAGACAAAATTATTTCAGCTATGGACAATCGATGCAGAAAACTGTTTGGATTGGTATTCGGAAAGGTGTGGTTAAACCTATTACAGACGTGCTCAAAGCTACGGATAACAACCGGCGCACACGTAGCCTCTCGCGAGGATGACTTTTGTGGACCTTGATATGATGTTACTTTGAATCGCATCAAACACATTCTTAAGTTTCTTCTTTTCTTCTTACTTGAGATGTGCGTCTGTATAAAAATGTGGCTAGCCATGTGTACATTCTTTGCTTCATCAGTTACTAATACATACATTATCAGTTCTTAAGATATCCGATTACTTGCCACAAATATTTTGAAAAAATGGAGATATGGCGTGCTTTTTTGTGATTTTTAAATTTATTTAGTATATTTTAAGAAAAAAGTTCTAAAATTAAAAAAAAAATTGTTGTTATTAAAATGAGAAAAATACTGGTGAAAATGTACCCAAAATTACATAAACGGGGCCCGCTCTGTACAAACCATTTTTACTAAATTCTCAATTTTTTTAATTATCCTGTGTTACTTTGTTATTCATGTTTAAAATGACCTTCAAGATAAGAGATATTTAACTTTTTCAAAAACTAGAGCACTTTATCATAGTGATTAGATGAAATTGCTTAAAAACAGTGATTATATTTACATAAAGGACTGTAAATTATGAAAAAAAAACAGTCATTGATTACTCTGAATATTATTTCAAGACACTTCTACTCTTATATACAAAATACACAAAAAATTTCAGCAATTTATTTTCAAAACTTTTTGAGCAATCGCTACCTCCGTTTGAGTTTTTCGGGAAAAGTCATTTTGAGTAAAACGCCTTTTAAAATAAAGAGTGTTTTTTTCCAGGTATAGAAGTTTAAGTTGGCATTATTTTCCAAGATGGCGACCGATTTAACAGCTGTCAAGTGATTTATTCTCAGTTTGGTTTGGCAATTCATCAAAACGATCATCAAGCAAGGCGAAGATTCGTCGAATGGGCCCAAAATGAGATTGCCGTTGCTCCCGATTTTCATAAGCGAATTTTGTTTAGCGATGAAGCGCACTTCTGGTTGAATGGCTACGTCAACAAACAAAACTGCCGCATTTGGAGTGAAGCTAATCCACAAGTGTATGTCGAAACACCGTTACATCCAGAAAAACTGACTGGTGCGCTTTATGGGCTGGTGCAATCATTGGTCCGTACTTCTTCAAAAACGGTGAAGGCCACAACGTTACAGTCAGTGGTGATCGGTATAGCTCCGTGATTACTAACTTTTTCATTCCTGAATTGAACAATCATGATGTCTAGAAGCTGTGGTTCCAACAAGACGGTGCAACATGTCACACAGCTCGCGCCACAATCGATTTATTGAAAGACACGTTTGGTGACCGCCTAATTTCACGTTTTGGACCTGTGAATTGGCCTCCCAGATCTTGTGATTTAACACCGCTACACTATTTTCTGTGGGGCTATGTAAAGTCATTGGTCTATGCGGATAAGCCACAAACGCTTGAGCATTTGGATGACATCATTTGCCGTGTTATTGCCGATATACGGCCACAAATGTTGGAAAAATCATCGAAAATTGGACGTCCAGATTGGACTACATCCGAGCCAGCCGTGGCAGTCATTTGCCGGAAATCATATTTAAAATGTAACGCCACAATATTATCTTTCGAATAAAAAAAATCATGCCAATCGTATAATACATCGTTGTTTTATTGCAATTTAAAGTTCTATACCTCTAAAAAAACACCCTTTATATCTTGCTTAAAGTAATGTAGCATCTGTTTTTACTAAAGCACTCGTAGTTTTTGTCTAAGAAACTAGGAAAATAAAAAACTTGGCATTTTTATTAAGCTATGAAAATGGATTATAATATAAAATAATTACAATAATTGTCGATATTTGAAAAAAATAAGGTTTTAGGGTAGTCAAATACCTTAAAATAACTATCTCAAGATTAGTAATACTAAAGAAGTGAAAGAAATATCAAGACATCTAATGACGCTTGTAATGAGATACAACAGAAAAGAATGTTGCAAGAATAGAGACACTAATATTTTCAAGCATATTTAAACCTTCTGCTTACGTCATATTTTCATGTATCATTTTCATACGGAGTGAGTGAGGGAGAGATTTATTTATGTCCCACACACAATACAAAACCCTAAGGCTTTTGAAGACGAATTTCGTAATTTTAAACCTGGGTCAAGTGGCAAGCAAATATCTAGGCTTGCACCACCCACTTCGAGATACAACACCATATTAACCCTTTACCTACCGACGGTACCTAAAAGTACCACTTAATTTAAAATTGCATAGAATAACCAATTTTACGAATATTCTCACAATACCTGGCAGGACTATTCTTTTAAATCCTCTCTTCCAAAATATATGGCAGCATGGGTTCTATAATGAGTATTTTAGCGGGAAAGGCGAAAAGTTTTATAGCAGAAATAGCGTTTTAGGCGCACGGCATTTTCAGCGGATTGCGAAAATTGTCATTTTTGTTCTGAAAACATAGTAAATGTCAAAAGGTAAGCGTCTTATTTTTGTATGTTAATGAAGACCTTAGGAAAAAATTTGACTATGTATTTTAAGTGAACAGTTTGTATAATTAATTTTATAGTTGAATATCTTTAATTTATTAATTAGCTCTAATTAATTAAATTTCCCAAAGTTGAGTATTTTGTTTATGTATATACGTTATTTTCAATGCAGTGATTCAGAAAAAATATTGCATGAAAAATGCAATAAGTCATTATGGGGCAGATAAAGGGTTAACGTTCATCAGCCTTCTGTACCTGGTGGGTCTTCAGCGGCGAAATGACTTGAGCCCATGTCATTCCAGCCACGAGTTTGAGACCATAATCATTTCGGTAACGTAATTAAAATCAATGCTTGTGAATTTATCCAAATCCTCTTTTATTGAATTGATACACTTTAACTTTGTAAAGGTTCTCAATCTAATTTGAAATGTGGAATATCAAATACATATCATGCACATCATTCGTTTTTAACCTTCGTTCAAAACTGAGATGCTTGTTGCCAAAACCCTTCTTGTAACTTTTAAGAGGTGTTGGAAAGCTAAAATCTTATTTTTTTTTGACAAATTCAGATTTTTATATTTTCGAATGTTATATATTTTAACCTTTCTAAAAGTACCTTAATTTAACCTTTCGGAACAATTAGAAGCCCTTAAAACCTATTTTTAAATAATCGTTTAAACTGGGTCACGCCCATTTAAATGGCTAAAAATGTAAGCAAAATACACTACTGGCCACCGTAAATGAAACACCCTGAAGGAAGCATGCAAGTAACATGAAATTTACAACATGCACTAGTGGAGGTGAGGTATGCAAAATATTAGAATTTCAGCTCAGACACACATCACACGCGCCTGTGATGCCACCTCAAAGCTCTATTTAAGGCTGGGAGATTTCTACGATTTCAAGATCGGCGATGGAGTAACTTCATGGACAGACTGACACCAGTAAGTAATCACGTGATTCCTGTGTCAATAACTGCACGTGTGAATTCATAGCGTTGGTTTTCCTACATGTTCGTTGATGCCATTCTTGTGTCTTAATTTTATCTAATTAAAAACATATGATATCATTGTATTTTTTATATTATTTTAGAATATATATTTGTTAGGAAATAATCTTAACAACTCTTTTATATGTCTTTTTATTCTAATTTATTTATCTAATTAGGTAATTGTCTACTTCGTCTAGTGTTAGGTGGCATATTTATTTATCATAATTCGGTCGGATCCTAGAATTTATTTATAGTTCTTAGTACACTTAGGTATGGCTCTTAGTTATTTTAGTTCTTTATTAATTTAGTAGTTATTTATTATATAGTTTTGCACAAGAATGGTTGACAGCATAGAATTAAAATTACTTTTTTTAAAAATTGTATGATTATCGAATAACATTGATATCATTTATTTAGAAAGAGCTTACACCTATTATTATACAACACAGTGTCAGTTAATTGTGAATAGTATAAAAAATGTCTGTAATTTTAATTAATAATTCAATGTCATGTGAGAACATATTTATTCTGAAATTTTTCAGATTTTTGATAATTTGTGGCAGGAATGTTTACAAAAATTAATGAAATGTTTCTTTGATTTTTACCTTCCACACACAAATTATTGATATCTAAATTATTTATAATTATACTTTGCTGTTAAAATTTAATGTCATTTCTTTCTTTAAATTAAAATACAATATTCTTAAGGGGAATGAAACCATTACAATAGGGGTAACATTTTTTAGAAATGATTACATTTAGTTTGATATGTTATTATCTTTTTTTTTTGAAGTACATATCAAACTTGCAAAAAAGTTTATTTCTTGAAACCTGTGTACATAGAACATTAGTTAATATGAAAGTTTTAGTTAAATGAAGAGAATTTTCTTTTGGTGAAAGTGTTTTTTTTTCATCTTTTTTTTTTGAAATATCAGTGGCTACTTAAGAAGTAAGTATTTGTTTATCCATGATTTAACTATTTTCCTTTTTTGCACAAATCCTTAAAACAGTTTAACTCCTAAAAACTCAGTATTATGCATGTAATGGTAATTAAGGATGTGAGTATATGATTCATATATATGTCTCCTGTGATGAAAATTGAATTTTTTTTACAACTTTATGAATTGCAAATTTTATAATAGTATGGCTTACCAATGGGTACATTAAACACTCTATGTGAAGCATTATAAGTGTCAGACATTTGAAATAATCCCGTAATTTTTGTTTGATTTATCAATACTATAGGAAGTTCTTAATTTTTTTTCTTCTTAGTACTTACATGCTACTAGCTGGTAAACCTGTTCTTCACACAGGTGTGAATTTATATATATAAATAATGTTATGCATGAAATTTATCTCCCCCCCCAGTACTTCCTTATTTAGAAATGGTAAATAACAGTTTTCTAAAAAATATTTTATATTTACTCGAGTTTACCTACCTACACTTAAAATTCAAATGAATGTTTTATTTCACTGTGGAACAGTTATTTGTTGCAAATGAATTTTTTGTTTACACAATGTATTGCATATAAATACTTCATATAAGTTTCGTACAATATTATGATGTATTTAAAGATATTTGAAAATGTTTCTAACAAAATAACATTCATATCTTTGACTGTCTGTTTTTACTTAGTAATTATTCCTCTAAAAACGTTTAGACATTTTTTTTTAGAAATGATTGTATAAAGTAATAAACGAAAATACTATTTCACTATTAAGTTAAAGAAATGAATCATATTAATATATATTTTTTACAAAATATTCACTGTAATATGAACTTCACCTTTATATCTCGGCTACTGAATATTATGCATGGATATGCAACACTTGGATCACAAATTCAGATTATTAATGCGAGTATGAACTATATTAATAATTTAGATTACAAATTCAATAGTTTTTTTAATTGCCTTTGTAAAAAGTGCTTATAACATGTTGAACAACTTGTTTTAAGTAATTATATAATATTAAGGAATATTTCATCAGAAAAAATGCTATAATTTTCACAAATTCAATTTAATTTTTAATTGAATTGCATACTTCTTTAAGCTATTGTTTATCTCATATTATATAGAGTTAATATTAAAGTTTTTGATTAATAATAAATATTTATCCTTTGATGAAAACGAATCTTATTTTTATAACACAATGAATTACAAATAAAATAGAAACAATTTAATACAATATAATATAATAATATGGAAATAAATAGTTGCTTAAAATTTCGATTCACAATTTCTACTAGTTATGTCTCTTGACCAGATATTTATGTTCAGTGTTAAACACTTGAGTTCCATTTCATGCAAACATAAAACTTACTTGGAGAAATATATTAGCATTTTATTTTGTTATCACTAATATGTATCTAAAGTATACTTTTATATATAATTATTCCTTTAAAAAAGAAATTGATCATTATAATACACAAGAGCCCAAAATTTGTCTTCGAAACATATGTCACACAAAAATATCAGTGATTTTGGCCAATTAACCTCTTAACAATAATTTTGAAAAAAAAGATTCTCTGTAATTCTTTTCGATAAATATCATAAAATTGATCAAAGTACTCTTCTTAGGTCAATATTTTCAACTAACTCAATGCAACAAATTTTTCAGGACTTATATCATAAGATTTATTTTTGCAAAAGTATAAAATAAATCTAATCTCTATAATAATAAATCTACAAATTTTGCTAATAACAATAAATGCATATTTGTTATACATATGTAGTTAAAAAATTTTATATGTGTGAGACAGGTTTTTATACCACACAGTCAAGCTCTGAAAAACAAATGTGTTAATTGATGCCACGCATATATATTACAATTTTTATTTTTTAAAAAGAATTATGAATTCAAAAATGGCTTTTTTTATATTGGCCATGAAGGAGTGAGCAGGACTTTTATATTTAACATATGGGCACAAATTTATATTCTACTATATACACATTCTAATTTAAAAATTTTAATGCCTTAATTTATTACCATATTTGGAATTCAATTCTCGAAAAATCATATATTTTACCTTAAGTAGTGCAGCGAATGAAGATTTTTAAAATGTAGCAAATTTTTTTATGTGTAATTTTACAAATGGTCAATGATAATTTTGATTTCTAATGTTTGAAAGTGGTTCTTATTTCATCAACTAGTATAAACATTACCAGAGCTGTTGTAAATTAAGATATTTTTCCGTTTCTGTACTTTTTATTTTTCCCTGTAATATTGTAAAATTACTAAGAAAAATAAGTTTTATAAATATATATACTTCTTTTTGATATATGTATGGTTACATATCAGATACTTGTGTTCTAATTTTAGATAATTAAATGCTGAAGTACCTCTGTTAACTACTCTGAAGATCTGTAAAATAAGTAAAATTTAAGTTAACTAAACATAATATGTTCTCAATATAACTTGATATAAAATAAACAAATATTTGCTTTTAAATATTTACATTCTTGTAGAAGTAAGTCTACATCTATCCAAAATCCTTTTTGAAGAAGTTTCATTTGTCTTAAGGTGTTGAGAGGAGAGAGAAAACATTATTCAAAAATTGTGTGGTCAAACACATAAACACTGGGAAGATGGTACATAATCCTCACGCTTCATCATGCTATCAAAGCATTTAGATTTGTTATCATGATACTAAAAATGATTTTTTCTTTCTAATTATCCTTTCTATAACTGATGGAGCAACTATTTCAGCAAAATAAGACATTTTAAAAAGTAAAATGTAAATCTTTAAGAACAAAATAATCGTACGCAATAGTAGTAAACAAATGACTTCATATTCACCGGTTGACGGAATCACGCGATCGTGACGTCACATGAATTTTGTCCAATGTGTTTTTCTAGCGGTTTTTTTCAAAAAACGATCAGTTATGTCTCGTAGAAAACAGCGACCAGCTTTTGTTCAAATATCCGAGTTCGACAGAGGAAGGATATTGGCATACCGAGATTGTGTGTGTGTGTGTGTGGATTACCTTTCGGGGAAATCGGTAGTCGTGTTGAACGAAACCAAACAACTGTAATGCGAATATGTGACTTTGCATACTGGAGGGTACGACGGACCGACGTGGTCGCTCGCATCCACCTCAGTGCACCATTTCACGTGAGGACAGGCGAATTGTGCGTATGACAATGACGGATCGCTCAGTCACATCACGAACCTTAGTTTAGCGCATGAATATGTAACGCATAATTCAGTGTCTGCGCGTACCATTCGACACCGTTTACAGAAGAGTGTTATGTCCGCAAGACTTCCATTACTTTATCTACCCTTGATGCAGCACCACAGACGTCTTCGCCGCCAAAGGTGCGATGAAAGAAGGATGTGGCTGGCAGAATGGAAAGAAGTGGTCTTTACTGATGAGTCACGCATCTGTCTGCAACACCATGATGGTTGGCTTCGAGTCTGGAGACACCGTGGATAGAGGATGCTGAACTACTGCGTTATGCACCGCCCCACTGGTCCTGCACCGGGTATTATGTTATAGCACGGTATTGGATATAATTCTCGCACTCCTCTAGTTCGCATTGCCGGTACTTTAAACAGCCCGAGCTACATCTTTGAGGTGGTTGGAGACAGTTGTCCTTCGATAACTTCAGGGCTTGTCCACAGCCATATTTCAACAGGATAATGCGTGACCACACGTGACACGCATTGTCAAAAGGTTCTTCGTCAATCACCAGTTTGAATTGTTTTCCTGGCAGGCGCACTCTGCGGATCTTTCGTCGATAGAAAACATGTGGCCCATGGTTGTTCAACGATTGACCCAGATTACACCACCAGCTGCCACACCAGATCAACATGTGGAAGCTGTTTGATGTGTTGTACCCCACGAACACCTCCAAAGTATCTGTGAATTAATGCCGAGGTGTGTGGCACCGGTGATCTCCAACAATGGCAGCTACTCTGACTACTGATTCCGGCAGGAACCACACTTCACAGAAGTTTATAAATTTAATCATTTGATTCTTGGTCAACATGTTATATACAAAATAAATTTTGTTGTGCTATTTCTTGTCTTTCTTGGTGTTGCATTTACGGTGGCTAGCAGTGTATTTCGTTTTTGCTTAAACGTTTAACATCTGATATAAACCAAAACATGTATCTTTTATTGTAAATTGAGGCTTTATTTTTTTATTTACTAGCCAATTAGAAGTCTCACTGCATACAATAAAATCAATTTATCTCAAAATGTAAATTTTGATGTTCGATGTACCTTTTCTGAGATACTACTGTTCACAGGTATGAAAATTTTTGTTATTATACATTTATAATAATAACTAAAATATACTAAGATGAGAAACACTGTAAAACTCAAAATTATCTTATTTATGATTATAGAAAGAATAAAGCTAGTTTTTTTTCAGTCCAAGTTCGATTGAAAAATAATAACATAGCTTATTTTCTTAGAGAATCAAATGTACTTACTGACATTTAAGAACTGAATCTTAGGTCATAATTTTTTCTTTTAAAAAATGTAACAAATATTTCTAATAATATATATTCTTTCTCTTTACTATATTTTGGGTATTTAAGTGTAATTAAATTAATTCAATTATATATAGATACACGATAGATGTTAAATAAAAAATATATTATTTTTGATAAACACTACACACACAAACTTAATAATTTCTAAATGTTTATTTAATATTGCATGTATTCAGTGGTGTAGCGTGGATTTTGCAGTAGGGGCCATGATCCCGGTTGGCATACGGAAAGGGCAGCGGCCAGCACGTCGATATTTAAATTAAAAAATATTTCAATCTCCAAATCGTGCGCTCGACGAAGTTGACGGAAATGAGTGCGAGCTTTTATACACACACAGATTCAGGAAGTTTATTAGTCGATATTCAATCGTATTCGTTTTTATGTTACTTAAGATTCTGGCAACCGGTACTATGGGAAGTCAATGATGCTCAAAATTATTTGCAAACAGAGGGACTAATATCCACCAATACGTTCAAAAAATAAGTGCTTTACAGACCGTATTAGAAGCAAAATGAGAGGAATTCGAGGATGACGCTTTAATACATGCTGAACATTTATGTGAAGAGTTTGACATTTCTTTGGAACCCCCAAGACGAATCAGGAGAAAGCATATATTTGGCGACTTAAGCAAAGATGTTCAGTTTTCGTACAAAGATGACTGGAGGCGAACAATGTTTTCTCCAACAGACGGAGTAACTTCTGAAATTCAAGAAAAATTCCAATTGTTGCAGAATCTACCGCAAAAATATGATTTTTAAGGCCTGTATTGATTTTAAGCATGGAGGAACTTAATTTATATCTAGCTCCTCAAAACATTAATAAAGAAATCCAACTTTAGCACGTGCGTCTACAAGCTTTCGTAGCTTCAAAAGACCCAGGCTGTAAAAAAGGACTCATTAGATCCAGCTCTCTCTGGGTTTGATAAAACATATTATTGAGTCCAGCTTGAAGATGGCTTACCAAATAATGTCATAATGTTGAGAATTTTTTAACATCTGTCATCATTAATGCCAGTTGCGAGAGAAGCTTCTCTGAGGTAAAATTAATCCAAAATTATCTCAGATCAACTATGTCCCCGTTAAGGATGACAAATTGAAATATTCTGACAATTGAACATGACATACACATTGCTATTAACAATTGTATGAAAAATTTTGTCATGATAAAAACAAGAAAAGTGCATTTTTATCAATAAAAAAATTTAAAGTTTTTTTTTTTTTTACTTTTACTGATCTTGACTAATAATTAAAACAGAGAGGCAATAAATTTCCTGTCGGCCCCAGACGGCGAAAGCCCACGCTACGCCACTGCATGTATTGTATTTTAGTTCTTCCTACCTCTGTATATATTTCCTTAGACGAGAAGATCTATAAATATTTTCAAACGAAACAAAAGAAGATTAAACTTTAAAAAAATACACAAATTTTCAGTTTCTATGCACGTGTTCAGAAGATTCAAAGATGAGCTTCAAACATTGCGAAAGGCATCATGGGACGAAGGGATGTGGAATGGAAATAGAAAGCAGCTACCAGGGGGTCAAGTCATCTATCAAAACATGTCACGTGACTGCAACGTCTGATCATTGGCTGCCCCGTAGGTAGGGATGCGCAAGAATAAAATTGGGTATGCATTATTCCAGTCTGAAACATCCTTTACTTTTCTCAGTATCCAATATTGGTTTGAGACTCTGTATTATTTATAAACATCTACATTCTAGGATCAGTCATTTTGTTTGGATAGCATTTGTAAGACGATCTGTTGGAAAGGCTTCCTTTTTCTGGTAGGTTAAAATATAAACAAGGGGAGTGATTGGGACTTTAGGCTTTGGAAAAGAACACAGAGGAGTTTTTTGAGATTTTGCTTTTTTTTGCGTTAAATGTATTTTGTAAAATCCCTGCTGGAACTGAAAGTAAATGAATCCCTATTTGTTAAAATAAATCAAATTTAAAATTTAGTTTAAATTAATTTGATTTTGTATAATCAAAAGATTTTAAGGGGTTTTCATTTAGTTTTGTTTTCTTTTTGATAAATGTAAATGAATTGAAAAACATCAAGCATTTGTAATATTCGATTCTTTTAATAAGAAAGTTTACTATAATAAAAATTATTTTTCAAACATTTGTAAGCAAATTTGAAAAATTTAAATAACAAAAAATCCGTCGTGTAATGTGCATCTATAATTACAAGTAACATTTATTAATATTTAGGTATATATATTCACCGTATAACGCACATTCCCCCTTTATTAAAGAAATCTGAAGTCCTACGTGAACCCTATGTTTTGAAGTCATTCATTCGAGGTATTTTCCTAGCCTTTTGAAAAAAAAAATAGCATTCTCCAAGAACTAAAATTTTTTAAGTCCATTAGGTATGTTGTTTTTTATTATTGGGCATATCATTATTTTTTGAATTTGGTCATTCATTTATTTTTGTCTTAAGATGTGTTGGAAAGCTAAAATCAAATTTCTTTGAGAATTTGACATTTTTACATTTTCAAAATGTGTAGATTTTACTATTTCTAGAAATGCCTTACATTAACCTATGGGGCAATTAGAATACCTTAAAACCTATTTTTAAATAATCGCTGAAACTAGGCCATGCCCATTTGATTGGCAAAAAAATGTAAACAAAGTAATTCGTTCTTGCTTAAAAGTTGAACGTCTGATATAAAACTTTATATCAGGCGTTTACATGCATAAACCTTTAAGACCCAACCCGCGCGATTATGCGGGTTAGATATTCTTATACATTTTTCCTTCTGGAATAGTAGTATGTAAGAAAATTGCGAATCAAACAATTGAGAAGGTTTGCAGGAAGTGTATAGTGTCGTTTTTTATCAATAAACTACGGTTTTGGGCCATGTTTTACTTTCAGCTTTCAAATTTAGCTTTATTTTCTTTTTATCTGTCGTAAAAAGATAATAATCAATATATGTCTAATTTCTTAGATACAAACTTTTGTATTAATGTTTAAATAATTGTAAAATAGAAAAAAAAATATTAGTTATACTCTATTAATGTGGGTTGTAGGACTCGGGATTTCGTTACCCGCACGATCGTGCGGGTTAGGCGTTACTTAAATCACTGCAGCCGTAAAGGTAAATACTTACTATGCAAATTTTCTTTTCTGCTTCAATAATTTTGATGAAACCCTACATAAAAATGAAATATATAGTTATGTAATTAATACTAAATTTTCTTGGGGATCGTCATGGTTGAGTCCCTTTTTTCTTCTTGCAATTTATTTTCTTTTTCATGTATTTGTTGAGGATTATGGCATTTTGACCTCTCGGCATATATTTGCATTCATATATATTCCACCTTTTAAAAAATCTGTGTTTTCCGGTGGGAGTTGGTATGGTGTGGTTTAAATATATTTTATTTTTTAAAAAATAATAAATTCTCTGATACATTTTACTATTTTTCACGGAATACTGTGCTAACTTTTTACCAAAAACTTTTTCGGGCGTCTGAAAGGAGAATTCTCACAGAAGAAGGAATTTTGCAATTTATGAAAGAATCATATTAAACTTAGATCAGTATTTATTGATCTCTTGGATGATAACAATGCTGCGAACAAAACATATGAATACGGTATACTGGAAGGAGAATCAAGTTCAGATGAGAGCGATGAAGAAAAATATGGGAATTATTGAGATGAGAAGACAATTTTGGAGCATTCTTCACCAAAAATGTATTTTGAACACATTCATTCCATTGATTTCACGATTTCAAATTCTTGATTTCTGTGTCAACAAGATGCAATATCTTATAAAACTCCTCTAAAAATTAAAATGAATCGCTTAAAATTTAAGTTAGAGATAGTTGAAGCGTTATTAGCCTCTCCACCTACTAACAAAAGTATTTTAACTGATAATAAATATAACTGAGTGTGTGTGTGTGTGTGTTGTAATTCCACTCTGATCAACGCCTTCTATACATGTCATGGCTTTTATCCTGGCCAATCCGGGATAAAAGGCTTGGCATGTATAGCCATTTTCGATGTGTGAAGACATTTCAAGACCTCGCAAGTGCAAATTTGAAAACTGCGAAAGTAGGTCGAAAACATGTTGTGAAAAATGCAATGGTTATTTATACTTGTCAAAAACAAAACAAAATATTTTACAGTAAATAAATAATGAATTAATAAATGAGTTAATTATACATCAATAATTTATTTGTAACAATTTTAGTTGAATTCAGATTGTTTCTTCTATCAACTTAGAGCTAAAAATGTATAACTCTTAAAATTTTATAGGTGACCTGTTTCACAGATGATGCCCAACCCGCACTATCGTGTGGGTGCCGTCTCCTTCCGGGGGGGGTGAACGGTAATATTTTTTATTATTTTTCCCAGTGTCATTGAGTTCCATATAGTATTAGTAACCAGATGAATTTAATATTTAAAGATAAAAATAATTCTGGTCTTATAGGGATATACCTTTATGCATGTATCTTTTATTGTAAATTGAAGCTTTTATTTTTTTAGTTCCTAGTCAATTAAAAGTCTCACTGTATAAATTAAAATCAATTTATCTCAAAATGTAAATTTTGATGCTCGGTGTACCTTTTAAGAGAAACTACTGTTCTCAGATAATTAATTTATATATATATATATTTATAATGATGGCTAATATACACTAAAATGTCATTTCTGTAACAAATTCAAAAAAATTATTTTTTACAATTTTTTTATGTAAAACATTCGGTCAAATTTCACTACGTTTGATAAAATATTTAATATTTTATCAAACATTTCAAAATTAGTTAAAAGCTCATTTCAGTATAATAAAAATGTATACTTCAATTCTATGAAAAATTTCAAACATGTACATAACATGTGCATGCATATCAAATGAGACGATTGCCAACAGATGTCGCCACGCATATATGCAAACAATACGAAAACGTGACACGTGATTTTTTTATTGTTTGATCTTTGATATTCATGTTTAGTTTACATTTGGACGAGTTTCAGCGTGCATTGTATTTTTTTACTGCGTTGAAAATGTCGAATTGTGTACCTTCCGGCCACGATTTGCGGACAGCATTAATTTTTTGGTACTATATGAAGAAACATGCTGCTTAATCGCATCAAATGCTTATAGAAGCATACAGTGGCAATGCTCTGAGCCAAGCGCAGTGTTCCAGGTGGTTTGAAAAGTTTCAAAATGGTGATTTCGATGTGAGAAATGAGGAGCGTGGTAGACGAGCAAAAAAATTTGAAGATGCTGACTTGCAAGCATTATTTGATGAAGATGATGGTCAAACGCAAGAACATCTTGCAGAATAATTGAATGTTGACCAGAGAACTGTTTCCCGTCGTCTCAAAGCTATGGACAAGATAATAAAGGTCGGTAGATGGGTAACGCACGAGCTAACGGATCGTCAACAGGAAAACCGAAAAATCGTGTGCGAAATGTTGCTTGCCCGCTACAAACGCAAGTCATATCTCCATCGTATTGTGACTGGCGATGAAAAATAGATTTATTTTGAGAATCCCAAGCGTAATCAATCATATGTTGACCCCGGACAGCCGTCCAAATCGACCGCAAGGCAGAATCGCTTCGACTGCAAGACAATGCTGTGTATTTTCTGGGATCAGGAGGGACCAATCTATTATGAACGTCTAAAAACTCGGCGAAACCGTTAACCCTCCAAGCGGTTATCACGGAAAATTCCATCATTGTAAAGATGCTTCGAAAATGCACTGCACGGATTTTTCTGCTTTCAAGTAACGTTTTCAAAAGCGGTTGAACCGTACTTTTCTGAAAACCTTTCCCCCTTTTAAAGGTTTAATATCTTCAAAGATAATTAGATCACGGTGGAAGCAACACAACTGGACACTGATAGGAAGTTTTATGGCTCGCAGGGAACCTCGTGTTTTGACCCTGGAGCAATCGTAAAAAATGGGGGGAAAATTTCTTTAGACCCCAGGAGTGTTTGTTTGTCAGCTTGTATTTTAAAAGTTTTGAAAAGTACCAACGCATAAGTAAAATATGTTGCAATTCCCTTTTGGTTTCATATTAATTTGAAACTGTAGCAAGTTGGGTAGTGTCAGTGTAATCTGCTATTTTATATAGTCAGACAAATTATCTTTTTTTAAGTATAAACTTTCGCTTCATTTTTCTTATTTTAATCAAAGCTTTCAGTTTTTGAAACATGATTATTTTATTATAAGATGCCAAAAAAATTAATAACACACTAAAATCTTTAAAATTTCAAACCTTTTCAATTTTCCAACCACTAAAAATGAACAAATTTAAACTTCATCAAATAATTTGAAACATTTTCTTACACTTTGAAAAAAATAATAACGAAAAAAAACTAATTAAGATTTAATAGTTTTTTTTTAGATTTCAAAGCATAAGTGTTCAGGGAAGTTTAAGTACAATGCCTAGTTATATATTGTTAAAATACACCGAATTATATTTGAATTTTAAGTGCTTGAACTTCAATTTACATCAAACACAACATGAATGAAGATTTTCCCACATTTTTTTTTATAACTTGAATGTTTGAGTAAATGGTAATCAAAAATATACGGACACATTTACAGTAGACATTTAAGCATATAAATAAACATGAAAATCAATTTTAAATTCGAGCTATTCAAAAACATTCGAATTATTCTTCAAAAATATCTATTTATGCAAAATACTTCAACATTTATCTTTTTTGAAAAGATAACTGAATAAGTAATTAAAATCTGGATATTTTTGAAATCTCGACCGTATAAAGCTAAAAATTTTATGTTAGAAATTCCAGTTGAAATTTCAAAAAAATAAAATGCATCGCGCAGTTAAAAATTATTTACCATAAGTTTTAGCAATTGTTTGAGTATAATATAAATTTCCACTTTTTTTATATTGCTTCTTTGGTATTTTTTAATATATTTCGAAGATTTCATACAATTCAGTTGAAAACTGCATGCTAAGAGCAAAAAATAAACTAAAAAAATTGATGAATGTACAATTACAATAAATTCTTACATAGAAGCAAAACTGAGAAGCTAAAGCGTAGGAATGAAAAATTTTTAGTATATCTGAAGTAGTTTTCGAAATATTTATTTTAAAGTTCAGAAAATTTGTGTGCGGTATGTTATACTTAAAATTAATTAAATGGTTAAATTATTATGTTAATAATAGTCATGTAATCGTTTGATGACACATTCATATACTAATAAAAATTATAATGGTCATTGATTCGAATGTCAAGAAATTTATGTAATTTTAAATTCAGACATTTAGATATTGATGTAGAAAATATAAAACGACCATCTAAAATACATGAAAAATGCAGTCTGCTATAAAATGATCTTGACAAACAAAATACGGCTTTTCACTTTACTATGGCAGAGCCGGCTTAGTCAGGGGTGATCTGGAAAAACAGAGAGGGAACCGCGGTTTTGATGGATGCCGCTCTAGCTTTTAAAGTTCTCAGGAAAAAAAATATATATATAAATTACAAATGCAAAAATAAGTCTTGTAATTTTCCATACATTTTTATAACAACGAATTGTGGAATTGGCTCCCAATACTTTGTGTGTTTGACAATATGTAAGGTAACCAACCATACTTTAGATAGTATTGCACTGCTTTTTCGTAACCGTATTCCTTTTAAAATTAATTCGTGCAGCCAAAATACACACCTTTTGCAACCTTAAAAATTTATGTAAACTATAATAGTTAATTTTAATTTATGCAACTTGTGAAATGTTCATAATTAACCATTTCCGTCTAAACAGTTTACATGAAAAAAGAAGTCTGGAATCCCTCATTCATTAGGGAATTATATAAGATTCTAACATTAAGTTTTTTTTTTCACCGAATAGGGTCGAGGGGTAGTGTATCGGGCTTCCACACCACAGGTCTGGGGTTCTATTAACGGGCTGGACAAGGTCGACTCTGCCTTTCATCCCCGCTACATTGGGTCGATAAATGCGTACCAAGCTTGCTTGGGGTCTTAAACACTGAAGGTCTCTCTTCAGACAGACCAGAAAATCGGGACACCTGTTCATGCACCTCAGCGTCCAATGGTCACGTGTATTATGATGGGTACAGTAGTTCCTGGCCCTCATTGATTGTTGTGCCACTGAGTTTGAGTCTTAAGTTTGATGATTACCTCACTTTGGGGATACCCCTTAGATAAACATGTATTTCCACTCATTTGCAATTAAACATTTTTCTTTGAATTACGTTTATTTCAGAAGGAAGTTTGATTTTTCAAATATATTTGCTTAATAACATGTATATTTGTGTATTATATAAAAATTTTGCTCAATCCAAAATTACATGTTTTTTGCTCCTCTAAAAGCTTTTAGGATTTTACAACTGATCTAACAATCCATATTCATTTTAAAGTAGTATATTTAAAAATGATAAAGACATTTTTACAACTGTGTCAGCTTTTATGCCTCGTTTAAAAATATAAAAAAATTGCATTCAGCTACAGTTTTTAAAATGTACAGAAATAAGAGGAGCAACAGAATACTTACATATTATGAATATTTTTGACTGCAGTAAGACATATTTATATTTCAGTTTCTTTACAATTTGAATAGAAGTTGTAAGCCATTTTGCGAATAGTTTGATATTGAGTATACACCCATAGGCTGTTTAATATTGTAAAGTGTTTTACTTTGATACCAGCACACATTAAAATAAGGCTCATTTGCAGTTATATGATCAGCTTCAGTGATATTTATACTTTCAAAAATAGTCTACATGTACGAAAACATTATTTCACAACCGCACACCACATCTCTCATACTATGTCTTCCCTACAGCAGGAAATATTTGTGTATACTCAAAAAATTTAATACAGGATACATATCCAAGTGTTAAAATCTTTTTTTAAAATTTGGTATGAATACATTGTGGAACTGTCGGTTAACTTCACTGAACAAAATTGTTTTAAGTGTACGGTTTTGAAAGACAAAATTAATTAGGGAGAACTTTTTTCACAATAGAATTTGTAATGACTGAATTGTGTGAAAATGTAGTTATCGATGTGTGACATTTTTCCTTGTAATAAAAGAAACTGGAAGATAAAAAATTTAACTTGAGTAGAAAATGGTTAGAAGTACTGCCATGCGCATTTGAAGAAGTATATCCCCCATTAAAATTAGAAATTATTGACTGAATGTGTGTTATGTCTATCACAAATGCCGATGTAGAAAAGGAATTTATATCTAATATAAGAAGTTCGAAAAGGAGAACACTAGGAATGAAAATTTAGATTTTTTCTGAAAAATATCCAGTTAACATAAAAAAAATCATTTATATGAATTTAATTAAAATAAATTAAAAGTATTGAAATTCTTTTTAATGCTATTTTAAATTAAAAATATAATTAAATAGAGAAAGATCGGTTTTATTTCATAAATATAATCATCGTATGTATATCACCGTATGCACCATTTATTGCCTTATTGTTTAAAAAATGAGATAGGGCTGTTGATCTTTTTACCTCATTACTTTTTTTAAAAAACAGGAAAGTGAGCGCGTTTACTTACTGCCATATTCGAAAATTAATACAGGATGTTTTTTTCTGGTTCAAATCGCAATACCATATATATATATATATATATATATATATATATATATATTTAATTTTTAAAAAAATGACAGAAAAATAACTTTTGTTTGAAGAAAATATAATTATTTATCAACTTCTAACATACTTTTTTTTCATTTTTTTTCTTTTTTTTACCCTTCATTTTGTTTTAATTTTACTGTGACTGAACATATAGGAGAAAGAAACACCGAGTTCCACTACAGCTTTCATACAAGATTGCCCAAGGCAACTTAACAGCTAGCTGTAAATGATTGATCTATTGGTTCTTACTTGACAAAGGAACCGAACTAGGTCATAAAATTGTCCCAGTTCGACCTCCCAAGTTTTAGAAGGGGGAAAGGAAAGAAGTATGTTGCATTTTTAAAGCGAACGGCAAAATAAGAGTAAACGCTTTCGGAATAACTTTTCAGGAGGAAGCTAACCACTCAGAGGGTTAATACTGATCGCTACAGGCAACAATTACTTAATTTGAACCATACTTCTCGAAAAACGAGAGCAATACAAGAATCGACAGCACAAAGTGATTTTCCTTGATGACAATGCACCTAGCCACCGTGCTAATCCGACCAAGGACATCGTTAAGGCACTCGGCTGGGAACCTTTAGTGCATGCGGCTTATTCGCCAGACAGGCTTCTTCCGATTACCATCTATTTGTATCATTGGGACCCGCATTGGCTGACCAGCGCTTCACTCCTTACGAAAACATCAAATATTGGCTTGATGATTGGCTGGCCTCAAAAGACAGATCTTTTTTTGGCGTGGTATTCACAAATTGCCCGAAAGATGGGGGAAATGTGTAGCTAGCGATTGATATTATTTGAATAAAGACATATTAACAGTTTTCGCAAATTTATTGTGTGTTTTTTTAAAACAATCGTCTCATTTCATTTGCATACACCTGGTATAACATATTTTGAGGAAAGGTACATCGAGTAGAGCCAGTGTAGCATTGTCGGTATAGAGGTTTCCTACTCCTCTTAAATAAACAGCATTTCGAAGTATGTAGAGGTCTATTTTTTATACGCTTTTTCTTTTAATATTTACAACTATCAATTTTATACCTGGTGTATAACGAGCACCGTAAATTTCGATCATATATTTTGTATTAAAAGTCCTCGCTATACGCGTGATTTTACGGAAAATGGAATGTTAACCGTAGGCATGTCTTAACGAAAAACTTATTACTATAATGATTATATTATTTTATTAGGGATGATGTTCCTACCGAAATCTCAATTTTTACAAGCTAAAATTCTGAATGTATCATTCAGGGATTAAAAAAAAATATTGAAATTTACGGTAAAAGAAATGTATTTAAAAGAGCTTTTAAGAACAAGTACATTTATGATGTATATGAATATTGTATTTACATTGATTATCTTTTCCCAATTCTCAGAAAAGGTTAAATGTGAACATCTTAACACCTTGAATTAGTTGTACCCTTTTTAGTTTTTCTATTTAGAAGCTAATAGGGAGAAGAAATACTGCTGAAGAATAGAGAATGAAACATAACTTTTGTAATTCTACTTATTAATAATACCATTATCATATTCAGAGACAGATCAATCGACTAAACATTGCATTTTCAGAGGAGTAAGAAACCTCTATACCGACAATGTTAAATTGACTTTTTTTATGTAACTTTTCTAAGAATCTCTTATACGTACATGGTTGAAATTTTTTACACAATGAAAGTACACCTTTCTCATTATACTGAAATGGGCTTTTAGTTAATTTTGAAATCTTTCATAATTTATGAAATATTTTATCAAACATCGTGAAATTTGACCCATTTTCCACTTAAAAAAATTTGTAAAAAATAAATTTTTGTTTTTTTACAAGATTAAATCGGATAATAGGTTAGATTTTTTTATTAAGATAATGATCAAGTATGATAGTCTCCTAATCATTCGTGTTTTACCGTCATTATTTCGCTTTCGTGGTTAACATTGAGACATTCTCTTACTTTTATTAGTCGAAATTGTGTCTGTTCTTTGTGTAGTAAATAAATAGATTAATTGGATCATGGGCAGTATTTCTTCTCTCCAATTCTCTCTCAAGATGGAACATCTCGACTATATATATTAAGTTAATTTAAACATCACGATCATCTTCTTCCGAATGGTTGCTTGTGAATAACGTGAATTGATAGACCAAAGATTTCCCAAGATGATTAATTGAAGAAACGGGTATAGATCCGTCACACATTTAAGACACATAATTTACATAAAAGATTACTTTGAGAAATTTATATATCTTGATAATCAGGAGTAAGAAAATCTGATCATATCTAAATATTTCATTGTCAGAATTGAACTTTTCGACTTCTCACCGTAGTTTTTCTAGCTTCAGAATTCTTATTATGTGTGTGTGCTTGGTAGGAATATTTTACAATAAACTAATACGTTTCAATCAACGAAATCAAAAAACTTTTCCTTTTCTCCTTTTATAAAATGTTGCGCGTTTAAACATCCCTAAAATTCAATTCATCTCCAGATACGAAAATGCATCCATTTGCGTAGGAGAAAAAGGAAGGCATATTACAAGGTTTAAAACTCTGAGTAAGGAAAGATCTCATTAGAAAGAAAGTAGCGCAAAAGTCATTTTTCATGCTGATAATTTGCTTACTGTGAAATTCCAGCAAAGTTGATGTTTTCTATTTCTCTGCTTTTCTTGAATTTGGTTTTTAGTACATTTTTTTATTTGGGCTAATAGCGTTTGAAAGTAAAATAAGTAGAAGACTTCTCTGTGCTTATTTTTACTATTTTTCCATTTAGGAAGAACATACATGGATATACTTCATTCGAGAATAAAATTACATATTGAATTTTACTTTTTGATTAATTTGCTGAATGATTAATTCGATGTCTGGAAATCCGATTAGCTTTTGTAAAGGTTATTCGGTAAAATGAGTCGTCTCATTTTTTTGAATTCCCATTCCGCTTTCAAATAGTTTTCATTCCGAGCTGTCAGTTTATATTATATGGTAATGCATATTTGCATTTACATAAAACAAAATTTCAAGGAATTCAAAGTTGAGTTGTTACTTTAAGTTGACATCTTTTCTTTTCGTAATTGTATTTTTTTACAAATAAATGGATTTTATATACCATATATCCAGGCGTATTACGCACACTATTTTTCTTTACAAAGGAACCTGAAATGTAAGTGTGGAATGATTTTATCTTTTCTAGTCATTTACTTGAAGTATTATGCCAGACTTTTGAGCAACAGTGTACATCTAGAACTAGAATCTTAAAGAAGTAATTTGAAAAATGTAGTACATTTTTTTTAAAATTTAGATGGAACGGAAAACTGTTATTTATTTATAATCAAAGTAACAGTGGAATACTGAAGAGTAGCAGAACCAGATGATATGTGTGTTTAAAGACAAAGAAAGATAAAATGATCATTTCCTTTAAATAAACAGTTCTTACACATATAAATGGAAATTTAATCTTTTTGATGCTAACCTTCTCTTTATTTTCAACATCATTATTTTTATATCAGGTATTTATCACGCACCCACCAATTTCCATTCCATATTTAGTGTTGAAAATGCATGATTTACGCCAGAATATACGGTAAATTGTAAAAACTACTGAAAAAATATAATTTCGTCCACATAATTTAGAAGATACAGTCCAATGAGATTATAAGTATGTTTAAATGGAAATAAAATAATGTTACTTATTCTAAGTGCTTTACACGGAGTCTTAGGAAATAATACGCAGATGTATCAAACGTAACAGATAGTTAATTTTTTAAAATGTACTTTACAATAATAAGATATACAAAATTGTGTGGACGTAGAGATTTAAAATAGTTGTTCGCAAACTGGAAAGAGAGAGAGAGATTAAAAATGTATTATTTTATTATTTTCTTATTTTAGTAAATGTAATGAATGCCATCTAATTAATCATATATGTCGTCTAAACACAGTTAATTTTCTATATTTTAACTTCTTCCAAAATTCATATGTTTTCCAAATGTGTCTTTGAAAATATCCTTCAAATCGAAAATGTGTCATGATGCTATCTCCGCACTTTGATTGGAGTAAAGATCTATCTCATTATTAGATTTTCGGCCCTTGAAACAAAGTTGAAATGATTACCAGCAAGAAATATGAACAATTTATTTTTATTAATGTATCAATAGTATTGACTACGAGAGATATGGATTATGCAAACTAGAGGGTATGAATACATTTTAAGCTTAAATGTTCAAATTGTAACCGCTAAAAAATTCTCAAAAATTGAACACCACTCTGCGTCTTTGTTACTGCTCCGGAATCCACCAAAGGACCGGTTTCTGGCTACAGAACTAATAACTTCCCAATGGTCACTTAGTTTCTCTCAGTTTCCCAAGACAGGACCCTATCGACATCAAAGTTCCGGGGTAAGTCAACCTTTAAGCTATCTTTATCCAGCTGACAAAGAAGTGACCAGCGCAGTTTTCATGCCAGACTCCGCCTTTAAAGTCAACTGCATGAAGGGTGACAAGGACTAATAACTGGATAGTAATCCTGGATACATCCAAAAAGATGTGATTTTGCGTCACGTGTAGCTTTTGATGGTGTGGCACCATCACCCCACCTTAAAATAGATGAAAAGGGGAAACCAACAAACACACTAAGACGCTACAAAATGCTCCAACACACTTTGTATCGGGTCAATTCACATTTCTCCAACTAATCCTCTTGGGAAACAATGGGTCTTTAAATATCATTCTATTGAAAACTTTCTTCCGAACCAGAAGATGTAATTAAACGCACAAATCAAGGCTTGTGTATAAAGATTAACTTTCAAACTCCAGAGAAGAGAGCGGTTAGAAGCTAAAATGATAAACGTTAGTGATTAACGTATAGCCAGGCGAGTGCTCTTTGTAGATAATTCGATTAATATTAAGATTGACGATTTGGTCAATTAGTGCTTAAATTGGATTTGGTCGGTTTGCATTAGATTACTTTAGAAATAATCTTCAAATATAAGAAGGTGTATTAAATGTGGATGCGCCATGAGTGAGTGATTCGATTTATTATTATATCTTCATTTATCTCGTCTACCTCACTATTGCTCCCATATTTATCAATTGGTGTATTTCTTAACCCGCGGTCACTCGTGCCGGTTTTTCTACCGTCGTTACTCACGGGGTGTAGAGAACACCCCAAACTTTTAGCACGCGTAATTAATTATGAAAATAAAATTAAGTCAAATATGATGCATATTTTTAAAGTAAAAGATGTTTTTTTGTATTATACAAATAAAATTATTAAATTCATTGCCTACAAATAAGATTTTAACATTAATTTAAACTAAACCTACAAAATTTTCATTCTAAAATACTTATTTTTTTTTTATTTTTTTTTCAAAAAGCACAAGTAAAACGTATATACTGAATAAAACTTACTTTGAAATTCATGTCAAGGATAGTAGAAAGAAGAAAACAAATATTTTATTTTTTTCAAACATTCAGAGCAAACTGTATTCATACGCTTCAAGCACATATATATATTTTTTACACTGAAGGCAAAAACAACTAGTTTTTACATCATTTACTCGTTGACAAACAGTTCAACGTCCCTTTTTTGGTGGATTAATGCTCTTTTAAATATATTCTGTGTCAGTAAAGCTTCTTTGGAGTGTTGTGTTAAAGTTTGAGAGTTCTGATCTCATATCCCACTGTGGCTGTACACAATCAATTCTAATCTCCTCTAACAATCTTGGTTGTTTCATTTTCTTTTCAGGAAGAACCGAATTATAGACATTGGAAGCATTAATTCCTGCAGTATTTATAAAATATTCGCAATGTGGCCAACAGTTACATATTCGCGATACATCATATATACTGCACATTTTATCAGTGATATCCACAACCTCTCTCTCTCTCTCTCTCTCTGTGATATAAAAACTTACAGATTCAAGTTTCATCTCTCCAAGTTTGGTTCTTAAATTACTCAGTCATCGAATTCACTTAGTTCATCTTGACAATCTGTGGATACAGTATCTTATAGACGACAAAATCGTTGGTTCTCCCTTTCCCATGGAGTTTTTGTCATAATTTGTGGAAAATGTTTTGAAAAATTTAAAAAAAAATATGTATTTCGCAATTAATTTTTAGAATTATATAATTTTTGTGCTACAATTATTTAAATTTTAAATAAAATATGCATGCATATTAATATAGTTGGAAAAAATGTAAACGGAAAGAGTAAAATTTGCCATATTTTAGATGCTCCAAGTACGAAAATATAACGCAGTTACCCGCGGGGAGTTCTCAGCACCCCAAATAAACTTTTGAAGGTCGTTACATTCCGATCGTCCGAAGGACAGTGACTACATCCTGCCTGGAGGTTCAATGACCTAAAATGTGCAGCTACAGAAACAAATCGTGGTTCTGCAAATTATTTTTTTAATTCTAGGAGCCTTTTCTTGTTACTGTGGTGTACAGAACACCCCGCGTGAGTGATCGCGGGTTAATTTGAGTTATTGAATTTGTGTCATTTTTGAGAATTTTTTAATAAATAGAGTTTTTATTGGCTATGGCTTCTCTTCCTTCTGTCCCTCTCACACTAATGGGGGGCTCCTTTCTCATCCATTACAATTCTCAAACTCTCTCAAATCTACTATCGGACCTTTCAAACCCAATGCGTAACGAGCACCATGTCCTAACGAAGCCTTTTCATCAATAGTCTGGCCTTAAATGCAGCTCACCTCCTCACCGGTCTTACCTCCTCAGTCGAATCTATGTGGAAATATCTTCCACATTTATCTTTATTTCGCGGACTATATTCATATATCACTCGAAAGTGATGCTTACTTGATGCATTCTCCTAGCTTAAAGTGGCAAGTTGGCTGGATGAAAGAAAACCTGAGTTAGAGAGGGTAGTCTTCGAGTATAGCCTATTATTACAACTGATTTAACATTTTCCTTCGAATATCACAATTATATTCTTCTTCATGACTTTTTGTCATGAAAAAAGACCAAATTGGATATCATTATACTTATCACATATATTATATGGCGCATTGCAAAGTCCTTTTAGTCTATGGTACAACATAAAATTCATGCACTGAAGGCAAAGTTTAACATTAATTTAGTGAAACGAGAATGTAAAGAAATGTGAGATTTTTCTATTCCCGTAATCTGTCACAACTGTTAATACATAAATAGTATTCCTCTTTATTTATTTTAACACGGCTCATAACTATCACTCAATAAGTTCCCAGTCTAACATACAAGGTGATCAGAATTAAAACACCCCTACTCTGAGCTCTCTATACATCGAACTACTCAGTGTAGAGGCTCCAAAATTGTTGAACATACTATTCAAGACATGGGGAAACGGATTACGCGAAAAAAATAGTTCCAGAAACCCCGATAGATGGCGCTGTAAACAAGATATTCTGAAAAAAGGAAAGAATTATCACAAAAAACAAAAACAAAACACATGCAATATGTAATTTTCCTTTTTGATTTCTATTGCTGATATGAAAAAAAGAAGATAATAAAAGTTAAGAAACTTAAACTGTCATTGTAATGGAAATTTCGCCCTATAAGCACAAAAATTTGCATAAACCCTTGGTTTGCAACTTGTTCCTGGAATTAAAAGGGATGCAACTGGGAAAATGTCATTCTTATCATTGATGGCTGTCACGCTGCCAGAACGCGCTTTGCTTGTGAAGCTGTTTTATGAAAGCAAAGGAAATGCTGCAGCTGCACTTCGGGAGTTTCGTCGACTTAAAAATTTACGCAAAGGACCATTACTTCCACAAGCTCTAAAGAGAATGATCCCTCGATTCGAGAAAACTGGACATCTTCGTATTCAGCCGGGTCGAGGACGCAAATCGACCCGTTTAGATGTCGTTGAAGATGTTTCCACCACTATTGTTGATCAATCAATGGATAACGTCATAGGCTGTAGTAGTGCCCGTGGAGTATCACGACACTTGGGTGTTCCCTACAGCACAGTGTGGAATGTACTGAGAAAAGTGGTGCATTTTTTTCTCGTACAAAATTCGTCACAATCAGCAGTTGATGGCTAACGACAGGGAGAAGCGACTGACCTTTGCATCGACATTCCTGGCTAGAGTTGAAGTGGATGCATCATGGCCGTGGAAAATTCTATGGAGTGACGAAGCGTATTTCCATCTATGTGGAACAGTCAATACCCATAACTGTCGCATTTGGGACACGGAAAACCCTCGCACCTTCCAAGAGATTCCACTTCACTCACCGAAAGTTACAGTCTAGTGGGAATTCACAGCCACATTTATTCTTGGACCTTTCTTTTTCGAAGAGACTACTCGCAATGGCCCTGTGACCTGCACCGTGACGGCCAGTAGGTAGAAAAACATGCTTGAAAATTTTGTTGCACCCCAAATGCTACAACACCAATATCTTGATTCAATTACCGTCATGCAAGATGGATCGCCTCCATAAATTGGACTGTGTGCAGCAGTTTCTTTGTGTGGCAACATTTTACTAATGATAAAGTGATTAGTCGTGCGTTTCCGACAGCATGGCCTCCTCGTTCTCTAGATCTTAATCCCTGTGACTTTTGGCTGTGGGGATATTTAAAAAAATCTTGTTTATCGAGGACGTCTGATAACCTTGACAGATTTGAAGGACAGTATCACTCTGCATGTGAAAAGCATATCTGTCGACCAATTACGATCATCAGTTGAACAAACTCTCCACAGACTGCAGATTTTACATCTTGAAGAATGGAACCATATTGAGCAGCATTCCCTGCATCGATAAGATATGAATGTTTGGTGCGATCGAATAAAATGTGTTATAAATGTGTATTTTGTGTCTTTTTAGTATATTCTCTGTTACACAGCGCCATCTATCGGTGTTTCTGGAACTAATTTTTTTCGCTAAATCTTTTTCCCCATGTCTTGAATAGTATGTTCAACAATTTTGGAGCCTCTACACTGAGTAGTTCGATGTATAGAGAGCTAAGAGTAGGGGTGTTTTAATTCTGATCACCTTGTATATATAGCGTTTCCTTCTAACTATCCTAAGTCTAACCTAGTAGTAATACCTTCCAAACGGCAAGTGTCAAAATTGCGTAATGAAATTTAGTTGAAAAGTTACAATGTTTTCAATGAAGCAACTTTGTGGGCTTAGAAACCATGGGTGAAAAAGAATTTCGTAAATTAATTAAACTTTGCTTTTTGGTGGAAAAAACACTGTTTATGCACACATTGGCGTGATAATTGTGACCCGGACTCTGTTCTATCGCTAACAACGGTTAAGAGGTGGTATGCAGACATAAAACGTCATCGCTCACACATAAACGATGCTGAACGTTCAGGTCACCAAATTCTACAGTTGTTCTAGAAGACATCAAAAAATTCTATAAAATCGTTTTACCCGATCATAAATTGAAGTTGCGCCAGATAGCATAGGCTTTAAAGGTATCAGAAGGCAGTGTATCCACTATTTTGCAGATCATTTGCCAATGAGAAAGCTGGGTTCGAAGGGATGCGCATTTGCTTACTGCCGATCAAAAACAATAACATATCGACGACGCAGAATGTAGTATGGAGCAGTTTAAGCGAAACAAACAGGACTTTTTTACATAGAATTTGGACACTAGAGATGAAACCTGGTTCCATTACTACACACATGAATCAAAAATGTCCTCAGTGGGGACAACAGCTGGTGAAAGCCGTTCAAAGCTAACAAAAACTCAAACGTCAGTTAGAGTTATGGTATCCATATTTGGAATGCACATGGAGTTTTGTTTATTGACTACCTTGAGAAAGGCAAAACAATTAATATTGAATATTATATGACGTAGTTGTAACATCTGAAGGAAAAAATAATATCGAATATTATATGGCGTAGTGTGTTGTAACAACTGAAGGAAAAAAATAAAGAAAAAACGTCCTATAATACAAAAAGAAAGACGATGCTTCCCCAAGACAGTTCCGTGCCACAAATCTATAAAAAAGATGCTAAAACTGTCCAAATTGCGTTTTCGAATTACGTGAGGTCCAGATCTTGTCCCCAGTGACTGCTGGATGTTTGCAGACCATAAATGAATGTTTCAGGGAAAGAGTTTTAGCTCAAATGAAGAAGTGGTTGCCAAAGTTGAAGCCTATTTTGAGAGCAAAGACACATTGTTATACGAAAAAGAAATTGAAAAATTAGAGGAAATCTAGGCTGAATGTATCACTCTTGAAGAAGAGTATCTTGGTAAATAAAGTTAAATTTTGCCTAAAAGTTGCAGTTTTATCATTTAGGATTGTGTGTGTGTGGGGGGGAGAGTTTAGTGATGTATTATAGATACAAGAGACACAAAAAAATAAGCAATATTCATGAAGAAACTTTCTCTAATTTATCTCTATGAAAATCACAATTAAAACGAGGAACATAGTTATTTATTATTCAGTGTGATAATACTAAAACGTATAACTATTAATAACATCAGTTTTTGCATATAACCCCTTGCGCAAACCAGACTTCACTTTCTTCTATCGAAACATGCCCCAAATTTCTGATGATACTGAATTTGACGTTTCGATACACGTTTCGTTTTTCCTTTTGACGCTTGACTAATGTGCACGTTTCTTCGTGTATTGTTTCACTTTCTAAAGTTTGCATAACTATATTAGTTCTTGGATTAGTGCATTCGTTGCATTTAAACGAAAGTGCTATTGAATGAGAATATTTGTGAGAAACCGATGATTATGACTGTGATTTTGAAACGGATTTATCTATTTTTGATAAAGAAACGAAGAAAGGGTTCAAAAAGGACAATTACTAATGTATTAATGACAACACTTATGTAACGCATGTGGAAAAACATTGTGTTCCAAGGAACATTTCGAGAAATTTCCCCCAAATTTATTATTTTAATTTTAATCTTTTTTTTTCAAATGTTTGTAACCCAGACATTTTACAGATTAATTTTTCTAACTTTATACAATTCCAATTTACATTATAATGTTTCATGTGCTAGTTATACTGGCTCTTCACCTAAATAAGCCATGTAGCCACATGAGGCAACAATGGGATTTTTCCCTATACATAGCATGAATATACCAGTGGTTATATGGTACGCAAGGAGTTAATGACAAAACCTCATTCAACGTAGACTAATTGTGAGATATGTATTTTAATATAACGACTATTTTCTTAGTTTTCAGTCTGACTCGTGTAAGGATTGGATTTTTAAATGTTTCTGAAAATTGAATTATGAAATATATTATCAAAACCAATCTTCATAAATCAGTTTAGGAGATCAAGCTTTCGAGGTTTCTTCTTATAAAGCTGTAGAATGAATTTTGTCCACCATGACCTATCATTTTACTCGTAGAAAATTTCATTTTTCGATGAACCATATGATTAAAGATTAATGGAAATATGAGCGAATCACATACATGTATTTCTTCAATATTTTATGAAATCACTGTGTTTGAATCTAAAAAAGTTTAATAATTAGTTTTAATGGTTAAAGTAAAGATTCCTTAATATTTGTGAGAATTTCAAGAGAAAAAAATCGTAGTGCACAGTTTACTTAAGATTAAATTATGTAAATACTGAAATATGTCATATTACACTAGTTAAAGGAACATAAAATAAACCATTATCTAATGTCAGAAAAGTGCTAGAGCAATACAAAGAATGAATTTTACCAGGGAATTTACATAAATTATGTGAATATGAGAAGCATTGCTTTTGCGCTGTAATGTTGTATCATTTTAACACAATAAACGTTATAAGTAAGAAAACTTTAACAGTAAATAGAGATAAATCTTTTCAAATTCCTCACTTATTGAATATTTTATGCACTGCTTTAAATCATTTGAAATGCAGCTTTTGAATTTGTATGTTTAATAAATGAGTTGTATTTAAAGAAATTTATTTGATAGCTATAGTTGCAAAGAAAAAGACTAAATACGAGTTGCATTTTGCATTTACAATTGCTCCAGATAAGTATATGTATCGCATTATTATTCGTTTGATTTTAAAAGGTTTTACATTTTAATCTCAAAGAAGTAATGCATATTTACAAAATAATGTTTGTGTGCAACAAAAGTTTCAAAACTCACTTATTTGCTAAAGAAGTCTATCAAAATAATCATATATGCATTTAAAAGGATAGTGTATAAATTATAAAGGTTTATTTCAAATAAAAATAATAATTCTAATTTAGAAATATCATAGTTTTTCATAAAATATTTTTAATTATAAATGTGTATGCACGTATCCATCTTGCTTTAATATTTAATTATTAATACTAATTTATTAACATCAATTTGCTTTAAAAAATGCATGAATTTTGTAGTTGATAGTGTTAACTAGTTATTTTTAATGAACTTTATAAAATATGTATTGTTTAAATATTATATTTGTTTGAATATTATATTAGTTAAAGCTGTCTTCGATAAAAGCACAGGAGCTTGAACTAAACGCGAAGCACATTTTTAGGCAGAAAAAATGCCTCAATTTCCATGGAAATATGCAATATTATAACTCATACATCTGTTAATAAAATATAGTGTTTACAAAAATTTAACAATATTTCATAAATACTTTCTTTTTCGTTTTAATACGTGAAGGAATAGCTCATTTAATAATACGGTATAGGAGAAAAACGCAAAACACATTTTATACCAGAAAAAATGAGTCTCACTCAATTTGAAAGGGTAAGTATGACAAAAAATGCTGCTCTCTAAAAGATAGTGAAGCCAGAATAACATATTAGGTTTTCATTTCTTTTATATCTGGAAAAATATTCCAAATTCGGGTTCTATTCTTTAACGCTCACCGAAGACAGCTTTAAATGAGAGAAAAACTGATGCACACACACACACACACAAATGTGTAAATTGTAATGAAATGCAGTTTACTTCTTTTTAGCAGTTTTATTTTTCGAATTACACAAATGCTTTTGTCAATGTGCAAAAATATTTACTGATAAAATGTCTTATAATTTATTCATTTATTCTAGGTATTGTAATATTGTGATGAATCAGTTAATTCAGTTTAGAAGCCTGAAACCGTCAGTGAAAGAATTAATCTATTATTTTTAACTACGCCCAGTATATATTTAATAACAGTCACATATCTGTTATAGTGGTTAGCGACGCTGACTGCTGTGCTTTGGGGCTTAGGTCTCAATCTAAGATGTGGCTACAGTAGCCTATTGGACAAGGTATTGGATCGGGGCTAGCGTGACATGAGTTCGAGCCCAGTACCACTGAAGACCCTCCATGTAAGCGCGTGATGCACGTTAAATCTGTCGAGATCTCCCGTTGGTGTGGTATGGTATTTAGGAGAATGGAGTGCCAACTCAGTTGTCACACTTGTCACTTGACCATGGTTCAAAATTAAGAGGTCCGATGTCAAAATCCCTCATGTACATGAACAGTTTGACGTTAATATTCACTCACTCGAATCTAAGAGAATGCATGGATGTTTGTAAACGTATAGTGCTTTGCATCATGTGATTACTCTAAACAGCCGTCTAGTAGCTAGTTCTTTCGTGAGGTCGGTGGAAAGAGGTGGGAAGCCCCTGACCACCCCCTAGGATATTCTCTCTCCAAATTTTGGTGCAAACAACCGGCGATATGATACTTTAATGATAATTAATAAAAATTAATTACCATTTAATGTTGTGTTTCGGTCATATGTATATACGTATTTATATTAATTGCAACTATTTAATAAAAAATAGCTAAAATAACATTTTTCTTTGTTGATCTAAGAAGGAATTGACTTTGTTTTTATATTACTTGTTTTTGGTGTTTATTTTTATTTTTCTTGCCAATATTTCATCTTTGTCGGATTTCAGTGAAAGGGATACTGAATGAGGATATTTGCCGGAAAACGAGGAATACACCCGTGACTTTGCTGCAGATTTATCTATTTGGGATGATAAAGAAATGCAACAAAAAAATGAAATCACACTTAACGCATGCGAATAAGCTTGGTGTTCTTAGGAACATTTCGAGCAATTTCATAAATATTCGTATTTTTAATTCTTTATTTTTCAAATTGTGTAACAGACATTGTGTGACTTAACTTTTGTAATTCCATACAATCTTGATAAAGAAAAATCGACATTATGTTTCCTGTGCTGGTTACACTGGTTCTACATATAAATATGCCTTGTATCCACATGAGATTACAATGGGACCTTACTTTTTACATAGCATGCATCCACTAGTGGTTACACAGTACTAAAGGGGTAAAAAACACTTTTTTAATAACAAATAAACTTGTTCTTTTAGGAATCGTTTTTATATTCAAAGAACCGTGTTTTACAATTAGATTGTCTAATAAAATATTAAGCATAATTACACAGGGTTACAATGAAAAAAAAATAAAAGAGCAGTGATAGCTGAACTTAATGTATTTTTTGCTGATGATTTCATAAATAATAATAAAAGTTTTCCCTCATGTCACATTTTTTTTTTGAAAAATTTAATATTGCTTAGATTTTATGAACAAACATTTTTTACAGCTTTGAATTTGTTCTCTCCATGGCTAACCTTCATTCAACCTTGGTGAAGCGTAGAGAATACCACTGTGTGACATCTTTACTTTGCCTTCCTTCTCTTCCTGTTACAATATTTTCTACCAATAACGTTGCGCGATCCTTATCTTGGCTTGATAACGCAGGAGCTGTCACTCGTCTGGATTGATTCTGAACGTAAGACGCTGAAGTTTTAAACTTGGGTTCAATTTTTCCTTCATGTGTAAAACTTTTTACATTTGTGTTTATTTCTGTGCGTTTCATGAAACATGGTTTTGACTTCGAGACGTTGCAAAAGTTTGTCAGATGACTTTTGTTACATATACGGCGAATATATAGTTTAATTAAAAATCGCATAAGAAGCATTAAAGACCATGTAAAACAGCTTTATCTTGGGTATTTTGTCATAAAACTTGGAGACCAAGACAAATCATAGGCTCATCATAAAATCTGTGTAAAGTACTTCAATGATCTACGCTTCTGGCCCAAAGAAAAGAAGACTGGTGTACGATTTGGAGTTTCTGTAACATACAGGGAACCGAAAAACCACTCTGATAATTGTTACTTTTGTTCCTGTCTTATCCGTAGGTATAACCACAAAACTCAAAAGCTTATATCTTATTCTGATATTATTTCATATGTCATATGCCTCATATTCCGTAGACCTAATATTCCAGTGTCTTTGCCTCCAATTGAGTTCCAACAAATTTCCAGGTATATCCGAAGTCAAGTTGATAGAGGGAATCTTTGTTGGCCCAGATATTCTCAAGCTTATGAAGGATAACGAATTTGAGACTTGTATGATAGCAAAGGAAAAAGAAACATGAGTTGTTTTCAAAGATGTCGTCAGAAAGTTTCTTTGCAATTGTGCAATGACTGTAAAAGAATTGCAATGAAAAATCTGGATAAATTTCAAGAGTTAAATTGTTCAATGAGTTTGAAAGTACATTTCCTTCACTCACATGAGGACCCCCTCCAGGAAATTTAAGATTAGTCAGTGAAAAACAGGGGAGGAGGGTCCATCAAGATATCAAAGACTTGGAATGCATATATCAAGGAAGAATGGACAAGAACATGCTAGCTGACTATTGTTGGATGTTAAACGAGATAGATCTGAGGTTAAATACAAAAGAAGAACGTCAAAAAAAAGTTTCAAGGAAAAAGAGAACTCCCCCAAGGAGACATTTTGTTTATTTTGCTTTCGTGTGCATTTTAAAATATGCTTCAAACTTGTAAGTACACAAGCATAATATATGCACATTTTGGTTAATTGTCTAGTTTATGTAAATACCTTAAAAATTAAAATAGTATGTTGATTTTCTTTTAGAATATATGCCATAATTAGATGTAAAATGTATAAATCTTGAAGGAATTTTTTTTGTTTTTTTACGATCAGAGACATCCTAAGTATAGAAACAATGGTTTTCATCTCATTGCTAAGAAATTAATTTGACTCACCAAGAACAAATATTTATATAGATTTAACAGAATAAAATTCATTTTTGCCAAAGTTCCTTGGTTAAATTGTTCGAGAGAATTCCTTTTAAAATAGTGTTTTAGCAAAAATATTGGTATCAAATTTACAAAAAATCCTAACATGACGAGTCATTTTTGAAATTAGCATACTAAATAATAAAAAAAATCACTGAAAACGTCTTTTGTACATTTCCAAAACTTTAATTTTGTACCCGTGTGTTATTGAGTGCTTGTGTTAATGGTCCTTTCTAAAGCAATTCAAGGGCTATTGGTGAAGGGAAATTCCAATAAATTTGAGTCTCGAGTGAGTGTTTATAAACATGGCACTATAAAGCAACACTGGGGCTAATGGCAACGGACCTCTTACTTTTAAACCTCAATCAAGTGGTGAAGAAAACGAGCGCACTCTCCTTACTTCTACAGTACCCAACGTAAGGATTTTGTGCATGACTGAGTGCGTTATGTATCAGCCTCTGTACACGAAGGATATTTAGTGGCTTCAGAACTTGACCTCGCGACTCGGCTGTGCCAATCCCGAGTTCTTGCCCATGACCTGAAGGCTACTCCTGCCACTTTCAAATACAACGAGTAATGTGTTTACTTGATTACTTTAAAAAGAAAAATACATAACTCGTATCCATTGTGTGAGCATATTTTAAACTAACACTATTTTTGTATGAAAAATGCTCATAAATATATAGAATTTAAAGTAAATAATATAAGAAATTGAAGTGTAAATATACGGGGAGAAAATAATTATTATATAACTTAACGTATTTATTTATTATTTGATTTGATTTTTTCATTGCAACTAATCAAGTGATTGCATCCTTCTACGGTTTAATAAATTTCATATTCCAGTTTAATTATTTTTTGTAAACTTTAAATAAAAATAATTTTTAGTATTACTTCATCATCTTTTGAAATACTTAATCAGTAAAATAAAATATATAGAAAATAATTATAAAAATGTAATGTATAATATTTGCGCAACTCTTGCGATTCTCTATTTTCTCTAAATCACCTTAAATCCTGCTGGTAACGTGTTTTGTTGGGTCCTTGCATTCTCGTTTAATGATACCACTGTATCGAGCCACTACTTACAGAAGAAAATCCATACTTATTTATATGCTAAAAAAACTTTTTCCTTAAGAAATCATTTCATACCAAGACGAATTACCCTCTCTACCTTAAAATCGTTAATACCTTTCTGTCAATTTCGTCAAAAACCATTAATCGCAAAAATCCTCGCTGCTATTTTTTCATCGCTTCTCAAGAAGTATACTCCTTACCCACTTTCAGACTCAAACTTCATAAAAGAAAAAGTTAAATTTCTGAAGGACTGGCAGAGGAAAAAAAATAAGGGCTCTTCTGGAAAGGTTTTTCTGCTTGATGGATGCTTTCGGTTGATGAATGCGAGACGACATCCGATCGATCATTTCTGAATCTTTTTACACAAAAGCCTTTTTGCCTTAATAAAGTACCGCAGCCTCGATGACGGGGGATTATAATATTATTAAACTTATCGAAGTGTTTCTTTTTGTTGTTAAATTTAGTTTTAAATTATTCATAGGTTACATAATTTACAAGTATGTGGAATTGTGTCTTCGAAAATTGCATTATTTTCTTTTTCATTTTAAGTATAGTGATTCTTGAATAAATTATATAGATTCATTTATTATATAATGTTTAGTATTTAGTTATTTTCTTCTAATAGTAATTTCCAGACAGTAAAATAGTGAAGATTCTGGGTAGGCAAAATTTTAGCTCTGGTGTTCCAAACCGATCTACCAATTTGATTCAGTGAGCCACACAATAAGACACGTTAAAAACATTTCGATTAACGCAATAATGCATGGTTAGAGAATAGAGGTCAATAATATAGATTATTTACTGTTTTGTTATATATTAATTTTTCATAAATTAAAAAGAGAGTAAAATTTATATTTATTTCTCTTCAACAAAAATAAATTAAAGGTTTACATATGTTAAGTACTTCATATTTATTAAATTAAGAAATAGACATAAAATATATGTATTTTTTTCTCCTCATTATAGTTAAATAAGTAAAAAAAAAAATGTGAGCTTAATGCTTGTGAGGCTTCAATTTCACATTACAAAATCAGGAGTGTATTTTGTGACTTGCAATTTGACACGTTGTTAAACAATTCCTTTGCGGACTCCAAAACTTTTTTATACCAGGAAAGAATTTTTATTTAGATATGTGCAACCAAAAACGGAAAGGGGGGAGTAAAGTACATGCAATTTTCTCTATGCATACAGTCAAATCTCTCCTTCAGTGACATTCAATAATTTACAAAAACGCTGTAAATTTATCTTTGGAGTTAATTTTCAGATTTTTTCGTAATTCCGTAAGTGTCCGTAATTCTGAAGATGTTTGTCTAGTAACCTATTACAAATTAATCGGCCAACCATCCGGAATAGTGGTAAGCGAAGCTGACTGCTGCGCCGTAGGGCCTGGGTTCAAATTCCGAAGAATACATGGATGTTTGTAAATGTATAGTGCCTATGTGGCATGGGGGTACTCTAAACAGCCACTGAGCCACAAGTCCTCTCGGGAGGTTGGTGGCAGGGGATGAGAGATGGGAGGCCACTGACCCTGCCACCAGGGTTTTCTCCCTCAAATTTGGGGTGGAGCCGAGCTAAATTGTACTGTCATCTGTAAGGTGCTCGATGCTACGGCCAACGACAGGCGTACATCTAACCTCTTTGCCTTGATAAATTGCGTGGGCCTCAAACTGACTATATCAGACATGTGGCATTAGCAGCAACAACAACAAATTTATCAACTTCCATTCACTGAAATATTGACAATTTTGTTGTTATGGAGGGGCAACTAAGAATTGTACCCCGTGCCATTGGTTGCCTGTCCCTCTGATTTAAATATTCAATTTTAAAATAGATTTTTATTATTGTACAATTAAGTGAAGAAACTAGTCATCGTCCTATATATATATATACCTTTATATATAAAAATCTTCTGTATGTGTGTATGTGACTAAACTCGTTCTAAACGGGTGGACCGATTTTGATGAAATTTTTTGTGTGTTCCAGTGGATTCGAGAGTGTTTTAAATTCACAATTCGGTCCGATATCGCAATTAGTTGAAAAAAATATTCATTACACGTGCGTTGATCAACAATTATCCTAACCTAGAAATCTATTTGTGCAGCTAATTAATTACTCACGTTATTAAACTTTATTTTTGTTTAAAATTATTTCTAATCGGAAATTTTTATACACATAAGAGAAACAGTTTTTGTGTGTGTTTCACTTCTAAGCAACTCAAAAGTATAAAACTTGGCAAATAATTACTATATTTCTTAATGATGTGCACTACGAAGAGTTTTTTTCGATATTCGCTTTAGATTTTTTTTTTAAGATTAAATTTTTAAATGATTTTCCCACTTTTTTTCAACAAATGAATTTTAATTTTTTTTTAGTTTGGCAACAGTCATTTTTGTTTTGCTTATATTTTATTTGATTATTTCAAACCATTTCTGGATATTGATTTGATTGCGTCGTTCCTTTTTCAGCTTAAAAAAATCAATGTAATTTGGTTTAACGTTGCTCATATTTTATTTTATTACTTCAAACTATTTCTGGATGTTATCGAGAGTGATCCAATTGTGATAACCGTCTATGTATTGACGTTAGATATTGTAATAACTTTTTAATACAACTTTTCATCAAAACGGTTCAGACTGTTAAAACTTATTCATAAAAAATTGGCATTTTTTTAATTTGAGATGTGTGTACAGGACAACGTCTGTCGGTTCCGCTAGTATATATATATATATATATATATATATATATATATATATATATATATATATATATATATATATATATATATATATATATATATATATGTGGATGTGTGTGTGTGTGTGTGTGGAGTGTAGAAATCCTAATATAGCTTTGATAGCATCCACGAAATGAAATAGTAGTAAACGGATGAGCAAGTGAGAAGTCGAAAATTTTCGCTGCTAGAATGTTAGGAAATGATGCCTGAATGAAGGCAGATAAGCTAGGATGTATATCAATCCTCCTCCAACAGTGTTTCTCAAACTGTGGGGCGCGCCCCTTTGGGGGCATGATAACCCTACAAGGGGAGCGCGAGTATATTGAAAAGTCAAAAACAAAAGATTATTTTAAAAAATTAATAATATACAAAAGTAAACAAACAAAATACATTCTGACATAATAAAAAATAAAGTACACATTTACAGTGATATAAGACACTTAAGGTGTGTTGAAAAGCTAAAATCTTATTTTTTTGACAATTTGAGATTTTTACATTTTCAAACTGTATAGATTTTAACCTTTCTAAAAATACCTTACTTTAACCTCTAGGGTATTTAGAAGCCCTTAAAATGTATTTTTAAATAATGATTGAATTTGGGCCACGCCCATTTAAATGGCGAAAATTGTAAACAAATTACTTTGTTTTTGCTTAAAAGTGTAACGACTGATATAAACCAAAACATATATCTTTTATTTTAAATTGAGCCTTTTATTTTTTATTTCCTAGTCGATTAGAAGTCTCACTGTATACATTAAAATCAATTTATCTAAAAATATAAATTTTAATGTGCGATGTACCTTTTCTGAGAAACTACTGTTCACAGGTATGTAAATTTTTTATGAATTATTTATAATGATGTCTAATATATACTAAAATGAGCTTTTCGTAAAAAACTCAAAAATTTAATTTTTACAAATTTTTTAAATAAAAAATGAGTCAATATTCGCAATGTTTGATAAAATATTTCATAATTCATTAAAAAATTCAAAATTAGCTAAAAGCTCATTTTAGTATAATGAAAGAGGTGTACTTTAATAGTATGAAAATTTTCAAGCATGTACATAAAACAGATTTTGAGAAAAGGTACATCGAAAACAGCCAATTTAACATTGTCAGTATAGAGAAAGAGAGAGGTTTCCCACTCCCCTTAAAAATATATAAGTATTGTGCAATGTATTTTATAATTAATTTAACAATTCTAAGTAAAGAACAAGTTTATTAATTACCAGTGACCCCATGGGCTTCTCATATATACAAATTACAAGCAAAAATTAACACTTATCTTGATATTTGGTACGGTTTATAATTAATCACTCAAATGCCGATTAAAAATTACGCGCTCTCTCCAATGTCATCGTTTAATACGCAGGCGAGCGTATTTGGTGTATTGGGAGGGGGGAGTAGAGAAAAGGAATAAATAAGTCAATCCTTCACAAACACTGTCCAGGGGATTTTATTGCAATCCAAAAACTTCGAAATATTTTTATGGAGAGCAGTTCACAGAATAGATCGTACTTCGGAAAGACGTATATATACGTCCAGGGCAATTAACGCACTGGTTGAACAAGACGTTTATATACGTCCAGGGCAATCAGCGCACTGGCTGAACAAGACGTTTATATGCGCCAGTGGCACAGAGTTTAAAATCGTCTTGTATGTTTAGTGCCAAATAATAGTATTATTTATTTCAATTCATTGTTAATGTACGGAGGGGGAGGTGCGATGAAAATTGTGATTGAATATTGGGTTGGAAGTATTGAAAGTTTGAGAAGCACTGTCCTACTACAAGATCTGTCCAAAGACAAATGTCATTAGACGTATCTGTTGGAGAAGTTTATGCCTATATTTTTATGTTTAACCCTTCGTCGGGCGTACCTCTTCAGTTACACGCGGCCTGAGAAACCACCGCGCGCGATCCCCCTAATCAATTTTAATTCCAAACACCAGTAGGGTCGCCTTGTGTTTGGCTTTAGGAAAGCAAAACAGCCAAACAGCGCGAAAAATAAACAGTTTAACCCTTTATCTACTGACGGCACTTAATGAACCACTCGCTCTAAAATTACATAGAATATCCATTTTACGAATACTCTGACGATACTTAGCAGAAATGTTCTTTTAAATCCACTCTTCCAAGATATAAGGCAGCATGGGTTTTATGATTAGTATTTTCAGCTGACGGCGTTTTCAGCAGAATGCGAAGATTGTCATTTTTGTTCGGAAAAAATAGTTAACGTCAAAAGGTAAGTATCTTATTTTTTTGTATGTTAATGAAGACATTAGAAAACGATTTGACTATTTATTTTACGTGAACAGTGTACACATAATTAATTTTACAGTTGAATTAATTAATCCAGAGTCACGTGAGCATGGTTGTATATTCTACTTACTGTAAATCCTTTTACATGCAACGAACCATATGTAACGTAATTCTTACTACAATACCTTGCATTTTTCTAGTTTAACGAACAAAAAAGAGCTATTTTAGAAAAAAGAATAATACGCATTTTAAATATATTATAATAAACAGTACATAGGTGATAGAACATTTATTTTTGTTCATTAGACAAAAATCACAAGTTCTTGATAAACTTAACTGTTACTAAACGAGTGTATAAGGTGAGTGTTTCTCCGAAAGGTCATTGCTCATGATCTTTTTAAGTGTAATAGCACAGCAGGAAACAACAGCTGCAATTCCGAAGCGTGTTTCTTTTCCCCGTGCCGAGAAAATTACTTTGTTCGCTGGAAGCCAATTGTTTTTGATGAATCTTATTTTCCTCCTCTTTCGTTTTTTTCCTAGCATCTCCTTCTCCATTTTATATATTTATCTTTATAATGAAATGTGCTAAGAAGAAATAAGCTAATGTGTTTGTTGTCAACTTGATATTATTGGGAAGAATACTGAATTATTATATATTATATATATTTTATGGTATACTTCTTCAAAGTTATGTTTTTACCAATAACAATTTACTTTAAAAAATTAATGACTGAGAAAAATTAAAGACTCTGCAATTGGAATCGAAAATCTTAAATTCGATGAAAATTCATTTCAATAAAAAAAAAACCACCAATTATTATTATTAAATATAACAAAACGGAATTCATTTCTTTCGAGATTAGAAGTAGACATAGTATCTGAAGTTCGAAAATTGGAGCAGAAGGTCAAGTTGTCACAATCCGGAAGTTACAGGTGTAAAGAGGGGTCGAGAAAGAAGCAGACATTGTCCTAAACGTAATAATTTTTATTTAAGGTATCCGACTACGTTCGGAACCGTAACTTTAAAAAAGCGCATAAATGTATTAATTTCATGATATTTAGTGTCACTCAGATTAGAATAAATGCATAAAAATGATTTAAGGGCATTTTCACAAAAAAAAATATTTAACTATAATATTTTGGCAAAAATATTAACTTAGAATAATCTTTTTTCCAAATGTTCTCTTTTTGTGAAAAATGGCTCTATTATAATAATATTATGACTGTATATAGCTCAGACCTCTGTATAGATGCTCAGCTAGAATTGTTGAAAAATTCACATTATTTTAAGAGTTACAACCAATTTAAATTATTATCGGCGTTTTTTTCTTAAAATTTCTCCCCCCTGTTGTTGTAAAACGCAGATAAACCCACGTCTAAGTTATATATTTCAAAAATTCTAGTTGAGCCTGTGTAAAAAGATATGTGCTATATACTGGCAAAATATTATTCTAATGGAAGCATTTTTTCACAAAAGGAGAACATTTAGAAAAAAAGATTATTCTAATTTAAATTTTTGCCAAAATATTGTATGTAAATAATTCTTTTATTTCAAAATGTCCTTAAAACAATTTTATACATATATTCTTATCTAAGTGACACTAAATATCATGAAATTAATACATTTATGCGTTTTTGAAAATCACGGTTCCGAACGTAGTCGGATACCTCTTAAGACTTATCACTTTATAAATTATTCAATCCCCTTGATTGTAATTTTATAATCCAAGCTCTCAATCTAACTTTTTTTCTTTTTAACTTACGCCCACCAACGTCCTCTCAGACTTCAAGAGTCTTGCAGTCCAATATAAAGCAAATGTCGCTCTAACAGAAAGGAGAACTCTACAGTTGTCTTGCTAGAGAACATGAAGTAGAGTGGGACAATCGGATAGATGCTCCCCAGTCATTGGCCCGGACTTTCAGAGAGGGCAGAGCGATGAATCAGCCAGGCCAATTTTAAACAGATGGTCTTACAGGTAATTATGTTCGGTGAGATGACTCTGAAACATGCCACACCCTCAACCCTAGGTAGGGCAGAAAGCTGAGCACGTCTTTGGTCTTTGAGCAGACGAGACCAAAATTTGTCTACATCCAGGTCTGTAAGAGTAGAAATTATCTTCTGTCGAAATTTGTCCCTGAGAGTTCACTTGGCATTTTGAAGAGACATCGGGAGGCAAGGTGGATGCATCGACAAAGCCTCTTTGGCCAACTTATCGACTTGTTTATTTCCATGAATGCCACAATGAGATGGGATTCACTGGAGAACGACCTCTTTTACGGTGCAAAGAATTGAGTTAATAAGTTGTTTGCACTCAAACTCAAGTTTTGATGGGGAATAGATTGTAGCCAGATACACACACAGTCTTAATTGTGGCTTGAGAATTCATGGATATTACAATATTTTGGTCAGGGGTAGAGCTAATGGCTCTAAAAGCTATACATTTGCATAAATCTGACCATCAAAATTGCCTGAACAGGCACTAAGAGGGTTTTTAAAATCAAAAGGTGCTTTCTCTCTCTCCAGCCCTACCAAAGGAAGCTGTGGCAGAGATATCCTTAAATACATGTAACCAATCTTGATCTGGATATCTTTCATGAATAGTAGCCATAGCTGCAGACCTCAATCTAACTTATAAGATTATTCAAAATAATTTATCTCTTCATCCTTTTGCCGATCACTTGACTCCTTCCTGAACTTCAACAATCTTCTCAACTTCTATATTCCTTCAACTCCTCTGAATTAATGTTATAATTGAATACTAACTCATCATAACAACCTCTACTATCGCAATCCAGGTTCAGCGATTAATTTTTCCCAATTAACCTTTTACACTTATTTCCATGGTTTAAATTACATTAGCAGAAAATCAAGTTATTTCTACGGAAGGTAGTTTTAAACTCAAATCACAGTTAAAGAATAGTTTCCCTAAAAAAATTAGTGGAATACCCGCGAAGGAAACATGTCACAAGGTCGTACTCGTCCGAGGATCAGCACTGCAAGGTTCATCGCAAATGACCCTCATAGCAATTTCAAAGTGGAACGCTAGTAAAAATTAAAATCGAAATAAAATTAAAATTAGAATTAAGATTATGTGTGAATATATTTTACAAATAATTCAAGGCATTTTGAATGAAAAGTTGCAAATCTGTACGGAACCTTTTCAGTAATATTCTTAGGCGTCTTTGGGGATTGTAAATTTGCGTATATTTCCAATCAACTTCAAGAGGAGAACGGGATATGCAAAGTAGATAAAGTATTTAAGTAGAGCGTTGTAAGTTAGCGAGAATGAAGGCTATTGAGCCAGCAGCAGTAGTGTCAACGTTTGGAGGATTCAATTGGATTACGATAGTGAAACATTGTTGATAGTACTCAACGAAAGAATCTTAGAAGGTTAATATACCTGTGAAGAGATCAAAGTACTACCAGGTGATATATACTAATTTACTATCACTTACAGTAAGCGTTAGTTTACTAAAATTAGTTTAATTTAATGAAAGCTAATAATTCGAGTTGCGTGTATTTCTCAGACCTCCTGTTTCGGTAGACCTTTTATTGATATTACGCGTAGTTATTGATTAATTTCATATTTCGTAATTTAATTTAATATTAAACGTAAATCCCTTTTGTTTGGCGTAGACATATAGATATTATATGTCTTTAGGGTTTTTGACATTTGAATCAAATGAATAAATATAAGTTATTATTATACAAATGGCGTCTGGTCATTATTTGCCTCAAATTAATCTTGGTGTCCAGGGAACCAGGGGTTTCCCACAAATTTATAAATTAAGATCCACACCTTTCAAAGTTAAATGAAAGTTTTAAAAAGAAAAAAAAAACATAGTAAAAATATTATTTTTCTGCCCTTTTTAAAATTTTTTGCATCTTTTTTTTAAAAAAATAACGAAAACAGCACGTAGCCACTTCTTCAAATGTAAAAAAATACCAATCGCAAAAAAAGGAGAAATAAAGGAGCCTTAATCTTTTAATATATCTCGGAAACATTGCGGGTCAGCTTCTCAACGTCTTAACAATTGCAAAAGTAATTCTTCAGAATGCTTTCTTCCGCACATTCGCGGGTATCGGAATAGCTTTGAAGACTGACTTAAGTCGGGGATTGTTTTTCTCCCGCAATATAAAGCGCATCGAAAGATGCCTTTTATGGCGAAGTTTATCTTCTCCATGAATTTCATTTTATGAGTTCCACGTGATTTGAGATAAAATGGAACACAGAATTCAACTACGAGTCTCAGATTCTGAAAAATCTTATACGTGAAATATATCACTAAAAAAATATCTGCGTTTTCATCTGTTTGATATATATAAATATTAAATTACTCATAAGTTACTTTTATGTTATGTATTTTTATACTAATCGCATAATAGTATTGAATAAAAATAATAACTGGGAAAGAAATTCTATAATTTTATCAAAGTTTTTGTCTCCTGAATATCTTTAAGCACATTTTCTTAAAATATGTTTTAAAAGGGATCTAGTTATAGTACACTGGTGTAAGAAATTAAGAGAATTTGCAGACTTGATCGATTATTATTAGAAATACTGATCCGATTTTAATGAAATTTGATATGTATATACATTGATACAATACAAAATATATAACCACTCAACAATTGCAATATACACGAATGATTCCGTAAAACTCATTGGAATTGGGAGGTATGAAGCAGTGGTTGTATAATAAACAAAAGAAATGAGAGAGAGAGAGGTAAAAGGGGTCTCAAGGGTGTTAAATTTCTCCAGAGGTCTGAAAATATAAACAGTTTTCAAACACATATAATTATTTTAAATTTAAATTAAAAATTAGAATCTTTTACACATAATTTATATAAGAATGGGGCTTCAGAAAAGTATAAAATATTTAAAATATAATACTAATTTTAAAAATCATAAGCATATGAAAAGTCTATAATAAATATTAAGTATTGTCTGTGCGTTGCGCACGCTATTTTCTAAAATAGTAGCTTCTGATGTATCAAACTTTATGAAAGTATAAAATGCATCACACTCTTTAAATCCTACCTGATTTTAGTATTATATATCTTTTCTTAGTATTATATAGTATCTTAGTATTATATATCTCTAAAAATTCGTCGATCAGAAGAGCCATATGTGGAATCACGTTATCTTCCATTAAAATAAACTCGGGGTCACATGCACCCCTGAAAAGGTGATTATAGCTCCCTGACTCTATACATCACAAGATTCACAGAACCTCTTTCAAAAACATAGAGAGGTGTACGGCCATCCAACATGCTGCCTGCTAACACCATTAAAGGGTCATATTCCTTTTAAAATTTACTGAAAATTGATTTTTTTAGTATTATTTTATTGTTTAGAGCAAACCTTTCTGGGTGTTTTAAAAGAAACCGCATGGAGATATTCCCAATAGAACGGGAGTTATTAAGAAAATAAAAGAGCAGAAAAGACGATTTAATTTTTTTTTTACATTTTGGCTGCAGGGTGTCAGCTGCGTGTGTTTCTCCGTTTCTAATATTTTCATTCTAATTATTATCAAATGCTTGAATCGAAGCCTTAAATATTATTATTATTGTTCTGAATATTATATATATATATATATATATATATATATATATATATATATATATATATATATATATATATATATATATAACTACAAATTCTACTAACTTTCTTCTACTTCTACTTCTACTTTGCTTTGATAAAGTGATTAGTGATTTTATACTCGCTCGTTTCTGATTTTCACACCGTATCTTATTCTAAAATAAGTTTTAGGAAAAATATTAATTTTTTATAAACTTTTGAATGATGAATTCGATTGAATCTGCCAAAAGACCATCTGGTAAACGTTTTTAGAAAAGGAAGTTTACTGGTAATATGCATACGAGGTGCAAAGCTGTACACAGTGTGGACGAATCACTAAACAACAGTGCATCTGGAAAAATGATTCAGTTGCAAGATGTTGATTCATCTTTTATTGAACATGATGACGGTTTTGATGGCTATAGAGTGATTTATAAAACTACTATGTTTAGAAACATTCAAAACTTTGGTTCTTGCAAAAACCGTGGTGAAGATATTAAACTAACAGAAAAATGTGGTGAAGATATTAAACTAACAGAAAAATATGTTAGAGGTTTGTCTAGTGTTTTTCCGATTGAATGCAAAAACTATAATGACTTTTGTTCGCTTAGAAATTCAAAAAGCTCGGTAAACGAAAAAAATATTCCAGAAATAAACAGACGTTTTGTGTACGCATTGAGGACAATTGGACAGGGTCATTCAGCAATGACAACTTTCTGTGGTGTCACAGACTTTCCTCCTCCAGTTGCTGCCTATAATAACATTATAAACAAACTACAATTGTGTAGTAAAGAAGTTTCAATGCAAAGTGCAACTTTGAAAGAGGTAACCTTGACATATTCTTCTGATATAGTAATTAGTGGAGATGGAACGTGGAAAACCCGTGGCGATTCTTCTCGTGTTAGTGTGTGCTATTATAGGAGAATAAACAGGAAAGTGTATTGATGCGGAAGTGATGTCTTCTTTCTGTAAGGGATGTGATTCTTAGAAACGAAGAAAAGGGTCACCTGCTTACAGTAAGTGGAAAATCCTTCACGTTAAAGAATGTTTGAAAAACCACAATGGTTCAGCTGACATGATGGAGACTGTGGGAATGTTTCGTATATTTCAGCGGTCAGTGAGTCATCGTTCTGTGAGATATACATCTTATATCGGGGATGGCGATTACAAAACATTCTCATCTATTACTGATTCATTGATTGAATATTAACATCGCACTGTTCAGCTACACGAGGGCTTTTGGTGACGGACCACGTAATTTTGAACCATGGTCAAGTGACGTGGACGACACCTGAGTTGGCATCTGTTACTGCATCCAATCTACATGGAGATGATATCGTAGTTTCAAAAATTGAATGTGTTGGACATGTTCAAAAAAGAAAGGGAACTGGTTTACGAAAATTAAAACAAATGAGCTCCAAACTCAGTGATAGGAAGTCGATTGATGAAAAGGGTAGGTTGACCGAAAGAATGATAGTCTTAATTACAACGTACTACGGAAATGCAATCCGACAAAATAAAACATGCCTGTCGGATATACGAAAAGATGTTTGGGCTGTGTATTTCCATATACGTTCAAGCGACGAAGAACCATTGCACAGTTTTTGTCCTGTAGGTCCTAATTATTGGTGTCAATACCAAAATCAAGTATTAGAGGGAAGTGTGGAAGGAAACTTTTAGAGACAATAACAAATTGTCAGTGGCAATAATGGATGCCATAAAACCTGTATTTAATGATCTATCACAACCTAAACTCCTACAAAACTGTCTAGGGGGTAAAATCCAAAATAAAATAATGAATTCATAACTCATTAATATAGAAATTATGTCCAAAAACTTGTTGTTGTTTGTGGTAGAAAGATTGTTGATATTTCTACAAATAAGGCAATTGTCATTTTTAATGAGGACAATCAACACAGACTAAAAATTATATAATCGCTTGGTCTGAGTGTTGGTCAATTTGCACAAAAATTTGTTACACTTGTGGATATAAAAATAATTCACACTGCAGAGCGACATTTTAATCTTCACACAAAAGAAGTGAGACAGGCTAAAAGAATGCAATTTAAAGCTACTTGTAAAAAATATTAACTGAAAAAGAGGGAACATCGTGTGCATGTGGTGAATTGTAACATTTTAGAATCATAGTAATACACTTCATTCATATCACAAACTATTTAAATTATAATAAGTAGTTGTTAATTAATATATTGATTGTTTTTAAGTAATATTTTTAAATTTTTAACTTTATTTTGAAAAAATAAATCACTTTTGTTGTGTTTTGATTATTTTGTAGCTTTTGATATCGTTTCAATGATTGTACTGCATTGGTAAAATACATGTTTTTAGTTATAATAATTTTAATAAATTGAAGTTTATTGACTAAAAAAAACTTCACATTAGTTTTTATTCAAATTTTATTGTTGTTTGAGTAACCAGAATAATATATATATAAAACTGTGGTAAGTTTTATGTTTGATGTCAATTTTCTCAGAACGTCATTTTTTTTCATTACGCGCATGATATTTTCAAAACCGTTCCATGGAAAATGATGAAATTTTTACTGGATATTCTGACCATAACTGTACTTAAAATAACGAACCAGTTTGAACTTTTAATGAAAAAATTTAAAGTTACAAATAAAAAATAGTGAAAAAGTTTTAAGAAAGTTATAGTTAGATTTTAAATTGTTATAGTTTATACTAAAAATTTTTAATTAGTGCTTCATACCTCGACATTTTAAAGATAACACAATTTTAAACACAGAACAAACATTTCATCAAACAGTATAGGTAATTTTTTTTATAAAGCTGCGCGTAATGCATATTACTTCCGAAAAGAAAAAGCCAAAATGTGTAATTGTAATTATCTAATTAAAAATTTATCCTAATTAAAAATAAGTTTGTTGGATATGTTTCAAGTCAGTGTTTCTCAAACTTTCAATAGTTGCGACCCAATATTTAATCGTAGTTTCCATCCCCCCCCAAATACTAAAGCAATAAATTAAAAATACTGTACTTTGACGCTAAAGCTACAATATGACTTCCGCCGCCGCCGTATATCAACGTAATTGCCCCGGACATATATATACGTTTTACCGAGGTATGATCTTCCTTGTGCACTGCTATCCATAAAATTATTCCGAGGGATTTGGAATGCAATAAAAGGACCTTGACAGTGTTTACAAAGGGTTCACTTATTTCAGAGGACTTGTTCATTCCCTTTTTTCTCCCCCAATACATCACATACGATCACCTACGTGGAAAACGGTGGCATTGGGGAGGAAATCGCGTTACTTTTAATTGGCAGTTGAGGGTTTAAATATAAGCCGTTCAAATTATCAAGATACGTGCTAATTTTTGTATTTAATTTTGTATACGACAAGCCCATGGGGGTCACTGATAATTAACAAACTTGTTCTTAGCTTAGTAATGTTAAATGAATCATAAAATACGATGTATAGTACATTTATTAGTATATTGCATCAGAGTAAATATGTATTTTATTTTTTATTATGCCAGAATATATTTTCTTTGTTTACTTTCAGTAAGTAAATAATTTGATAAATAATCTTTTATTTTCAGTTTTTCAATATGCTCGTGCCCCCTTTGTAAAGTTATCACGCCCATCTAGGGGGCGCGCCCGACAGTTTGAGAAACGCTGTTTTAAGTAAAGTAATTTTCATTTGTTTATTACTCCAAAATTTACAATCCAGGAAACAATAATAAAAAAATAATAGAGCTTTAAAGAGCTCACTATTTTTAACCATTTTCGATTTTTTAAAAGGTCTGTGGCACATAAACCTCATCCGCCATAATTGTCAATTTCACGGACATTGGAGGGTAGGTAGCGGGTCCCTGGTTCTCTCCATATGAACCTGCGGTGAAAATCGGTGCTTAGTCTGAAACGGGACTCATTGTAGAGAACAGAACGGGCACTCAACGATTCATACTCCAACTCTATGCTACTTGCACCATGCTAAGTGGACTCTCATGTTTGTTGACGTTAGCGGGACGCAAACAGCAGGTCTTCTGACAAACACCCTCTCTCATGAACTCTTTTTTTAAAATAGTCACCCTTGTTGCACGGGTTCATGTGGCTGCATACAAGTAAGGAGAGAGCTGAGAAGCTGTAGCCCCCTCGCTGTTACGCCTCGTAACAGAGGGACAGTCGACAAATGATGATATTCTCTGGCCGTTGTGGCTCTTGGACGACCTTGCCCAGGATTTCTCCCGATGGATCCAGTATCCTAGAACTGTTTTCGTAAGTTACTCATAACGCTGGGCGTTAAATTGAACTTTGTACAAATCTGGTCTGAACATTGGCCTGCTTCTAGCCACCTCATGCCGCCATCTAAACGTTGGTGGTTACTGATTTTTACTGTTACAACTTTAATTGAACCGATTTCTTCAAAGTAACACCAAGAAATTCGCCGTGGTGTGCTAGGGAACGAAAAATCTATTAACTCCCACGCGCTTATAAAGCCTGTTTTTTTTTTTTTTTTTGCTGGCTACGCCTACACACTCGTCTACGCTTACGTATTTGCCCTACAAGATTTGCATTTTTATCTAGAATCAGTAAGTTTTTTCAGTTCAGTTCTTTTCTTTTCTTACAATTCAGAACAATATGCAAAGTCTCTTAATTTATTTCATGAGTGTATATTTGTTCATTAAATGAACTTTGACAAATTGATTCCTGGCTTATTGGAGAGATATTTTCAATTTTAGAGTTTCCTACAAATGAGAAATTTATCTTATTGAAAACAAAATTACATCTTATTTGCTGTCAGGTAAGCTATCCATGTCTGATGCTGCATTTGAAAATATTATTGATATATGAAAAAGTTTTGGGAAATACTGTATGTTGCCAAAATCTACATCTAATTTACTTTTCTAAATAAATACTGTGTATTATCACGAAGATTTATTATTCGTTTTTTACGAAACCTATGACCACATTTCTATAAAAATAATGATTATGATTTAAAATTGAAAACGATTTTGAAAAATTAAGTGTTAACTTTATAAACATCAACTAATTAAGGAAAAATTTTAATATAAACGTATATAAAAATATTAAAAATGTTTATGCATTTAATTCTATAGCATAAAACGAGAAAAAAAGAAAACTAAAACATTTCTATTTTCTCAAAAAACAATCATAAATGTCCTTTCTCCCTCATCATTCATTGTATTAGATGAATCTTAGCAAAAACCAATGTGAGAAAGGTAAGGATAAAATTTTCCCTTGGGAAAGACGGAAAAGAGCAATTAGAATTACATTCGGTCTTTTAAAATTCATTGCTTTTTAGATAGTTGAAGCGAATTTTTTTTCTTTGAACCTTAAAAGTTCATTTTTTACTCGATTTCTCAAATCTTTTCATTAGATTTAACTTACTCCAGAAGCATGGGCTTAGGGAAAAAAATTGCTGAACTCTTAATTTCTTCCCACTCTAGGTACGCCCCAAAGGGGTTTACGGTTTTTTTTATTTTATTTAAATAAAAGAAGAAAAAAGAAGGAAACGCGTAACTGCTAATCACCGCCTGCTGAGGAAATAAGAATTAGTCTTGATTGCTTTCTCTTGTTCTATTTTGACTTCACTGTTTTTAAATGATTAATATCGGGAAGATTTGATTTCAACATAGAAATTAATTATCTAGTTTGCATATATATATATATATATATATATATATATATAAAATATCATTTTGAAATTTTCATTTGTATGAGCAGCAACTATTATCAAATTTTCTGTAATCTCAAGATAAGTATGGTCCTCTATTTTAACCCTTTCGTGAGCAGTGGCTAATAGGTCTCGCCACATAACAAAAAAATCTTCTTCAAGTGATTGGTGGATATTTAGTCTATCCACATGCATTAATTGACACTAAAACGCATAAAAATAAGCACAAATGTTGGCACGGCGCCTCTTTTTTGCATTTCATGTATTCTAATGGGTAGTTAGAAACAGACTTTCTTAGTGTAAACCTACAAATTGTATTTTTATTACTATAAATAAAATTTCTGATCTGTGAACAAAATTTCGAGAAGTCTTAAGTATACTTTTCTCTCATCTGAATAAATTAAGCAAATGGACAATTAAAAGAAAACAGAAGTTTTATTTAGATTTTTGGAAAGCTTTCAAATGGGGATAGATGTTCTATCCACTGCCCACATAGAACAGAAAAATGACATTGAAAATTTCGCTCTTCCTCTTCGAGAGAGAGCACTTAAAATCACGTGAGAATGTTGGGGGTGAGAAATGTAAGTAAACTTTGTTTGCAATATGTGGTACGAGATTCTTGGGTTCAAAAGTCTTTCATTATAGCTTCTGTGTGCGTACCATTGTGCCTTCAAGCAATTGGTCTAATTTTCTTTAAAAGTTTTACAGTAAATAGGTTATAAAATTTGTGAAATAAAACTAATTTTATCCTCAAAAATATTACATTATTTCTAATTTTTTTTACTAAAATTAAATAAAGTATAAAATGTGCTTTTTTATAAAATGTATAATTAAGTAAGCATATTCTATATTGTACAATTATTCAATTATTATTTTATTATATTTGAAATTTTTATTTAATTGTTATTTAAATAGTTATATATATATATATATATATATATATTAGCATAAATGCTAAATGTTCATAAAAAGTAATTGTAATATGATTTATTATTTCTGTCCTGAAAAGTAGGTTCAATATCTTAAGTGCGCAGTGGCTATACAGTTTAGCTACCATCCAGAAACAAAACCCTTGATCAGATTTTTTTTTGTGACAAAATAATGATTATAGAGGATAAGAACATTACATTTATCAATTACTTTATCACAGAAAAGTACATTTTAGCTTTGTGTCCACGAAAGGGTTAAGTATTTTATAATACACAAAGTATTTTTTTTTTATTTCTGAAAAGTATTTTTATGAGATTTTGTCACAATTCTTTTGGATAATTATTTGGAAACTGTAACGGATATATTAACCAATTTTAAATTAAATTAGTTTGCATTATTTCTAAATCTTCTTCTTTTTTTACAGTATATAGTTAATGGTTGAATCAGAGGAAAAATTGCGAGTGTAATAGGGTGGATAAAATTTTTTGTCAGAATTTAAAACTTACCAATACGAAAAAGATATCTTAAAATAAAACAGCTTTTTGATGTTTTCCGGTATATATATGAAGGGGAAAATATGTTGACATGTAAAAATATGTTAAATGTTTTCACAAGAGGGAAGAATTTTAGGTATTTAAAAGTTTTTAAATGGTAAAAAAAATCAAAATAATTTTTGTTGATGAGAAACAAGAATTTTAGTACTTTTAAGCATTTAATGCGAGAGAACAAGAAAAAAATGAAAAATATTTAACAACGTCTTTTTAGCATTTATTTAAAAAAACAAAACCCTCTGTTGAAATTACAGTGAACAATAAAACCAAAAAAAAAAAAAAAAAAAAACGAAAAAAAAAAAATAAATGTTTGATCAAACTGATTTGATAACATGGGGAAAACAGGTGGACCTATGAATTGTTACAATGATCATTGTATTGTAGTATACACCAGTGTTCCCTAAACTTTTTATTACCGCGGAACGGTCAACGTTGGATAATTTTACCGCGGTCCGCTGAGAGGGAGAATGTTGATTGTTCATATTTTAGATTGTTTTATATTTTAATAATTTTATTTTAATTGTATATAAAAAGCGTACCTTCAGAATAAAATATAGCTACCCCAAAATGACTATAAAGTGATTTAACAAGGAGTACAAAGTAATTTTCATAAAAAGTAGCCCAAACCCAAGAAAAATATGCCGCAGTAAATGAAATGGAAATAATATTGTTTCTAGTGCGGACCAGAAGTATTTAATCCACGAACCGGTACCGGTTGGAAACCACTGCTATACACTACTCAGTATTTATTTTCAATAATTATTGTTTTTGGTTATTTATATTGCCGCACGCATAAGTCCCGATAGCCGAGTTGGCAGAGCGTTGGACTGAACTTCCTCAGGTCTCGGGTTCGAATCCCGGCCCCGGCAGATTTATCCAAAGACTGGAATTTTGTTCTCGTTTTTAATGTATTGTTTCTCTAGGTTCTAGATGAATCTAGATCATTCTTTATAGTGCATACTGGGTATTTCTCGAATATTCCGAAGTGTATAAAAGCAGAGTTCATCGCCAGTTGGGCATGTTCTCAGTCCCGTGTTGTATCGAGCTCCCAGCGTTAGAATAAATCTAATTGTTTGTTTAATTGAACTGTGTACTTCTTTCGAACTCCGTGACAAGTTTGGTGGAGGCGCGGGGTACAATTACGTCAAACGTGGATAATAGCGACAACCTTCGCAGGAGCCTCCGGTTAAGAGGATTATCCCCCGAATTCGGACTGTTAAAAGAAAATAGTAGGAAGAGGACAAAAATGCCGACCGAGCAAGAAGCCAAGCCCGCTGTAGTAACACCTTCGTTACAGCAATGGAGGAACCCATCGACCTTCCGAGGAGCGCCTGGGGAAGACCCTCTCAAATGGCTTAAAGAGTACGATCGAGTAGCCAACTTTAACAAGTGGGATGACATGATGTGCCTGGCTAACGTTTATTTCTTTCTTGACGGTACTGCGAGACAGTGGTATGTCAACAACGAAGACGCCTTAGATTCCTGGGAAGCGTTTAAAAATGGACTAAGTGGACTTTTCGGTGACCGTCAAAGATATACCAGAAGGGCAGAAGAACAACTAAAATGCCGAGCCCAGCGTTCAGGCGAGAGTACACAGTCCTACATACAAGGTGTATTAGGACTTTGCCAAGAGGTAAATCCTCTGATGAAAGAAGACGAAAAAGTGTCACACCTAATGAAAGGTGTTGCTGAGGATATTTATCAGGCCCTGTTGACGAGAGAAATCAACGACACAGCAAGTTTTATCAAATGGTGCAACTATATTGAAGATATGAAGCAGAAGAGAGTTGGTCGACCGAAATTTGAAAGGCTCCAAACGTCGTACCGGTTGCATCCCTGACGGATGAGACTGATTTGGTCTCTCTTATTCGCACAATCGTACGAGAAGAAGTCCATCGACTAGTTAACCAGACGCAAGAATCTTTGGACTCCGATCCCCAATCCTTAGAAGAGATCGTTCAAGACGAAGTCGAAAGGGTTTTGGCCCCAGTATCAACAAAACCTACAGAAACTAGACCACGACCAACATACGCCGCTGTAACCAGGAAATACAGAGCTCCTGTTCAGAAATTCCCACCTGAACCAAGAAAAACAGATGTGTGGAGAACGGCTGACAACAGACCTGTCTGTTTCCACTGCGGACGTCCTGGACATGTTATGCGCTACTGCCGAGAAAGGCTGTCTTTGACACCTCTCGAAACCGCCGACGGAACTTCGACGACGTTGGCACTGAAGAAGAAATACGCCGACCAAACTCTTCTCGCCGTTTTACGCCAAGTCCCACGAGGCCGATCCCCAATACGTCGTTACAGATCCCCGTCGCCATATCGCCGATCCAGTCAGTCGCCAGGCCGTAGGAGCGAGGAAAACTAAAGAGAGCGACCTTCCAAGGAGGTGAGGCCGCGTGTACTGGAAATCCTCCGTCGACCGCCAAGATGACTGGTAACCAACTAGACGTAATAATAGATAAGAAGCCGATACGTGCTCTAGTAGATTCTGGGGCATCGTTTTCTGTCATATCCGATAAGTATCGCCGATTTTTAAAGAAAGTTCTGTTTGCTGATGCCAAGAGCGTTATGCTGAAAGTTGCGGATGGAAATTTTGTTCGGCCGATAGGGAAATGTGTTTTACGTGTCCGTATAAACAATCGAGAACTGCCTTTTGAATTTATTGTTTTATCCCATTGTAGCCATGACGTCATCCTAGGATGGGACTTTTTAGAGGCGTCTCAAGCCGTTATAGACTGTGGACAAAATGAACTTGTTCTAGAAGACATCTGTCGAGACTCCACAGCGCTGACGCCTGGAATTTGTATGCCACCAGAGACTATACACTTAAGCCGAATTCTTTAACTAGAATAACAGTATCAGGATATCAAACCCGAGGAGACATAAATGTAGTTCTAGACGGCAGCAAACATTTGCTCTTCGAGAAAAATATTGCTACACCGTCCATGGTATCTACATATCGTAACGGAAAAAGTGATGTCTGGGTTACCAACCTGCAGTTCCGAAACCAAATCATCCCTAGAGGAATGTGCATAGGCCAAGCTGAACCACTAAATGAAGGGCATCTATGTGTTATTTCCGACACAACGGGTTGCTTGGATGACCAGCAAGAAACTTCGGAGTCACAGATGAATCGTTCGTTAATGATGTCACCCGAGTTAAGTGACGAACAGAGAAACAAGCTATCCGAACTACTCCGGAAATTTTCTGGGCTTTTCACGAAGACCGACAAGTCGACAGCCGCGAAGACGAATGTGAAACACAGGATTTTTACTGGTGATCATGCTCCAATCAACCAACGAGCCTACAGAGTCTCGCCGACTGAAAGACGCATCATTCATGAAGAGGTTCAGAAAATGCTTGATGAAGGTATCGTCCAACCCTCTGAAAGTCCTTGGTCATCACCCGTTGTGCTCGTAAGAAAAAAAGACGGTAGTTGGCGTTTTTGCGTCGATTATCGCAAGTTGAAAAGCGTCACGAAAAAAGACGTTTATCCGATGCCTCGTATTGACGATACGCTCGACTGTCTGAAAGGTGCCAAGTTCTTTTCTTCCATGGATCTCCGATCTGGTTATTGGCAAATAGAAATAGACGAAGCGGATCGTGAAAAGGCGGCATTTATTACCCCCGAAGGCTTATACGAGTTTAAAGTCATGCCGTTTGGTCTCTGTAATGCACCTGCAACCTTCGAGAGAATGATGGACAATTTGCTACGCAATTTTAAATGGACTATGTGTCTTTGTTACCTAGATGACATAATAGTGTTCTCAGAAACTTTTGAAGACCATCTTATACGATTAAGACTTGTTCTAAAATGTCTTCAGGAAGCTGGTCTTAAATTAAATTCAAAGAAGTGTCTTTTTGCTGCCCAAGAAGTAAAGATTCTAGGCCATCATGTATCTAGTAATGGCGTTCGTCCCGATCCCGACAAAATAAAAGCCGTAAGAAATTTTCCCACTCCAAAGAATATACATGACATACGAAGTTTTCTTGGCCTTTGTTCATACTTTAGAAGATTTATTAAAGGTTTCTGTTATCTCGCCGAACCTTTGCAGTCGCTGCTGAAAAGTGGCGTGGAGTTTCATTGGGGTCCTGAAGAGGTGGAAGCATTTAACAGTCTTAAGAAAGCACTTACTTCGGATCCAGTATTGAGGATGTACGACGAAAGAGCTTCTACAGAAATCCATACTGATGCAAGCGGGTACGGTATCGGAGCTGTCCTAGTACAAATTCAGAATAATGTCGAGAAAGTTATAGCATACGCTTCTAGAACTCTGACAAAAGCCGAAAAGAATTATTCCACCACAGAAAGGGAATGTCTTGCCATCGTATGGGCTACCAACAAATTCCGGCCGTACATATTCGGAAAACACTTTACTGTTGTAACTGACCATCATTCCTTGTGCTGGCTAATGAATTTAAAGGATCCTTCAGGAAGGCTTGCCAGATGGGCCCTCCGACTTCAAGAGCATGATTTTGACGTAAAATATAAAACCGGTAAGAAGCATAGTGACGCCGACGCTCTTTCGAGAAATCCAGTGGAAGAGGAAACGGAAACACCAGACAAATTTTTAGCAGTCACGACGAATATGAACCTTGCGCTGGAACAGAAAAAAGATCAAGACCTTGCGAAATTAAAACTTTTGAGCAACTCATCCAAAAACGAAGAATTCAGATTCATCGACGGTATCCTTTGCAGGAAGAATTTTGATCCAGATGGAAAGTTGTGGTTACCAGTCATTCCTAAACATCTACGAGCAGACATACTAAGGCACTTTCATGACGCCCCCACCGCAGGACACCTTGGTTTCGCGAAAACTTATGACAGGATTCGCAAGAGATTTTACTGGCCGGGAATGTACCGAAATGTCGTTCGGTATGTCATGCATTGTCGGGAGTGCCAAAGGAGAAAATCCGTTCCTCAACGACCACCTGGACGTTTAGTTCCCATCCCTCCAGCTATAGCTCCTTTCCATCGCATTGGAATTGATCTCCTTGGGAGATTTCCAAAGTCTGCTCATGGAAAAACAAATGGATAATAGTCTGCACGGATTACTCAACGCGATATGCAATAACGAAAGCCTTGCCGACAGTCGAAGTCGACGAAATAGCGAAGTTCTTACTTGAAGAAATTGTCCTCAGGCATGGAGCTCCTCGAGTAATTATCACAGATCGTGGAGTCGTCTTTCGATCCAGACTTGTTTCCTCTCTCGTCGACTTGTGTAACATTGATCATCGTTTCACAACGGCGTATCATCTCCAAACAAATGGACTGACGGAGCGCTTCAATAAGACCTTGGCCGACATGTTGTCAATGTATGTGGATGTAGAGCAGAAAAATTGGGATGAAATTCTACCATTTGTAACCTTCGCTTATAATACCGCTAAACAAGAGACCACAGGTTTTACGCCGTTCTATTTACTTCATGGTCGTGAAGCGGAAACGACACTAGATACAATGCTACCATTCTGTCCTAACGATTTTGATGACAATAACATCACCAAGATAGCAGCCAGAGCCGAAGAATCACGACAGCTAGCCCGAGTGCACACTCTGAGAGCTCAAGACAAAGATCGTCGACGTTACGATTCCAAACACCAAATGGTATCCTACGCTCCCGGAGATCTCGTATGGATTTATACTCCAGTGAGAAAAGTCGGTCTCTCCGAAAAACTCTTAAGAAGGTATTTCGGACCGTATCAGGTGCTACGCCGTTTATCAGCCGTGACTTACGCAGTACAAGATTTTGATCCTGCTTCACGAAAAAGAAAACTAAGAGAAGTTGTCCATGTACTGCGTATGAAACCGTACCATGATCCCGCCGAGCAAATCGAAACCGAGGATATTCCTCCCAAAGAATCATACAAAGGACCCATCACTCGTTCCAGAATAAAGACCCTTGAACAAAATGACAGCGGGGCGCTGTCTTCTTTTTCGAGGGGAGCAATGCCGCACGCATAAGTCCCGATACCAAGTCCCGATAGCCGAGTTGGCAGAGCGTTGGACTGAACTTCCTCAGGTCTCGGGTTCGAATCCCGGCCCCGGCAGATTTATCCAAAGACTGGAATTTTGTTCTCGTTTTTAATGTATTGTTTCTCTAGGTTCTAGATGAATCCAGATCATTCTTTAGAGTGCATACTGGGTATTTCTCGAATATTCCGAAGTGTATAAAAGCAGAGTTCATCGCCAGTTGGGCATGTTCTCAGTCCCGTGTTGTATCGAGCTCCCAGCGTTAGAATAAATCTAATTGTTTGTTTAATTGAACTGTGTACTTCTTTCGAACTCCGTGACAATATTGTAGAAAAACGAAATTTTATTTTTAGTCTAAAATGATCTAATGAAAGTTAAGTATTTTTTCAATCATTTGAAAATCCTACCTCTTTGTGGCAATATTTAATTTTAAAGTTATTTTCTAAAATATTTTTCTTTTAACCTCCACTCCGTAAAACAGCCATACACTCCAGTGTGTAATGGGTTGATGCGTCAAATAATACAGATTTAGAAAATTAAAAAAATATAATTTTTACAATTTTACAATTATTTACAATTTTATTAAAAGAAGCATAATAAATAGAACAACTTATAGGATATAAAACTAAATAATGTCAATGTTTTATAAAAAAAAATTATGTAGCCATTATATAATTGATGCCTTGAGAAATATAATTCTGAGTTATACCTTAAAAATTAATTTTGCCTTCCTAAAGTTCAAAATATTTTTTTTTTGTCAAATTTAATGACATGTAACGACAGTTTAACTATATTGTTTTAATGCAATAAATAATAGTAATTAATGTTCAATATGTAATATTTTATGTTATTGTTGCATACCATAAATATTGACCAAAAATACACATAAAAAAATAGAATAGATTTTTTAACGAATTTTTTGAGAGAACTAACTATTTTGACTAACAATAGTTTTAATAAATTTTATTTTATTCAAACATCCCAAAATTTCTAACTAACAGTTAATTTCATAATTACTTGTCTTATACTTTACTGAGTAATGATAAATTTTAGGTTCTTTTTATGAATTATTATTCCAAATAAATGACAAATAAAACAGAACATCAACCGAAAGTAGTATTGTTTATTCAAATTAATAATTCTTATGAAGAAAAATAATAAGAGCTCATGGTAGTAATGCAAAAATCTTAAATATTAGAAACCTTTTAAAGCAAAATTATTCAATACATAAAAAATTTGATATTTCTTTGGAACTTAAGAAAATGCACATAAAATGCTTGCATTTTCCGAAAAGGATACACATATCGGTATTAACTTTATTGGTTTCTTGCTTTTCATTACAATAAAATTTTTGGTATTGGAAATAATGTAAAAATAAATTATACTAACGGTGTGTTGTCTGTACAAAAATATGTTTATTGTGGGCATTCGTGATAACAATGAGCCGTAATTGTATTTTTAAATTCTATTCATTTTGTAATTTCCATTACCACGTTCTTATAGTATTATTTGCGTGTTATCTATTATAGTTTTTTTATTTGAAAGTATATAATAGCACATAGCATAAATAAGTCATCATTTATTACATTACAAAACATTTCTAAGTCGAAGAATAAATTGGATAGCATTTATTACATAGAAATTAGATAACTGTGTGACAAAATAATTTGTTACTGATCGTTAATAGTATCTTCAAATCAATATTAAATGAAAATATCTGTTCTCCCTTAAATTTATCTGTAATAGCTAAACCGATTGGCTTACCGCAGGTAATTGTCACTAAAAGGCATTTAGATAGTCGTTCGCTGTGGTTGTGGAATTATTTCCGAATTTCTAGAAATAAAACTGGATGTGATCCAATAAATGAAATCTTTTTATTTGGAGATGAGGAAATGGCCCTAGAAAAGAGATAAAGGTGACAAAATATATTTTAAAGCTTAGCAATCGAGGGCACGTTTAAGTAATAAAATATAAATTTAATAGACAAGAAATTATATTTAATCTGAAATCTATGTTAAAAAAATTTCCTTTTAAACTTACAGCCATTTTAGTTTCATCTATTTACATTGTTTCGATTGTCAAAAAAATTTAAAAATTAACTTCCATTAAGATATTATACAATAAATTAGAGCAATGGGTCTAATAAGTCAGCAAAAAGTGAAAATTATTATAATTTTCCGTTTAAAATTCATTCTGAAACTATAAGTTAAATTATTCGAAGAACAAATTAGTGTTATTTATATATAGCAATAAAAAAAGAATGAAAGAGTATATTGAAGAGACAGGTTAAAAATTGAATTTTTCTTTTTTCATTGCATAACAGTTAATTTAATATAATATACTATGGTTCAAAAGGATTTTGTGTGTGGACAGAAAATCAAAGTCAAGTGTGCACGGTTTGAAAGAGTAGCTCATATAAGTTCTGATAAAAATTTTAAATAAATGCATACCACTTAGAAAAGTGGAAAACTAACAACTTTTTTCTCATCATTAGTTTGTGTGACGACATATTTTTCGATCTTATAATGATTTTTTCCCTAACATGATCTTACAAAACCGTTGCATTAATATTAGTCTCAAACTGAGAATAAACTTTTGCTGTTTTGGTAAAAATTAATATCAATTGAATTGGCTGAGGAAAAGATGTTATCTAATTTTGATTTCATAAAAAGAAAAATATGTCACAATAAATACTACTCTAGAAAAGTTATTTCGAAAGATGACGGATTTAGTTAAGATTTCAAAATGATGTAACAGTTGCTACTTTTCTGTCCGTATCAATTATGGGATTTTTTTTTCTTTTTTTTTTTACAAAATGTGATTAAAGGCACAGCTGTATGAGATCACAGTAGTGAAAAAAATCACTGTTAAATTGGGCAGCTTAAGGTCACAAGTACCTAATGATGATGGAAGGGGTTGAGAATTTCTCCTATTTTCAAAGATATGTGAGTCATCATCTCACCAATCTGTATCATCAAGTGATATAGATTTTTTAAAAATATTTTACTAGAACTGATCAAACTTTCTGTTTCATTCTGTACCTTCTTGATGTTAATTAACGGGACATCATTCATATAAGGAAAAATATCTTTCATTAGGATTAAAATTGTCAATTTAATGTTAAATCTTATATACAATTGTGCTTTATTTTGCCATCCTTAAAATTCGTTATATTAAAAGAGATAAGAAAAAGATGAAACGTCGAGTAACTACCCAATAAAACAAAATGAAATAAATAAAACTTAAGAAAAGTGTCTATGAAAAAACGCTCTTTGATAAAGTAAAACAAAAAGTTTCAGAAACAGCAAATAACATGTCACGTTAGTAATGGTTGTGTGTAAGTTGAAAAAGATGCAATAAAGAAAAAAACAAAGATAAGAGTTAATGCATTATTACACGTACAATGATAAAATAAATAATTCACATCCTGAAAAAAATTACTCTAAGCAACCACAATATTTAAGAACACCAACAAAACAAAAAACAGAACAAAAAAAGGCAGCGTTAAATTATTGGATAATTGAAAGCTAAAACATGTTAAAGACCATAAATAAAATAAAACATATAATGAGCAAATGCAATGAGGGTTAAAAAGGATATTCTTATGATATTTGTATTTAAGATAGAGTTAAAAATAAAAAAAAGTTACAAAGCGTTATGCTGATAAAAAAGTAGCACTATAATCTAGTTAAATAACCCTATTTTTTACGATCCTATAAAAATATTATTAATTATACAATGAATAAATGCTAAAATCAAAATTTTTTGTCCTAAGTACGTTTACAATTACAGTAGGGTACGAAAATTCATAAGCTCAGATTTTGTATTAAAAATGATAATGCAACGAATTTCCTTATTACAGTGACGAGTTACCAACAACTGAATGAGTTGGGGTCCAGACTTGTAATCGACCCTCGATCTTATATATAGGTTGCCCAGGGACGTTTTAAGGCAAGGGCCAACTGGACCAAAGCCCAGTGCCTCACCTAGTTCTCGACTCAGCCTAAATAAAAATATGAATCGAATAATTACCACGGCCTGGGAAATCAGACGATATGTAAAAAGGATGTATGTGATGAGCGTCATGCATGTATAGGCATAGGCCTACCACCATACGTCATCATTACTCATTCATTCAAAAAGGAAATAGTCCGTCGAGCTGGTTTGTGCAATTGTAAGTGATGCACATCCATTTTTTTCGATTTATAGTTTTTTTAGTACTTTACAACGTATGCTATGCACTGTCCACTTTTAAGGGTCATAGGTGGGGCCTACATTTGTGTAAGGGCCCACGGCCTACTTTTGCGTAGGGACCGAAGTCCTCAAGAATTCTTAAGACGTTCCAGAGGGTGCCCACCTCGTAAAATGATTCGGGTCCGATATTGGCAGGAGTAGATTGCTTTTCTGAATGCGAAATTTGTAGGCACAGATTTCATATGATAATGCCGCATGTAAAACATCCATTTAGTATAACTTTTGCTCTGGTATTATTCGCAGTCTTACAAGAGCTACGTATTACTATAAAGAGCTTGAATACTATCAATTCAAGCACCAAAAGTTTGGTAGCAAGAGCCGCCACTAGATGGGGCCACCAATGAGATATTCAAGCGTACTGCCGTTGATCTGATATGGAAGTTGGAGAGGTGGTGAGAGCGCAGGTGTCGTTCTCGTCACTTGACTGTGGTTCAAAATTATGAAGTCCATTGCCAAAAGCCCTCGAGTACCTGAATAGTGAAACTAATATTCACTCACTCACTCTTTTCCAATTAAATGGCTCTCATTTTTGGAGAACTTGCTGTGTCAAAAAAGTATTAGCTGTCAAAGTGAGGCCATTAAATGGGGCTTTGGAATTTATAGCATTTAGTCCACATGAAAAACGCACCATTACAAAAAAAAAAACATGCATCTTTTTTCTAGCTAGTAAGACCATTTAAAAGAACTTTAAATTTATAAAAAAATAGGAAATCAAAGGTTTTACTTCCAATTATAATTGTGAGAAGGAAACTAATGTTACGCAAAGTGTTTAAACAGTGTGGTTAGTGATTCTCTTTCCCCAACTAAGTAAATTGAAATGCTTGATTTGTGTTTCCCATTGTCATGTATTATTTGTCTAGACGACCACAAAAAAGGCGGTCAACACAGAATATGAAATCAGATTACTGCTGTCAATAAAAATTAAATATATTCCATTGCTTAAATATACTAATAAAAAAACTAACGGTATTTGTTTTTACTTTTGATTCATTATAAATGAATCTAAAATACATCAAAAATTTTCTCGAATCTTTTTGAGAAACATTTCTACGTATTGCTAAAATTTATAACATCAAAATTCTAAATATAAATTGATTTTCTTCCTTTTTAGTCCATACATTAAGTAAAAGCAGTTTTGCTTTCAGAAAATTCTATTATTAACATGAAATAAAAAAAAATCTTCTCTTCTAACTTGTAACTTTTTTTGTTTTCATTACTACCCCCTTAATGTCACTCGTGTAAATACACGCGTTTCGCTAAAGCGGCGCGTTATATATCTGCCATCGACATAAATATTCATCTTTCCAGAATACGGTTCTTTTCTTCGTGTGGCTTTCACAATAAATCTGGCGATCGCGGTAGCCGAGTGGTTAAGGTATCGGATCGTGGCTGGCCTTGTCACGAGTTCGAGCCCAGTACCACTATAGACTCGCCATGTAGGGCATCGATGCACGCTAAATCTGTCGAGAGCTAAAACGTCCTCCCGTTGGTGTGGTGTGGTAGTTAGGAGAGGGGGTACCAGCTCAGGTGTCGTTCACGTCACTTGTCCATGGTTCAAATTTGCGTGGTCCGTCGTCAAAAGCCCTCGTGCAGCTTAACAGTGCGACGTTAATATTCGCTCCCTCACTATCCACAATAAATCTATTTCAAAGGCTTTAGAATGTAAGAAAATGACCTTCACAGTGTTTGTAGAGGGTTTATTTAATCTATAGAAAACTTTATTTATATGTGTTTCTTCGCCCCACCCCTCTCTTCCAAATACACTTTATACGCGGCTATGGGAAAAACGTTGGCACAGGTTGAGCGAATCGAGTATCTTTTAATCAGCTGTTAAAGGGTTAACAAACATTTACTTCAGCGTGTTTTTTTTCCTATTTATTATTATGATTTTAATTTTTTTTTGGCTGTTTTTTATTGAAAAATTTTGAAACTCATCTAATGATTATGCCTCATGAAAAAATGTTCCAACATGCTTTTTAAGAATACATTGTTTAAATCAATCAATTTCGAACACTGATAACAATAAATTAATGTACAATGTAAACAAATATGAGATGTTAATTTTGCAAATCATACTGTACAAAAATAATGATGGCAGTTCCAATATTCAGAAATATTGTCATTCTTTTTTTGACTGGAGACTTTTGCACCATTTCAAGAACATTCATTTATGGTAAAGTACAATTTAACTTCTTAAGCGGTATTTTTTTTTTGCCCAAAATGTTATAAAACACATTTTTATTTCGTATTACTAAGCATAATACCTAATACAAATTGCGAACATGGAAGAGTTTAATTTTAATTTTCAAAATTTTCACACTTTTTGTTTTATAATTTTAGAGAACATAAAACCCCTTATATATTTAACGTTTATAAGAGCACTCTGCATGCTAAGAAAACTGTATTTTATATCTTAAAATAATTTCTGCCATACTTACAAAATATTTCATGTACGCACCTGTTTTTCAATTGGTTGAAGATTCTTTTTGTGTATGCATGTATAGATATGTATGCATACACAATTTGAAGCATGGTGCAATACAAAGATTTACATCGCAATGGTGACAGAGATAATATCAGCATTTTTGGATTATATTTCCCTTTTCATTTCTTCTCAAGCAACTAATTGCAAATTATCTTGCCAATCCATATTCCCTTTTGAATATTTTCTCAAGAATCTAAATTCTTGCCTTCAATAAAAAAAAATCCCGATTTCTCGACACAGAAAATCCCGGATGAGATGTATTTCAGTACCATAGACAAACTATATATACTATACATCTCTTGAAAATACACTAGCACTAATAATCTTACTGTATCAGCGTTTCTCAAGCTGTGGGTCGCGCATTTCTAGGGGGAAAGTAATAACTCTACAAGGAAAGCGCAAGCATATTGAAAAGCAAAAAGAAAGGTTACTTAAAAAATATTTATTTACAGTAAGAAAACAAAAAAAAATTTTTTGACGAAATAAAAAATAAAATACACATTTACACACTGGCATTATACTTTTATAAAGGGTGTTTTTTTAGAGGTATAGAACTTTAAATTGCAATAAAACAACGATGTATTATTCGATTGACATGAATTTTTTTTATTCGAAAGATAATCTTGTGGCATTACATTTAAATATGATTTCTGGCATAGGACTGCCAAGGTTGGCTCGGATGTAGTCCAATCTGGACGTCCAATTTTCGATGACTTTTTCCAACATTTGTGGCCGTATATCGGCAATAACACGGCGAATGTTGTCTTCTAAATGGTCAAGCGTTTGTGGCTTATCCGCATAGACCAATGACTTTACATAGCACAGTTACAGTTAAAATCACACCGAGTTGCTGCCTCAGCGAGAAATGGAGAATAATCAATCTGTTAGAAGACATCTGGATGCTTTTACCCGAGGTCGAATCTTTGGGAATTTGGAGGAAGGCCGCAGTGTGACAAGTGTGGCTTCACGGTTCGGAATTGCTCACAGCTTCTTTTCACGAATTTGGAGACAATTTCAAACTACAGGAACAGCTATCCGGGGGTTCAGTAGTGGTCGTCCACGAGGAACCACACCCGCAGATGACCGGTACATTGTCTTACAGGCCAGAAGAAACAGGCGGCAGACAGCGGGAGAAATCGCTAGACACACGACACAGGCGACTGGACGACCGATATCGCGTTTTACCGTGGCCAGAAAACTGCACGGTGGTGGTCTGTTTGCGCGACGCCCTGTACGGTGTGTACCTTTAACGCCTGCCCATCGGAGAAGGCGTTCTCTGTGGTGCCGGGAACACCGGAATTGAGAGACAATGAATGGGGACGAGTACTCTTTACAGATGAGAGCAGATTCAGTTTGAGTAGCAATTCTCATCGCATACTCATCTGGAGAGAGCGGGAAGCCGCAATCATCCCTCGAGCATCATTGAAAGGGACAGGTATGGAGGTCGCGGTGTTCTCGTTTGGGAGGCATCATGCTTGGTAGTCGTACATACCTTCACATCTTCAACGCAGTTTCAGTCAACGGGACCCGTTATTGTAACGAGATTCTTCTTCCATATGTGCGTCTTGTTAGAGGCATTATGGGTCTGCAGTTCCTTTTCATGGAGGACAATGCACCATGTCATCTCACAGTAGCTGCCGAACAGCTCTTAGAGATTGAGGATATTGAACGTATGGATTGACCGGCACGATCTCCGGATCTCAATCCCATCGAGCATGTATGGGATTTTCTAGGCAGACGCTTGGCAGCTCGTACCTTACCACCAGTAACGATTCGGGAGCTTCGATTGGCGCTGCAAGACGAATGGGCAGCAATGCCTCAACAAATCATTGACACCCTCATTCTCAGCATAGGCAGACGCTGTGAAACCTGCCTAGCAGTCAGGGGAGATCATATCCCCTACTAAAGACCGGTTGTTTCTTGCTGGACACCCATCACAGGGATGTTTCGGCCTTTAGTCGCATTGCGCTGCATGCTACTTTTTCAATCAAGTTTCTTTTTATCCCTCTGATTTCTCTTTTAGTAATTGTTGCTTACATTACACATGTCCTTACGTATTGGGGATCTTACGGTATTAAATGTGTTGATTTGGAAAGCTTTTGTACAAAGTTATATTGAAAAAACCGTCTCGTCCTTAATTTTTGCTCACCAATGTATATTAGATGTGTGTAAATGTGTCAGAATGTATTTTTTTTGCTTCTTTTCAGTAAATTTATATTTTTTTACATAACCCTTTTTTTTTTAACTTTTCGATATACTCGTGTCCTCCACGTAAGTTTAGCCCGCCTTCCTAGGGAAGCGCACCCCATAGTATTAGAAACGCAGCTCTATGCAGGCTTTGCAACTTGCCAAATAGAAATACCTATTTCTTCGTAAAACTAACCAGCTATTATTCTGTAACATAGTTCAGGAATAAGCGACGACAATTTTGCAAGTATTAATGGGGCGATATGTCTAACTAATATCTTTCTCTATCTCAAAGGCTATTTATATGCTACTAGTAACGACGTTCTTTTGAGGCATTTAGTTGCTCCAAAGTGCTAATTTGGAATTACGGAAAAAGCCCAAGTAAAAAAGGATATACCTCATGGGTAGCCGATTGCTATAAAGATAATAATTTATTATAAAAGAAACGAAAGCTAATTACAAAATGATAAAAGTACTAAAGGTTGCATAAAACAACATTTATAGTATTAAAATGTAAATATACTATTATTGGTATAAAACTATAATCCCCTTAGATTCTAATGCTTTTGGAAATGTATAAACTTTTCATCAAGACAGTTTCAGGACAAAGTCGTTCTTAAAATATCAAAAAGAACGAATTAAGGATACATTCTTAACAATCATTCAGTTGCTAAATTTGTATATTTTTAGTAGCTAAAATTTTATAATTGTTACATATTCCGTTTAAATAAGTCGTTTTCTATGTTATTGTATAACTGATAACAGTTTCAATAATTAATTTTCAAAATAGAATTTCGAAAAACTGTCATTGTTTCTTTGACCTATTTCGGGGATCCTAAGCTGTGTTTCACGAAACCCTGAGATTCCCTGAAGTATACATAGGGGCTCTACAAATGAAAATTGAAAAAAAATAAATGAAATTATGCAAAATGGATTCAAATGCATTATGGGTTTTGCTTTACCCCAAATATTTAACACCGTTCGTCCTGACTCGGTTTCCAAGTTCAACGGGTCGAAGGAATTAAAAAACTTTTTGGCACTCTACAAATTCCATTTTAAACAATTTTCAGTAATTTTTATTGCAATATAATAAAAGAATATGAAAATGTTTTTCATAAGTATTACCTGTATATATATATATATATATATATATATATATATATATATATATATATATATATATATATTTATATATATATATATATATATTTATATATTTTTATATATATATATATATATATTTATAAAATATATATATATATATATTTATATATATATATATTTATATATATATATATTTATATATATATATATATATATTTATATATATATATATATATATATATATATATATATATATATATATTATATATATATATATATATATATATTTATATATATATTTATATATATATATTGTGAATATTATCTTTTATTATTTTTTATCTTGGTTTCAGCAAAATCCTATTATATTCGTCTGTGTTAAGGAATATAAATTGTTATTATCTGTACTAGATGTAGGTATAAACGTTTTCAGTTTATTTCAATGTTATATTTTTAAAAAATAATAACCAAAGAAAACGGCTTTTACCTCAAACCTATTTTCAAATACAAACCCAGGATTAATTTATGATAATACTTTTATTTCTGACAAAACTGCATGTTTCCTTTAAACGCGATTAAAATTATAGCTAGAAAAATAAAATTAAAAATCAATCTTAAGATTCTAGACTATATCCAGAGATAGTATCTCAATACCCTGACGTGAGCCTGAAAGATTTGTTTCATCCCAAAGATATCTTTTCGATGGATTATAGTATTCTATTGCTATTTATGCAACGGAAAAAAATAAACTTTTAAAATGGATTATTTTCTGCCAATGTTGAAATAAAAAAAAAAGTCCAGTGTGTCTGTTAAGTTCTAAAACCCTTTTGTTGAGTATTGCAGCACGCTTTTAAAAGCGCCTTAAAGAAATTCGTTTATTTCTGAGCTCTATACAAGGTGGAAATGATATGGTTGAAATATCTTCCCTTATATTATTAAATTTTCCTTTTATGGTTTCCCATACACGTTGTTTTACCCTTTGTCGAGACAGAAGTGACATTTGGTGTTAGAATGTTTATCTACTTTTCGAAATAACTTTGTGTCGTATTTTGAACATGGGAGTTGAACACGATGTATTCGTTTGAAAACATAAAAACGCTACTGAAGGAACTTAAAAAATATATATTCTTATTCATAAAAAGGAAATGCTAACCTATTTCGAACTTTAAAATACGAAGCGGATAATGTTTTTAAATTTATTTGCAAACGTTTTCTTTATTTTTCTAATATTTATGTTAAACCCTACACAGTTTAGTTATCCTTGTAAAATATGTAGCATGACGGTCGAAAGGATTTATTCCAAGAACTGCTCTTAAGTAGAATAGTGATACAAATTTATATTAATGCATGAAATGTATGTCAATATCTGACTTTTTGTTTTATCTTGAAGTTAACTGTAGTTCTCTCTCTCTCAATATAGTCAGCAATTCTTGTGTTTTTTTTTAAATGAACTAAAATCAGTTGTTTTTGCACAACCGTTAAGTCCACAAATTAAAGAGTGATTTAATTAGTGGCACCATCTAGTGGTGCCTCTCGCTATCAAACTTTTGACCCTTAAATTCATTGTATACAAACTCTGGTCTGAAAATTGACATAATTTAAATTTGCCGACAGTACTATAGCTAAATTCTTACTCTAGGGATATATATACTTTGCATGCTACGAAATCATAGCGTGTCTTTGATTTTCGCATTCAGAAAATCCATTGATTCTAAACGAGATCGAACCCGCTACTTTAGATTTACGAGGGAGGCACGCTGCTTGTAAGTCAGCGAGTCGACATTTCTTGTTTTGTAGGGGCAATACGCCAGGGGAACTTAAGTTCTGGTCCTGATTCTTTTAATCATTCAAAAATTCAACTTCTTTAGCTAATTGAGCAATGTTCGTTCCAGAAATAATCGAGGGAAAATTCCTTTCTTTCGAAATGCATTGACTGTAGTAAATATGATTGATGTCCTTCCTGAATTTTAGGAATTCCCTTCTATTGTCAATTCACTTCTTTGTCTTCTGAACCTTTTCTGTCTTTCATTTAATGTTTAAATTATTATTTCATCCCTTTGAGACTCATCTTATTTCTGAATTATGGATCAAAAACCTCAAATTTTCTTATGCTTATATCCAAATATACATGTCTTCATAAGCATAATAGCACCATTGGTATTCAAAATTTTCTAAAAATTAATGTAAAATAGAGGGTGTGGCTGGGTGTGTCATGGACACGAGTGTGTGTTTTACGTGAATAAGTCGCGTAACGAGAAAATTATTTTTATAAAAAATGTTATTATTTATGTATATCATAATCACATTTGACCACTAAGATGTCTTCCGGGTTTCCGTGTCTTTTTTATGACGGCAACTATTTCCTTTCAACGGGTTCAGGAAAGAAATCAAGTAAACAAATATTTACTCTGTGTTATAAAATAACTAGCCGTTACACATCCACTTCACTGGGTATTTCACGATGTTTTATAAATATATACTGTTTACATAGGCATAAATTATTGATATCTAGCATATGGCATTCGATTGTATTGAAAAATACATTTAAAGCTGTAACTCGCCTGTTGAAATAAAAAGGACACAAATTATATAATTTCTAACATTTTAATATCTAAAATAGAAGTAGAAAGATTGTTTGCGCTCACTTAACCCAATTATCAAATAGATTTCTGCCAAAGCACCTTTCAGAGACCCTTTAATCCATACAATAAACATGCATGCTAAATTTCAAGTATAAATCTAACAGAGAAAAAACGAAAACTTTATCAGCAATACGCCTTGTAACCTCGTTGAGAGCATTCTTAGCGGATTCCAATTCAACAAAAGAAACATGCAAAACCAAATTTTATTATTATAGTCCTAGTAGTTCAAAAATGCTAATTTTGTTTATCAGTAGCCCTTAATAGTTCCACCCCCCGCTTCCCCCTGGAGTTGATTTCCGCAAAATCCATTCTTAGTGGAACTCTATTTAACTAAAGAAACGTTCTCAACAAATTTCAAGTAAATGGGTTAAATTGAGAAGAAAAACAGGAATTATTCTATAACTCTCCTTAATCCATTGTAATCCCAATCCTTTGGAGATCGGTTTTCGCAAAACTCTTTGTTAGAGGAACTCTATTCCATGAAAGGAACATACCTTCTAATTTTCAAGCAGGTGGGTTTATTAGTTGAAAAGCGGCAATAGTTATCTATTACGCCCCTTAATACCCCTCAGTGACCCTTGGGGATAAATTTTCCCCCAAACTATTTGGTAGCGGATCTCTACACCATGAAAGGAATCCGCTTATATTTATATATACCAAATTTTAAGACTGTACGTCTAATAGTTTAAATAATGGAAATAATTATCTATAACGCCCCTTAAGTCCCCGCAACACCACTTAGGAAGCGATTTTCACAAAAACCGTCTCTTATAGCGGATCTCTACTCAATAATTTAAATTTGCTTTCTCAATTTCAAGAGTTTTCGTCTAATAGTTTAAAAAAGGAGATACGTACCAATAACGCCTCTTAATTCTCCAGAACGCCACTTGGGGGTGATTCTCTCAAAACCAATTTTGTAGTGGATCTCTACTCTATGAAAGGTATCTTTGTACCAAGTTTCAAGTCTGTATATCTAATAGTTAAATAATGGTAATAGTTATCTATAACGTCCCTTTAACCTCATTAATGCCCCTTGGGGTTCGATCTTTGCGAAATCCATTCTTAGCTGATGTCTACTCCATAAAGGAACCTATCTACCAAATTTCAAGTCTGTAGGTTTAATAGTTCCGGATATATCGTGATTAGTCAGTGAGTCAGTCAATGAGTGAGTGGCTTTTATCTTATATATATATATATAGGTAAAAAGTCAATGTTAACTCTATTACAATCAGTGAAGCTATTGATGTTGCGATATATGGTGACTTCACTGGCTTTGCGACTTGATGGTGATAATACGGCTACCGATGATGTAGTTGCAATTTGTATGGGCTTAGCATTATTACAATATGATATCAGATCAAAACCAAGCACATTCACTGGCATGGAATATTCCATTCAAGTCTCGCTGATTGTCAGATAATCAAATCGATTGGTTATGGAATCAGTTGAGACGTCTTCTGAGTGCGCGACCAAGTTTTGTGCATTAAGGCAGTAATACGTATAAACCAACGCTGATCAGGAATATATTGCAAACCTTTTTTTTTACTTTGGCGACTGATGGTGGCAACGGATGTTGAACCAATCTCTGGTATTCACATCTCGTACCTCTCTAACTGTAGGAGGCGCTTAACCAAATCCGAGATAAAACCAACTCCGTGAGTTTCGGATATTGGCCATATAAAGGCCATCTAAAGATGTGACGCGACTCAAAGCCACATAAACTAGTTGTTTTTGGTGTCATTTATCATATTGGTACATGATTTGATCGATCGTGCCTCCTTCTGATTTGTGGATCGTGTTCGTACACGCTGGCGCAATGATAAACTGTATTCGGTGGCATTAGATCGTTGGACCGAGCGGAATGTTGGTACTGAGCAATGCTATTGGTGTCCATTTGAAAACGAGAACGTCACGCCTGCAGATTACATATGGCTTAGCTTTGAGTCAACATCGCAGGCCTATCATCTCGATCGGGAATTCAATTCATAGTCTGATTCAATGTTTGTGACTGACCACAGACGTTGGTGGTTCGTCCTGCGTCACGCCTCCCAAGTGTGCACGCCCGACAGCTTAGAAACGCTGATGTCATTGTTAATTGTGCTATTAATCCCACTCATTGATTAGGTCTTTAATTTAATATCTGAATAATAAATCTCAAGAGCAATTTCACGATAAATGGTAATTCTTAATTATACAATAGAAGTAAAAGGAAACTATGCCTATTCTTAATAGAGAGTTGTGACATCATTCGAATAAACTATTAATCTTTAATTTAAGAAAAGTAAAAGTAAGTGTAACATTTCTTGTTGATGGACCCCGATTTCATTTGATGACAAATTTTATTATTATTATTTTGGCATTAGGAAGAGTTATATTAAATATATATTTGTATTCGAGTTATCTTTGTTAGCAAATATGAATGTACTCCCCCTCTTCACCCTGCCCTGCCCGTTCAAACGGCTGTAACCGACCATCTGAAGGCTATTCCAATATTCGAGTTCCACCAGTGCTATGAGGAGTGGAAGAAACGTCTCCAGCGCTGTGGGGCTTCAGACGGCAGTTACTTTGAAAGAGACAATGTTGAATTGTAAGTTTATTGGAATAAACAAGTGAAAAAAATCATTCTCATTATTTAATTTACACACCTCGTGTATATATACACTGCTGGACAATTGCTAAGGACGGATCACAAAGTGCTATGCAGCATAACATTAAGTGAGACATGAGGCCTAGTAGGATAAAATATAGTTGCCACATTTTTCAGACGTTAGAATAAAGAATATTTATTGTTCGGGTAAGTACAAAAGCTGTAAAGCATCTGAAAGAAAAAAAAATGTTCATTTGATCTGCGTACGGTGAAATGGAACAATGCATCTAAAAGTTAGCAGGCACCTTAAAGAAAGGTATCAGTACGGGATGTGTCCACCGTGGAGTGTGATGCAACATTCCACACGTTGTACCATACTTTGCACAACATTATCCAGCAACTGTTGAAGCAGTTTATCCCATTCCTCTGTGAGTGCATGGATGAGGGTATTCTTGTTTATCGGAGGATAGTTTCGACCAGCAACTTGCCTCCCCAAAGCATCCCACACATTTTTAATGGTGTTTAGATCTGGAGAACGCACTGGCCATACGAGACGTTGAATACCCTCGCTGTCTAGACAATCCTGAACAGCGAGTGTTCGATGATATGTTGCGTTGTCGTCCATAAAAACAAATTTATCACCGACAGCACCACGGAAAAGACGAACATGAGGAAGTAGAACTTCATCAATGTATCGTTGGCCCGTCATAGTCCCATTCGCAACCACATGCCGTAGGCGCGTGTGGCCATTGATCATGATACCGGCCCACACCATGATACTGCATGTTGATATCGGTCCTTTTCCTGGATATTTTCTAGACGATAAGCAATACCACTCTCGCGCCAAATCAGTTGGCGTCTACAATCCGATGACAGACTGAACCTACTCTCATCTGAGAATAGTACGCATGCCCAGTCCTGTTAAGTCCAATTGTGATGCTCACGACACCATTGCAAATGGGCAGTACGGTGCTGTCTGGTCAATGTGACACACAACAGGTCTGCGTGCGTATAGTCCTCCTCCCCTCAAACGTCTGGCAACAGTTTCTCGGGATATCTGCTTTCCTGAGGCACCAAGAAACTGATTTGCCACCTGCTGAGATGTGGTGCGCCTGTTCCTTTTTGCTGATAGGACGATATATCTGTCTTCTGCAGGCGTCGTACTTCTAATACGACCTCCCCGTGCCGTCTACTACACATTCCAGCAGTTTTAATTGATTTCCACAGCCGTGAAACAACGCTGTGAGTGATGTCGAACTCCCTGGCAACATCTGTAATTTTTCGGTCTGCTTCGATCTTTCCAATAATTCGGCCACTCATAAAATCATCTATGTGATGACGGGAAGACATGCCAAAAATTTTAAGTTCATCTATTAAATCTTTCCTGTAAAACTTTGACTTGAAACAACAACGTCTACACGTGTCAAAACCTTTAAAGCTCTTATGAACGCTATCACGTGATGAACAGACGTGGAAAAAAATGTGCATACTCATACTTCTTCTTACTAATACCCCGCACTTATTCTAATTTTCCACATTTTGCTTCCTTTCATTTTGTGGTTGCTATGGATGATAGTGGTATCCGTCCTTAGCAATTGTCCAGCAGTGTATATATAAAGCATTTTAATATTAATTTATTATATTATAATAAAAGTTTAGAAAGTGTTGCATAATAAATTTATTATATATAAATAAAGTTTTAAGTTTTAATGAGAGTAGAATGAGTTAGAGATAATTGTAACTATATAAACTTGATAAAGAACGTGAATCCACACATTTTGAATAAATATTTATTTCTTCTCAATTTTTTCATTGTGATTCGTTGAACCCCTGTGTATGCTTCATAGAGCCCCAGTTCCGCGGAACACAGTTAGGGAACTATTGGTCTAAGCTTTCAAGCTAAAGAGAGAGAGATAGGATAGATTATTAGCGGATCATTGGTTAATCAAATTTATAGTGTAACGTAGATACTTGATATTTTTAATAATTAAAGTGATGATGGATCACTAGAGATTAAATAGAAATTAAATAGCTAGGAAGATAGTGTGTTCGAACCTGAAGTAAGTGTACTGGTATTTAAAGCTTTCTCATACTTCGAGGACATCTTTATTTGTCTATGTATTGCCTCAAATGGGTGCATCTCTTAGTTTTGTCTGCTTGAACTTGTGTTGTGGTTTTGTTACAAATAAATGGAGTAATTTTGAACGTCTTCCTTCCCTTCCTACCACATCTCTAAACGTAAATCCAGGAACCTTACAGTACTTCAAATCTTTGTAATTTCTATTTAAAATGTTCTGAGTATGAAAATGGATTTTGATGAATAAATGTTGAGTGTTTATTTTCTGGGGCCGAGTTTGTGGCTTTAATATAGTTTTCTCTCATTCAAAAAATATCTGTTCTTACAAATTCTGAAAGAAGGGCGTTAATTAAACCACTATATTTTATAATACTCTCTAACAAATAGCTAAAAACATGCAGGTTCTGAAGTTTTAAAAATCTATTAATTTTTTTTCAAAATTCGAATTTAAGTTATCCGACTACGTTCGGAACCGTGATTATGCAAAAGTGTATAAATGGATCATATTTATGATATTTAGTGTCACATAGATTAGAAAATGTACATAAAAATTGTTTTAAGAATAGTATTACAATAAAACATTATTTAAGTGCAATATTTTGACAAAAAATGAACTCAGAATGACCCATTTTCAAAATGTTCTCCTTTTGTGAAAAGTGCTTCTATTATAATAATATTTTGCCTGTATATAGCTCAGACCTCTGTACAGAGGCTTAACTAGAATTTTTGAAATATATAACATAGAAGTGGGTTTATCCATGTCTTAAGACAACAGAGGAGATACATTTTAAAAGAAAAAAGCCGATGATTATTTCAATGGCTTGTAACTCTAAAAATAATGTGAATTTTTCAAAAATCATATTTGAATCTCTGTACAGAGATCTGAGCTATATACAGGCAAAATATTATTATAATAGAAGTATTTTTTACAAAAGGAGAACATTTTGAAAAAATGTTATTCTAAGTTAATTGTTTGCCGTAATATTGTATTCAATTTTTTTTTTTTGACAAAATGGCCTTAAAGCAATTTTATACGTGTATTCTAATCTAAGTTATACTAAATATAATGAAGATTATCCATTTATGCGCCTTTTTAAAACCACGGTTTCGAACGTAGTCGGATACCTTAATTAAACTTTTGTCAAGATTTTCATGTGCAGAAAGTTTTATTTTAATTATTGATTCAGAGAAAGATTTAAATTCAATAATTCAACACCATCATAGCGAATATCTAAGACCAAATTCAAAAGAAAGAATCAAATTCAATAATTTATCCAACAAGCTTACTTTCAACATCTCCCAAGAATAACAAATTTGAAAAAACTTGTATATAAGATAAAGAACATTATTACAAAAATCACATAACTTTTTGTAGAAGTTTTTTTTTTAAATTTATTTTTTCCATAAATTATAAAATGAAAATTTAATAATACATAAATTATTTACATAGGAAATTATAATTTGTGTAAAGAACAATAAACAATGAACAAGGTACATAATAAAAAATTCAGACACTTGTAAAATTAAGTACTGCTATAAATAGATTATTTTGATATATTGTTAGCAATCCAAGTTGTCATTCCATTTAAAATAAAAATTGTATGTTTCTACATTTAAATAAATAAGATTACAGTCAATTATACAAGATAAATTCTTCACTATCCACATTGGATGTCAAATATGAAATAAATTTCCAGTCTGTGTGCTATTGAACAAAGTTTTACCAATGTAAGTGCTAAAATTTCCATATGGTAGGTCGGTGTCTCGCTCTTGATCCGCGTCTTGCATCCGTATCCCTTTTGCTGCGCATACAAGCAATAGCACTCTTCCACAAGCAGACATTCAAAATCTGTTTGACTCTAAGCCACGTAGTACAGCAGCACTTATTGCAGCGCGTGGTGGCTACACCAAATAATGTCTTTGGAAACTTAATATTGATTTTTTGCTTTGAAAATTTCGTCATTTATTTAAACTAATACAAGTCGTTTGTGCATTAAATTTTATTTAATTCTGATGATTCCTTCATGGTGTTGCATTTTTTACAATCAGAGAGCATTTTACATTCTGACATACTAAATTATAAAAAAATAAAAACACTTAAACTGATATAATTACAAATGCATGAGTACTGTACAGTGTGTTTGATAATTAATTTATCAATATCAGATGAAATACAAGTTTAATATCTGTTAGCGACTCCCTTGGGCTTGTCATATACAAAATTTTTTACTTATCTTGTTAATTTGTACTATTTATAATTGAAATCACATATTGTAGACTTAGCTTCAAAGTGAATTATTATTGCATTCAATATATTGTTATTATAAAGAGAGTCCCGTTGAAACATCTACTCATGCACCTCAGCTCCTAATAGATTGATTGAATATTAACGTCGCATTGTTCAGCTACACGAGAGCTTTTGGCGACGGTCCACGTAATTTTGAACCATGGTCAAGTGACGTGGACGACACCTGAGCTGGCACCCCCCTCTCCTAACTACCACACCACACCAACAGGAGGACGTTTCAGCTCTCGACAGATTTAACGTGCATCGCTGCCCTACACGGCGGGTCTTTAGTGGTACTGTACTCGAACTCGAGACAAGGAAAGCCACGGTCCGATACCTATACCACTCGGCTACCGCGGCCACACCTCAGCTCCTAATGGTCACGTATACTAGGATGGGCACAGTAGGCCTTGGTCCTCATGGGCTGTTGCGATACTGAGTTTGAGTTAAAGGGGGTAGGCGATGAAAATTATGACTGAAAATTGGGTCGCAACTATTGAAAGTTTCAGAAGCACTGGGTTATGGTAAAGCAGATTGCAGAGATGATAAGATTTAAAACAGGAGCAATAGAGTGTAAGATTCGCCCGGAAGTTTAAAAATCTATATAGGTGGCGCGGCCATCGAGGAGAGAGGAAAGAAGGAGAGAAGGAGGAAGAACATGGAAAAAAGTCAACAAGATGGCGGAGCGAGAAAACACGACAGATTGAGCCAGATAGTGATTACGTTGGCAAGGATAGAAACAAAATGGTGTTAACAAATTAAAATTTAATGTATATAGTTAGTTTTTCTTTTTATGTTGTTTTGTGTTGTTTGTGGCTGTCTTTGGAATAAAACTCTTTAGCCGTTAAAGAATTAGTGACTTTATTGTACCTGGATTGCTGATGACCTTTTCATTTGAAGAGAAAGAACTTACGATTTTAATTAATAGAATTTAGAACAGGAAAATGACTTAAAACTGAGAAGGTTTTGTGATTCCCTTTCCTCAAATAGGTTGAGGTGGTGTGCTCGTTGAGGCTCCCTGAGAATCTGAATACAGTAGGGGTTGAGAAGGCTTTAAACCAAACTCGAAATGGTCACAACTGTTATTCTTAATAATTCACGTTTATTAATTTAATGTTAAATCTGATTACAAAATGCATTGACAAGACAAAGTGTATGATAAGAAATAATGTTTATTTATTTTTAAATGAGAAACAACCTAAGAAATTTGCCCATGTAGAATATTATAACTTCTAATAGTGGCTTTGATTCAGGAAAGTAATCAGGTTAAGTCATCTAACTCAAAGTGTCAATTCAGCTTGATTAAAAGAAAAAACCCGAGTTAGGTTCAAACGAAGGTTTTGAAAATATACCTTGATGTATAACAGTAGAAGTGTTTTGATTTTCAATCGCGGCTTTATTTTTAAAATTTACAGGGTAGGGTAGTCTATTGTTGCAGATGATAAAATTTAAGCTCATGGTGGATAAATTTTAATCAAAAGAAAAAAAATACGTTTTTAACCCCTTAAGCGAAGAATTAAGAATTAAGCAATTCACTCCCCAGTGTCCCCGTCTTTCACCTAAGCACGCGTGTGCTGTGTATAAGGTGGAAATTAAAGCACATAAATAAGCAAAGTTTTCTTTGAATTAAGTAAAACCTTGTCAAGGTAATTTCGTTGCATTCCAAAGCATCCGAAATAGTTTTACCGATAATAACATGAAGAAAAGGATCGCATTTCGGAAAAACGTACATATATACACAGATGCATTTAACGCATAGGTTGAGCGAGACGTATATATACGCCCGTGGCATTTAAGAGCTTAAGTACATAGCTTACGGAGCTGTTCATAAGACTATCAAAGTATGCTTATAAACATGTTAATAGAACAATGATTAATTAAAATGCATGTATCAACAAGAGCAGCCATTAAAATTATATAAAAGTTGAAAATAGTTTTTTTAGAGGATGTAACATACGTACCACTTCAAGACACCAATCTATAATTCTAAGTTTTGATAGTTTAAGTAGAGACAAAATTCTAGGATAACATTTTAACGCAGATGTCTTATTTTAATTAAATTGATGTTTTTAAAAGAAGCTTCCTTTACTAAAAACATTCAAAAATCGAAATTACTTGACACTTGACATGGCGTAAAATTTTGAAAACATTCTTATGGCTTCTCGTAGATCACACCGTTAATAAACGATAAGATAAAAAAAAAAGAGATATAAAAAAATAATAAGTCAATCCCGACTTAGGTCAACAAAGAAATATTTTATTTTAGTTAATTAAATTTAGTTAATGAATAAATATTTGAAAAAAAAAAACTGTTTTAACATCGTGTCATCCACAACACGTTTGAAGAAAAAAAATATTTGAACTTGAGTGACGCCATCTGTTGTAGATAGATTCATCAGAAATAACCCGAAATGAATTTAAAAATCTAAAGATAAAATTTAATTAATGAATCAATATTTGAAAAAGTGTATTAACATCAACTGGCATCCACTACAAGTTTAAAAATGCATTTGAACTTCAGTGGATGAATGAAAAAAATTTATTAACGATTGAAAATGTGAACAAGATATATAGATAGGGAGAGTGTGAACTAATAGAGAGAGAAAGAGAGAGAGATGAGAGAGTAGGAATTGAAAAAAAAAGGAAAGCTTGTAAAATTTCAAAGAGGAATTATTATATCTCAAAAAACTCCATTGATCATTAGAACAAGCCACACCAAAAACTACTTATAGAATTACCTGAATCTCTTTAGACTTAATAAAACAGTATAATATATATTCATTTCCATAAATTATTACATCTCTACGTCCGTTAATTTCCTAGACATCACATCAAATATTCAACTAAAAGACACAATTACACTGAGGCCTCAAAGTCAAGTTTGCAATTTACCCAGAAAATATCTCAACTAATTGCACTGTTTGCATTTCCTCTGTGTCACTTTGGACACCGAAGTTTTCGGTATTTGTAGACAAATATTAACAAAGCGCGGACTCTTCAAGAATACTTGTCATTCCTCAGTGAAGATTCTCGTAATTATACCAACAAACTCGAAGTGGTTAGCTCGTTATGAAAGTACTTTGGTTTAAGCATAAGTTGGGAATCAGGGTTAGAGGTAGTATGAGAATAAAACTCTGCTCCTATAACGTCGGTTAGAATAGCATTATTATTGGAAAACACACACACACAAGTTATGACTTCATTTCTGTGTATTTAATTTATAGTTTTAATGTGATAGATAGGAATAAAAAAAGGAAAACTTAAAGGTTGGAAGTCAAAATATGCACTTTCTAACTTAATTTAGTAGCTAACTCAAATATCAGTTTGAGAACGGGTTTTGTTTTTATAAACTACCATATCTTACTGAATATACACCGATCTGTTTATAAACTGAGAGTATGTATTTTGTTCAAAAACACAAATAAAAGCTGAATGAACGAAAAAAATTCTTATAATTTTCAAACATGTCACTATTAGAGCAAATATGTTGCTAAGCGGACACAAAATCAGTGGAGCATTTCCCCATAGAATATTTATGAAATAAAACGCAAATTATTTATGATAACCTTATCTGCAGCTAAATCACTTTTTTCATTCTTTAATTTGTTGAATATACGTGATCGCCGACTAATTTTTTAAGGCCCTAAAGCAGCGTTTCTCTAACTATGGGGCACACTCCCTAGGGGAGCGTGTTTGCTCTATAAGGGAGGCGCGAGCGTATTGAAAATCCGAAAACACAAATGTTTTTTGATTAATTATTTACTGAAAGTAAACAAACAAAATGCATTGTGACATAATGAAAGAAAAATACACATTTAAACTGATATAATACAATTAAGAACACGTTTTTATAATTAATACTTTTTATAAGCCCATTGACCCAATGGGCTTGTCATATATAAAATTATATACAAAATTAACATTTAACTTGATAATCTGTACATTTTATAATTAGTCGCTTAACTACTGATTAAAAGTTACAGGACTCGCTACTTAATGCTACCGTTTTCCACGTAGGTGTGATTATGTGATGTATTGGAGGAGGAAGAAAAGGAATAAAAGAGTAGGCAAATACTAAATGAAACAAGTAAATATTTCGTAGACACTGCTAAGGTCCTACTATTGTATTCGAAGAAAAAGCCTTGGGTATAACTTTATGGATAGTGCACACAAAAAATATCACTTCTGAAATACGCATATATGCGTAACTGATAATTAACTCTTTGGCTGGGTAATACGTTTATATACGCCGGTGGCACTTAAGAAGTTAAAGTCGTACTAGAGCTTTAGCGTCAAAGTATTGTATTATTGAATTAAATACATTGTTATTGCATGGAGTTGGGCGAGATGATAATTATGAGTGAATGCAGGTTCACAGATATTTAAAGTCTGAGAAGCGCCACCCTAAAGGAATAACACACTGCATTATAATGATTTGTGTTCATGCATCGCAATGAGTAAATGTGGATTTTACAAAGTACCAAAGTACCATAATAAGTATATATAACGTGCACTTTTAACACAAATAATATCAAAATTTGCAGTTGCATGCTGTACTCCGGGTACACAATAAGAGCTTTAAAAATAAAATAAACGAATGAGCACACAATAAAATCAGTCCTCTATTTAATCAAAATAAATGACATTCCTTATACACTTAAAGGTCGTCGTTCTAGAAGTGTACTATTTTTTTTCTTGACCTTGAATAAATGACGTCAAAACATAAGAGCAATGCGCTATTTTTGCGCGTATTTTAGGTTTCTTCGTAAAAAACGGAGGTGCCAAAATTAAAAAAGTATGTAGCTTGGAAGTATAGGTGCGGTTTATATATATATATATGGCGGTGTGTGTTAAAGTTGTATTTTAGGGTATTCAAAAACTGAGATTCTGACAAAGACTAAGGAGGATTTCTGTAACATTTACCCTTCTTCTAGAATAAAAATTCGATTCCAAGTACTCAAAGAGTTTAAAAATGAAAATCACTTGTGTGCAGCTTTATTAAAAAACTGTTTATTTTAAATTCTTTTTTGTACCCAAAATCTACGTAACCGTAAATAAATCGACCAATTCACTTTTCCTTTAAAGTTCCGAAAATCATCGACTTATACACAAAAATTAAAAAAAAAATGCTTTATTTTGCATTGAAAAAATATATACTAGATATTTTTTATTTGTTTTTAAAGCTCTGTATTTATCTTCTTTAAAAAAATATCTCCGATTTTTTTTTCACATTTTGAACATTTATAAAGAATATTAAAAATGAAATTTTGCAACCTCCATAGTCCGAAATTCTGAGAATATCGAACCTTGTGGGACTTAGACCTTGCGTCTGAGTAGACGTAGGAGCCATTGCAAAAGCGAGAAGAAACATATTCACAAAATCTACTAAATGATTTATTTATCGACTTGCTTTAAGTATGAGAAAATCAACTCGATTGTATATAATAATACTCACCAAATAAACTTTTACTTGGTTCACTGAAATACTCGAAGTTCATTAAAGATGTGACAGGGCTTTACGGAGTATTTCAACTAATCCTCTAAGGGAAACTTTGGGGACATCAATTGAGTTATTTCACAGCTAACCCTCTCAAGAAGAAACTCTGAAATGCAGATTAGTTAGTAGATATATAGTGGAGGTTTAGTAATCGAAAGGAAGCTGAGTTGCTGAACGCTGTGAGCTTATGGTAAGGATCTGAACTCAGACTCATAATTATAGAACGGGCTTTAGCTATTCATAGAAAGTAAGAAAATTAGGATACATAGGATAACTGTACTTAAAGTTAGACGGTTAGGATTTCAGGCGCTTATTCACATAAGATATACTGCTGCGATATATCCCTCTTGATTTCCTCCCTAGAGTAAGACTGTCTTTGATTAGTATAATAAAAAAAAATAATAAATTGATAATAATAAATTGGATTTATTATCGCTAGCTTGGGTGATCAATTCTTACCTCCTACAAATCTAGGGCAAGTAGATGAAGAGATGGCTTCCCCAGGTAGGGGGTTATCCCAAAGAGATGCAGGCTCCAGATACGATCCTCCAAAATGGTCAATGAAAAAATCAAAATAATTATTCCAATTTGGCCCTAATCTCCAATCGTAGTTGACAGTGGTAGATCAGCGCTTATAGGTCACGAGATTGTGGCCAGCGTATCATGAGTTAGAGCAGAGTGTAACTGCAGATCCACACTGTAGAGGGGACTGATGCACGTTACACCTGTTGAGCACAATATCCTCCCAATGGTGTGGTGTAATAGTTAAGAGAGAGTGATGCCATCTCAGGTATCTTCCTCGTCACTTGACCCAGGTTCAAAACTACGAGTTCCTTCGTCAAAAGCAGTCGTGCGACTTCAATAAACTCTCAGTCTCCGACAAAAGACTTATTCAACGTCCTTAACATAATTATTTTTATCACAATAAGCAATGGGTCAGCTCGTTTAATTGCTATATTTATCCTAAATACATTCCATATATCTTCAAAAATTATAACTCATTTGAATATCAAGAATTCTCTGTCAGAAGATGGAAGTTCAACTTTTAAATAATTTATTCACGTGTTTAATTAAAGGATCATTAGGCTAAAATACAGGATTTGGTAGTTCAAGGTTATTCAGTAATTTTGTTATTTTCCTTTGATAGCAATGCACAGAAACATTAAATTTCCTAAAAAGAAAGCTTCATCATTAAGATTGTTTCCTTCTTTTAATGCATCTAACTACGTTTGGGACAATGATTTTACAAAAGCGAATATATATATATATATATATATATATATGATAATTAAATTAGATTAAAAATCAAATTTCCTATCTAGCACTTGACTCATCTTTCTCAGTTAATTGATTGATTGAATATTAACGTCGCACTGTTCAGCTACACGAGGGCTTTTGGCGACGAACCACGTAATTTTGAACCATGGTTAAGTGACGTGGACGACACCTGAGCTGGCACCCCCCTCTCCTAACTACCACACCACACAAACGGGAGGATGTTCATCTTTCTCAGATCACATCTTCAAGTATCAAACTAATCACCCATTTATTTCTTCCGAACATATGGCCTAGCCAATAAACATGTCTAATTCCAGATCGTTAGATTTAATAGTCAACATATGTCAGCATTAACTTGTCAGCAACCTCTTCAAAGCAGCGATACTTACCATATGTTATTCAAGTGTTATCCACTTGAAACCACCACCATGACATGCTTTTTTACTCCCTGCTCTTAGCGTCAGAACAGATGTACAAACGATTGAATAAAGATCTCCTTTTTTAAACTTTAATCTGATTCTGTCTTAAAAATCATGACAGAATTAAAGCCGGCAGGATCTTTGTCTGCGATCTTAATGTAAAAAACTAATCTTTTTTACAAAATATTTTAATATAAAAACGAAAGCTAAATGCACTAATAACTGATATGAAGAATTTTATGGAAGATTGACGGAACACCAAATGCACCGTATGCCTGTATATGAAGACGTCGGATTGCCGGAATAAAAAATGATACGAAAAAAAAACGCGCTAATAATCCTCGGAAGAACATCGCTCTTAACACCGTGAAGAATGCAGTGTTTACCGCCGAACGATATTCTGTCTTTGCTGAAGAAGCCATCCAGTTTATCGTGAATGGAAGAAACATTCTAATGGAGAGAAAAAAGAAAAAAAAAAGAAGAGAAGCGTGAATCCCCCGTGATGAAAGACTTCCCTCCCTTTCGCCATAAAAATAAAAGGAAAAAATCTTCTTCGCCGGAAAGTCTGCACGGTAATATTGTGAATTTGACCATCATCTAATAATAGTGAAGTACCAACATTGAAAGAAAAATAAATAAATTAAATTTTACTAGTGAAATAACGTGACAACAGCATCTGGATTAATGTTCACCAAGGAGTTCTGCCGTTGCAAAGTGGAGGTCAGTTAAATTGTATATTTCCAATTTTAGTAACATTGAAGAACTGAGTTTTGCTGAACAGAACTTTACGAAAAAGAATAATATATGATATGATATGATATTTAATTTTATAATATAGTTGTGTTATAAATGAGGTATTTTTATATTTTAGTTGAGAAAACAAAGTATATAGGTTTAGTCATACAAAATATTGAGAAATTTTAATACACTTCTCATAATTTTATCTTAAGATGTCGAATGAGTTAAGAGTTATGATAGAAATTGGTGTTTTAAAGTGAAAGATATATAAATGAAAATTTTTAGAAAAATGACTAATGATTGAACCAATACTAGAGATATTGATTTTTATAAGAAACAAAAGTAAAATCAAGTTGTATTCTTTTTTCTCCATTGAATTCAATTGTTTTGTTAATTATTTTATTCAGCAGTAATCTTATTGCATGTCATTTATTTTTTTTTTTTTTATTTTGAAATTGTGTGTTTTGATATACCGGCAATATATCAGGATTCACTATTTCTCGAAATTTTCCTCTTATCTAAAATTAAAATTAATTTAATAACCTGAAGCCTATTTTTTGGATATTACACAATGGATAAGCGAGAATACAATCATTATAATTTTGTATATGTCTCGAAACATTAAGAGGACAAACTTGTTTAGTTTGATATGTACACCTCTCATTGTTTCTTATCAGCATCCCTGAACATCTGTGAGTTGATGACGCGGATTTCTCAGAGAGATGTGTTCAAAATTAAGTAAGGTGATACAGTTTTATTAGTGAATGTGTGATGCAAGAGAAACTCAAGAATTCTTGTCTTTGAAACGTATTTTTAGAAGGTTACGGAAAGATTAAAAAAATATTGCATTGATATTAAGTTACAATGAATATTGTGAACAATTTTCAGAAATACTAAAAGATATTATTGACGTGAGTCCACTTTCTGACTCAAAATAATAAAAAGAGCTCTTATATTCTTATAATTTTTTATATTATATAAAGCATATGAAATAAAACATTGTTTATTGTGTTGGATTGTGCATAGAAGTTGTGTGTTATACACCGTTGTCATATTATTAATAATTTCATTTTATTTGTGTCTATATTTTTTTATCTTTTTTAAAAAATGTATTTCATATATGCAAAATGTGTGTAACAATATAAGGTATTACTACGATGGCGCCAGAGTAGATTTTTATACAAAATTATTATTTTAACATTTGTATGATATCATGTATTTTTATATTTACTATCTTATTTTTGATATATTATTTTCCAATATAATTTTTTTTTTTGAAAATATTATCTGCTAGCTATAATATAAATCTATTATTATGAAGGAATAGGATGAAACGCGAGCTCTCTTTCTGGATGTCGAATAGATTTAAACAAGCTAATCTTCAATTATATGTATGGAAATTCATTTTTATCAATTAATTGTCATTACTGTGTTTGTTGTTATAGTTTCGTTTATTATATTGCATTTTGATTTTAGTATTCCTATTGATTAAATATTTCTACTGTGTGTAATATGTCTTTCTAAATAACTATGTATTGTTTTGTGTTTGTTGAAAATTGATTAAGTTTGTAAAGAGAGAAAAAACCTCGCCATGACTCCCTTTTAAAATTGGGGGGCAAATGTAAGGATAATTAAATTAGATTAAAAATTAAATTTCCTTTCTAGAACTTGACTCATCTTTCTCAGATCATATCTTCAAGTATCAAACTAATCACCCATTTATTTCTTCCGAGCATATGGCCTAGTAAATAAACATGTCTAATTCCAGATCGTTAGATTTAATAGTCAACATATGTCAGCATTAACTTGCCAGCAACCTCTTCAAAGCAGCGATACTTACCATATGTTTTTCAAGTGTTATCCACTTGAAACCACCACCATGGCGTGCTTTTTTACTCCCTGCTCTCGGCGTCAGAAGAGATGTACAAACGATTGAATAATGATGTCCTTTTTTTAAACTTTAATCTGATTCTGTCTTAAAAATCATGACTTTATATATATATATATATATATATATATATATATATATATATTATATATATATATATATACATATATATATATATATATGATAATTAAATTAGATTAAAAATTAAATTTCCTATCTAGCACTTGATTCATCTTTCTCATTTCCCATATTCAAGTATCAAACTAATTACCCATTTATTTCTTCCGAACATATGGCCTAGCCAATAAACATGTCTAATTCCAGATCGTTAGATTTAATAGTCAATATATGTCAGCATTAACTTGCAAAGCACCTTCTTCAAAGCAGAGATACTTACCATATGTTTTCAAGTGTTATCCACTTGAAAACCCCACCATGGCGTACTTTTTTTTCCTCTTCTGCTCGCAATCAGAACAGACGTAGAATTGGTTGAATAAAGACCGTCCCTTTTTCTAACTTTTTAATCTGATTCTGTCTTTAAAATCATGACAGAATTAAAAAGCCGGTAGGATTTTTATCTGCGAATGGATTTCAAATCTTAACGTAAAAAACTAATATTTTTATAAAATAATTTTAATATAAAAACTAAAGCCAGCGACCATAATAACTGATATTGAGAATTTGATGGAACGTCGACTACGCCGTATGCCTGTATATGAAGATGTCGGATTGCCGGAATAAAAAATGGTACGAAAAAAAAACGCACTATTATTCCCTAAAAGAACATCACCCTTAAACCCGAGAAGAATGCAGTGTTTATCGCCGAACGTTATTTCTACCGTTGCTGAAGAGACCAGCCAGTTTGCCATGAAAGAACCAACTTTCGAATGACGAAAAAAGAAATAAAAAAAAAAAGAGAAGCGTGAATTCCCAACTCAGTGATGAAAGGCGTCCAATCCCTTCCCCCAGAATAATAATAATAATAAAATATGTTCTTCTTTGAATGGCATTGAGATTTAGTTCCAGTGATACAATGATGGAAGGACCAACACTGCCAGAAAAAATCTTCTTCGCCGGAAAATCTACACGGTAATACTGTGAAATAGTGAAGTATCAACATGGAAAAATAAGTAAATGAATAAATAGAATTTTACTAGTGAAATAAAGTGACAACAGCATCTGGATGACCGTTCACCAAGTGTTTCTCACGCTGCAAAGTGGAGGTCAGTTAAATTGTATATTTACAATTTTAGTAACATTGAAAACCGAGTTTTGCTGAACAGAAATTTAAGAAAAGAATAATATATGATATGATATGGTATTTAATTTTTATAATATAGTTGTGTTACAAATGAGATATTTTCTTTATATTTTAATTGAAAAAACAAAGTATATAGGTTTAGTCATACAAAATTTTGAGAAATTTTGACATATACTTCTTATAATTTTATCTTAAGATGTCGAATGAGTTAACAGTTATAAGAGATATTGGTGTTTTAAAGTTGAAAGATATAAATTAAGTTATTAGAGAAATGACTCTGAGGTACTAATACTAATGATGTTGATTCTGAGAAGAAACAAAAGTAAAGTCACGTTGCATTCTCTTTTTCTCCACTGAATTCAATTGTTTTGTTAATTATTTTATTCAGCAGTAATCTTATTGCATGTCATTTATTTTTTTATTTTGAAATTGTGTGTTTTGATATACCGGCCATATATCAGGATTCACTATTTCTCGAAATTTTCCTTATCTAAAATTAAAATTAACTTAATAACTTGAAGTCTAATTTTGGATATTATACAGTGGATAAGGAGAATACAATTATTATAATTTTGTATATGTCTCGAAACATTAAGAGGACAAACTTGTTTAGTTTGATATGTACACATTTCTCATTGTTTCTTATCAGCATCCCTGAACATCTGTGAGTTGATGACGCAGATTTCTCAGAGAGATGTGTTCAAAATTAAGTAAGGTGATACAGTTTTATTAGTGAATGTGTGATGCAAGAGAAACTCAAAATTTTGTCTATGAAACGAATTTTTAGAAGGTTACGGAAAGATTAAAAAATATTGTATACGATATTGTTAAATTACAGAGAATACTGAGAAAATTTTCAGAACATACTAAAAGTTATTATTGAAGTGAGTCCACTTTTCTGACTCAAAAATAATAAAAAAGTGCTCTTATATTCTTATTCTTATAATTCTTATATTCTTATATTCCTATATTCTTATAAGCATTTTATGACGCATATAAAATAAAATATTTTTATTGTGTTGGATAGTGCACAGAAGTTGTGTGTTATACACCGTTTCATATTATTAATAATTTCCTTTTATAGGTGTCTATATTTTTTTATGTTTTTAAAAAATGTATTTCATATATGCAAAATTTAGTGTATAAGGTATTACCACGATGGCGCCAGAGTAGGTTTTTATACAAAATTATTATTTTAACATTTGTATGATTTCATGTATTTTTACATTTACTATCTTATTGTTTGATATTTTTTTTTTCCAACATATATAAATTTTTTTTTGAAAATATCTACTAGCTATAATACGAATCTATTATTATGAAGGAATAGGAGGAAACGCGAGCTCTTTTTCTGGATGTCGAATAGATTTAAACAAGCTAATCTTCAATTATATGTATGGAAATTCATTTTTATCAATTAATTGTCATTACTGTGTTTGTTGTTATATTTTCGTTTATTATATTGCATTTTTGATTTTAGTATTCCTTTTGCTTAAATAGTTCTATCGTGTGTAATATGTATTTCTAAATAACTATGTATTGTTTTGTGTTTGTTGAAAATTGATTAAGTTTGTAAAGAGAAAAAAAAATCACGCCATGACTCCCTTTTAAAATTGGGGGGCAAATGTAAGGATAATTAAATTAGATTAAAAATTAAATTCCCTATCTAGCACTTGATTCATCTTTCTCAGTCCCCATATTCAAGTATCAAACTAATTACCCATTTATTTCTTCCGAACATATGGCCTAGCCAATAAACATGTCTAATTCCAGATCGTTAGATTTAATAGTCAATATATGTCAGCATTAACTTGCAAGCACCTTCTTCAAAGCAGCGATACTTACCATATGTTTTTCAAGTGTTACCCATTTGAAACCCCCACCATGGCGTGCTTTTTTCCTCCTCTCTCGGTATCAGAACAGATGTACAAACGATTGAATTAAAGACCGTCTCTTTTTCTAACTATTAATCTGATTCTGTCTCCAAAATCATGACATATATATATATATATATATATATATATATATATATATATATATATATATATATATGACGTATGGAATGTTTCGTAAAAAAAAAAAAAGAAGGAAAATATCAAATATTCAAAAAAAAAATTTTTATTTTATGAATTTTTTTTCTATAATAATAGTTAACACACATATACATAGCTAGAACTTCTATACAAATGTTGAACCAGTATTTGTGAAAAATTACCTTTATTTACAGAGTAACAATCAATTGAAAGAATGAGAGTGTTTCTTGTTGATTTTTTTTTATTCTGATGTATCAAAAAAAGTATTAATAAATAATCACACACAATATACAATTCGCGTTTTTTTAAGGAATATATTTTGCTTAAACACTAATAATTATCAGTAGCAGCTTCATAATTTTTACTTTCTTAAATCTTGACTACTAATTTTGACGTCAATTTTCGGAAAAAGTTAACTCCGAACTTACTTTTCCGAAATTTTTTGTGCATAAGATTTTATTTCGTCCATAAGATTTTATCCGAGCTGCTCAAGTGTGTCTGATAGAGTAAAGAGAAACATACAGAATTTTGAGAATGAAGATAAACGAGGAAGAAAAAGAGATAAATATAGAACATAGAGAGAAAGAAAGAGAAAGTGAACGAGATGAGAGAGAGAGAGAAGGAGAAAAAGAAAAAGAGAAAGAGAGAGAAGAGCAAAAGAAAGAAGAAAAAGGGTTGAAGACAGCGAATGAGACGAGAGATAAGGAGAAAAGAGACGACAGAGAAAGAGAAGAAAGAGAGAGAGAAAAGAGAGAAGAGAAGAATGTGAGAGAGAAGAGAGAAATAGAAGACAGAGAGAGAGAGAAATAGAAGACAGAGAGAGAGAGAAATAGAAGAACGGGAGAAAGAAAAAGAAAGAGGAGAGTGAGAGAGGGAGAAAAAGAAATAGAGGGAGAGAGAAAGAAAGAAAATATAGAGAGAAAGTTTAAAAGAAGCAATTCTTTCAAAAGCATATAACATGCAGACATTTTTTTAGAAATATTTATAAATTTACTGTATATAGCTTTTTCCAATGTGCTTTTAAATTTATTCAACTATTTTTTCATCATCGTATTTCCACAAATGCTACTTATTTAGCTATTAATAGGTGTACCTTATCCCTCATTTAAATCCACTAACCAAACATTCTAACAACGCGACATTACGCATCTCCCAGCTTTATCAGTGTTGTGGGACCTATCAGCGCAGGTCACCTGTCGACTATTAAAGAGTACTCTAGTCATTCGAAACAAAGAGATATCCTACCTTTTATTATTCTTTAGTCCCATTACTACAAAACCGAGATTATACGGAAGTCCTCAAGGGATTGGGACTCATTACGCAAAAGCAGCGAGTTCGAGAACTGTAGCTTCGGGAAGTTAAAGAAGATATTAGTTCGAGTTATCAAATAAATGGGTATACCGGTCATTTAGGAGAAAGAAACTCTTTTTTTTTAACTATCTTCCCTTATTGGGGAATTTCTTTAACATTAAAAGAATGTCTGAAATATAAATGTAAAATTCAATAAATCTGGAGATAAATTAAATTGGATTTGATTTTTTAAGAAATAAAGTTTCTTAAAGATCTTAGTGCATCTCAGATATATTTAATTCATCTATTTTGCTTACAAAAGTTTTTTAAAAAAGCTGATTTTTTTAAAGATTTTAATAATTTGATTAAAATAAAAGAAATAAATTCCATACCCGAAGTAAAGGTATTTGGGTGCTTATGTCTTTTCTAAATCATGAAAAATAATCATTAATGTATATAGATATAATAATAATTCAGGAATTGAATTTTTAATTTTCATGCGAAATGAGCACTTATATGTTATCTATTGTAGACAAATCAAAGGAAAAAGTGAAACTGAAAAAATAAATGTAACATATAGTTGTCATAGTAATATTTTAAAAATGCCAATATTTTTTTCATTGTTAAAATATATACAAATGTTTAATGATTTGTAAAACAAATCTGATTAAAAAATAATTGCAAAATGAAGCGAAGAATTATGATATTTTAAATTAATATGTATAAAAATACCTTTAATTATTTAAAGTTACAATATATAACTCTTATGAATTCTTTATTATTATTTTTCATTTAAAAATTTGTTTCCGCATTAAAACGCATTTCTGTACATACTTTTTTTTATAAATCAAGTAATGAATATAGTTCCGAATTAATTCTGAATAATTGTTGACACTATTTGTTTTGTCTAAGGTAAAAAGGATTAAAAAATATACGTTGTATCCATAGAGGAATTTTTATAACAGAAGCTCGCAAAAAAGATTAAAGCGTCAAAATGATATAAAATAAAAGTTAAAAATCAAACAAATTGTATGATGCGTTCATATTTAATGTATACAAATTATAGTCGATTTTAACTAATTTTTCATTGGGACACTTACCTTTATCGGTTCCTCTAGAAACAAAATTTTTATACACCCACTGCCATAAAATACCTTTATTCTGCTAAAACAGTTTTATGCAAAATATTACATAAATGTTTGGTTTCACAAGAATATAATAACGAGTTTAAAACTAGCCAAATATTAATTAGAAACACACTCGCAAATTTAAATGTGAGCCCAAGTCATGAAAAAAAGAAAAGGGGGGAGAATGAGAACTGTGGGGCGAAAACAGTTTAACCACTTATATAATTGCTATAAAGTCATATATAATAAAAAAAACCAACAGCTGCGATTATGAATGTTCATAAAGATTAACTCAGCATCTTAATACATGACATAGTTTTAAGGGACGCAATACGATTAAATTGACAAAAATCGTTCAAAAAATCAAAATTATTTTTTTAGTCCAAATAATCCTTTATATACTTTTCTATTATCTCACAAAATTTGAAGCCTCTAACTTTAAAACAAAGCAGAGTTATGATAAATTTCACTTTCACTTTTATGCTCATCCCAATGGTAAATTAAAACTTTAAACTGATTTGTCTCAGAAAGATAAAATAACTGTTTGTCATAATTTAAAATAGTAAATCTTTCTTCCTATTGTACCAAACGTTTTTCTATTTTTATAACTATTGCTAATATTACATGTAACAAAAACTAGAATGAATTTTTGAATAAGAACAATACTTATATTTTAAAAAATAATTGAATTTATAATTTAAATCTTTTTAAATAGAATTTTTAATAAGCATTCATAAAATAGCTATTGTATAAATACCAATAATAATATATTATTCCAAAACCCATTCCTATATTTACTATACATAGTTTGACGTACTTGTAAATCGAATTTTATGTGTGTACGTCAATTCTTGTAGGAGGAGTAGCATTTTAAAATCAAAATTTTTCTTTCTTTCAAAGAAAATGAAATGATTAGCTCTTTATGAAATTTTCAGCACAAAATCTATTTTGCATAATACGTTCACATAAGCAACGAAAAATATTTTGAAAATCAATAAACTGAAAAACTTTGTGTAAATATATATAATACCATGCCACCTTAAATATTAAATATTTCTTTAAAATTAATCTGAGCAAGTAATGTGTAATTTTCATAATCCTATTTATTTTTTACATAATGATTCACACACAAAGAAAAATCTGAGAATTATTACTTATTTGTTACTTTAATATATTTAGTTTAGGTACTTTCATTAATTCATTCGAATATAATGTCCAATAAACATTATTTTGCATGTCCATAACTCAAAGCATAGTGTGCATAAGTTCAGACAGTTTATGCTTGCATATAAAGTGCTAATGAGGGCTTTATTTAAAATAGAAGCAAATCAAAACTTAGTTTTAAAACGAGAAAATCACTATTTATTTTCTTAAATTCCGTAGCTGCAATTTTGGAGATTTTGTTTTGAATCTTTAATGCGAATTGAATATTCAGCAAATATTTTATAATATTTAGAACTATCCTGAAAAAAACTATCCCGGATAGCATATATCATTAGCAGTGCGAACTTGTAATGTGAGTTGAGTTGCTTATTCTCCTCTAACGATAATTAGATTTTCAAAAGTAAATTATTCAAGATTTTCGTTTAAAAAGGGCTGTTTAGGTTATTTCTCTTTGATTTAGACTATGAATCATCAACGTGTACGTAAATATAATGCCCAGCATTCCAAAAATGAAATTTCTTCTTATTTGAGTGATTCCCCATAGGGTTAGCGTTATGTCCTTCTCCACAAAGCTTATGAATCTCTGTTGGCTGAAAAAAGACCTTCCTCGACTTTTTGGCATTTTCCATACTTTTGAACTTATTTTTGCAGCTGATTCTGTCACTGTGGAGGCCGATAAAGTCATCAATGCAAATATGCCGAAAGCCGTCAAGGCAAGAAACGTGACCGCCATCCTCTCATACATATCGTGAAAGGCATATGGATCAACAATGACATACAATGAAAACAGCATTACGCAAAAGTTGTAAACAGTGATGAGGAATACGAAAACACCCATTTCATTATCGATGTGCTCAACTGTTGATTTAATACCAGAAAAAGTATGAAGGAGTTTTTCGTAGTCAGGCTCTTCCTCCTTTGACAAAATTTTAGAGAAATCCTCGATTATGTACTTCAATCTGTAGCAAATAGATATGCATAAAAATTTAAAGGCAAAAACTGGCAATGTCACGAAACAGTATGTAAAAAAATCATAAAACATAGAAGTTATGTTATTGTATACCTGGTTATGAAATTGGAATCCAAAAAGTATTTCAGACATATTGTAGAAATTCTCCCTTACAAACCATTTGTAAAGAAATAACAGTGCCTGATAAGCCACGATGACAACTAAAAGAAAACTTAACCATTTGCCACTTGTCACTTTTTTATTGGGTTTAAATTCACTTAGGTTTTGGACGATATTCTTTATACGTTTGAACATTTTGATGAAAACACAGCGGTGGATAATTGCCATTGGGCACATGATGACATACGAAAATCCCATAACAGGATCATTTCTCAAATTAGATATGCTGCGCATTAGTATTTGCGCAGTTAACACTGTTTCAGTTAGTGTTACTATAATGCTGATTACTGCCATTAAACTATGACATATTCCTAAGCAATTACATTTTTTAAATCCGAAATTGTAAGAAAAAACTGCGGAGCAGCGAAATAAAAAGTAAATAACATTAAATGGCATTTGCATTTTTGACATTTTTGAAAATGTGTATATGCGTTTTTTAGAAAATTTTAAATGGTCACCACCAGAATATATTTAATTCCAGTGCATGTGAAATAGAAATTACGTTTTCTTATAATTCGGTTTTGGCTTTTAAAACATCCCCCTCTCCAATTTAAGTTAATAAGGGTACATATACATATTAAAAACATTCTGTAAAAAAAGAGTTTAAAAGTATAGATTGACTATAATGTGCTATGAAATTAAAAAGAATAAATGGAGCACTTAAATTTACTCAAACAATTCAAAATAAGTCATTAGTAGAGTCATACAAATTTCATAAAATATTCAATTGCTGTTTTGATATATTGATACAAATTTCAAATTTAGCTAAATATTTTCAAAATGAAACTGATGATTAGAAAATTGACTTAATAATTATATACAATTATCCTTAAACTAAAATAATTATTAGATCCAATATTACTCATTTTACAAATGACTTAATCTGTTTGGATAAAAAGAATAACATTCTTCAATTAAGAAATACTGTACAAAACATATTTATTTTGCAAATAGGGAAAGAAGACTATTGTATCACATTTTTTAAAAAATTTCCTAAATATATTTCTCATTTATTTATCAGACAGCACGAAACACCTTAATAATATGAATTTTTACTATTTATGACAAGGAAACTGATTTGCATGATTTTGTTCATTATTACATTTTTTTAAAGCACATAATTATACACAGTTCACTTAAATGTCATTCATAATCACCAAGGAGACGTACAAAACAAAATCATAGCATCTACTAATGAAAAATGGTCTATAGATCTTCTTTTTGTAAAAAAAAAGAAATAAATGACAAACCTCCAGAATAGAAATGTATAGCATATGAGTAATTTTTTAAAAGCTTTATTTAGTTTATTAAATTTTCAATAGCCTTAGTGCATTTCATGATGTCATTTAATTGCTCGTCAATAGCTTTTTTTAAAATAGTAATGGCGCCCCCCGCGGGTGCCTTTCTTCTTGATTATCAGCCTGAGCTAGAGGTGTAGGAATAAATGAAGAACTAGAAGCTGCCATGATCTTAATATAAATTTATTATGATCTTAAACTTAAACCCTCTAAAAAATTAGATAATAATAATAAATGTGAGAGAATCTACGGTGGCTAAACACACAATACATACAACACCGAAATAACGTAACACGGACCACTATCAATAACTAACTCGCCTAAGCTCAATTCCAATACTATCACAGATCCGAATATTAAATAGTCATTCCTACCTTAATGTCGAATGAAGTAGCGATGAATCTAATCCAAATTGAAGTTGCGGTTCACAGGAGTGCAATGGTATGCACCTTGACCTAAGGGCTCTCTGTCACGAATAACTTCTGTTGGCTGTCACTCAACCTTTCAAGACCTGTTCACACTTGAATCACGGATTATCTTAACATTCCCGAAATTGCCACACCACTTACTCTAACTTCTGATATTTAAAAGCTTCTGATATTAATTTGCATCTTTCATTCACGCTTCCCTTCTTGGGTTTGGTTGGAAAATATTTGACATTAATTCTGGCCCCAAAGAACCCAAAGTACATGCTAATGATAAGTCGCGTGAGCCCGTCACAAAATACTTATATTAACAGAAACTTATTATGATTATAATTTTAAAAAACATAAGTTAAGAAATATGATTGTTTTGTGGAGTGATTTAAATCATAAATATTCTAGAGATAATAGCTATATATAGGTAAATTGCTAATAAAATACAAGATTAATGTAAAAAACAATTGAATAAAATGCATCATTGCATCACATGAGGAATCCCAGTAGAAAAAGTCAAATCCAAAACATAACGCTTTTAAATTAGCACAAGATCACTCTCAGATCTGAATCTGAGGGATATATATGTTTTAAGGCGCTTTTTTCGTTCTGTAATAGAGGGCATGAACAAAATAGGAATTTGTTCATAGAAAGTGAAATAGAGAAATGAAAATACAAATGGAAAAAACTAAATCACTAAAAATTCAGATATAAAAAAAACATATTAATCAATATTATGTGAAAATCTGTATCTGCACTGTAAATGCTTTATTGGGAAGATTATAGATTAGCATATAATAGATTTTAAAAAGTGTCAGGAAGTTTTAGATCAGCATAATCAATTTTAAAAGACATTTATTTTATATATATTCCATTATTCTTTGGATAAAAATCAAAATAATGTCCTAAGGTTATTTTTTTAATAATTAATATTCACATACATATCATTTGTCTTCCAAAGAGGCTGATGTAGTCTTTATTTTTTAAACGTAAAATAAACCTTGTCCCACCAGTTTAAAACATTTTTTAAAAAAAAAAATGAACCAATATGAAAATATAAAATATGCGAAAATCCGACAAAAGAAGATGTGGAGGAAATTATATCATAGATATTAGAGTGTACTCCACTACTTAACACTGAATAGAAGAAAGAGTAACCAGACTATCTAGGAAATTGTCAGAGTGCCAACAAAAAACAAAAAATGGATGCTTACTTGGAAATGACATAATATACTTGACAAATGACTTATCACATACAGTAAGAGCAACTTCAGTTCAGTTGGTAATAGAACCTCAACGTATTGCAATGCACGGAGAAACACTTCTACGTATAAAGTCAATAAGAGTACGAATGTGATCTGAGGCAGTGCTCTCCGTTTCTCAGAATGAAATCCCCAACGATTTGTCGCGATTTATTTTCGAAATGCGACAGTATCATTACATGCAGGTGACTTCCAGATATGTAAAAGACTTGTTCCATTGACTATTGGAGTATATCTTATAAAGGTTTCTTTAAAAAATCTATCAATTAATTGTATAGGCAAATACTCAAGATAAGGTAATTTGGCACAAAACGCTCCTACTTAAAACTACGACGATCCTTCAGGAAACCATACAATGTGAAATATATTAAAATCCAAAGAATTAAAAAAGCTATCACGTTATTACAGCGTTTCTCAAACTGTGGAGCGCACCCCATTGGAGGGGGCATAAAAACTCTACAAGGGGGCGTGTATATTGAAAAGTCGAGAACAAAACATTATTTAAACAAACAAAATACATTCTCTCACCATAATAAAAAATAAAATATACATTTACACTGATATATTACACTTATAAATATATTGCTGCTACACAATTAATTTTATAATTAATTTAACAATACTGAGTTAAAAACAAGTTTATTAATTACCAGTGACCCCATGGGCTTGTCATATATATAAATTAAAACAAAAAATAACACTTATCTTGATAATTTTTGTACGGTTTATAATTAAACCTTGACTGCCGATCAAAAGTTTTGCGATTTGCTACCAAATGCCAATCGTTTTCCACGTACGCACACGCATGTGACGTATTGGGGGAGGAGGAAGGTGCAAAGAAGCAAAAATAATCTGGAATAAGAGTAATTCCTTCGCAAACATTGTCAAGGTCCTTTTATTGCTTTCCAAAGTCTTCGGAATAATTTTACAGATAGCAGTGTACTGAAAAAATCGTACTTTGGAAAGACGCATATATACGTCTGGGGTAAATAAACACTTTGGCTTAGAGAGACGTTTATATACATAAGGGGTGTTGCTTAAGAGGTAAAAGTAGTATCGTAGTTTTAGCGTCAAAGTATAGTATTGAATTCAGTACATTGTTATTGTATGGGGGGCGATGAAAATTATGATTGAATGTTGGGTCGCGAGTGTTGCAACTTTGAGAAGCACTGCGTTTTTAGAATAAGCAAAGAACATTCAACAAAGAAAATCTTTTTGGCCAAACCTCCTGCAGTAAGAACTAGTGGTCAACCAAACCTCAGGAATGTGAGGTGACTGCCTAAAAAGGGATTTCGTTACACTAAGAGGGGCTAATTGGTGAACCATGGCAAAAAAAAGGGGGTGAACATGAAGGGAAGTTCTTGAGAAGACCAAAGCCCACCCGGGACTGTCGCTCCATCGAAAAAGAAGAATCCAGAGAAATGGAATTTATTATGTATGTAAAATATCTGACTGAACAGAACTTGGAAATATATCCATTTCTCTGTAAAAGATCACCTATGCCTAACTCTCCCGAGAATATATGACTTAAAGATGGTTCTCCGTCCTTCTTTTTTTAGCTTATTTCCTTGAAATATATGGTGAATACTATAATATGAAATTAATATTGCTGTATTTTGCATGATTTAGAAATCTTTTCTCAATTGATAAAATCTTGTTATATCGGGTGTTTTTTAGAGGTATAGAACTTTAAATTGCAATAAAACAACGCTGTATTATTCGATTGACATGAGTTATTTTTATTCGAAAGATAATATTGTGGCATTACATTTTAAATATGATTTCTGGCATAGGACTGCCACGGCTGGCTCGGATGTAATCCAATCTGGACGTCCAATTTTCGATGACATTTTCCAACATTTGTGGCCCTATATCGGCAATAACACGGCGAATGATGTCATCCAAATTCTGAAGCGTTTGTGGCTTATCCGTATAGACCAATGACTTTACATAGCCCCACAGAAAATAGTCTAGCGGTGTTAAATCACAAGATCTGGGAGGCCAATTCACAGGTCCAAAACGTGAAATTAGGCGGTCACCAAACGTGCTTTTCAAAAAATCGATTGTGGCACGAACTGAGTGACATGTTGCGCCGTCTTGTTGGAACCACAGCTTCTGGACATCATGATTGTTCAATTCAGGAATGAAAAAGTTAGTAATCATGGCTCTATACCGATCACCATTGACTGTAGCGTTGTAGCCTTCATCGTTTTTGAAGAAAGCTTCCACCAGTCCATAAAGCGCAGCAAACAGTCAGTTTTTCTGGATGTAACGGTGTTTCTACATACACTTGTGGATTAGCTTCACTCCAAATGCGGCAGTTTTGTTTGTTGACGTAGCCATTCATCCAGAAAGTGCGCTTCATCGCTAAACAAAATTCGCTTATGAAAATCGGGAACAACGGCCATCTCGTTTTGAGCCCATTTGACGAATCTACGCCTTGCTTGATCATATTTAAAATATAACGCCACAAGATTATCTTTCGAATAAAAAAAATGCATGTCAATCGAATAATACATCGTTGTTTTATTGCAATTTAAAGTTCTATACCTCTAAAAAAACACCCTATATGTATATAGGTTTTACTTTTATGTTATAAGTGTATTTTGACTGAAAATACACTTATAGAAATTTTTAATTTGAAATATTTTTGTATTTGTTTAACACGTATCTTACTCGAAGAGAAAGCTTTTTTATTTTAAACTTAGTCAATTGATGTCTCAATCGATTTTATGAAGAATATTTTACGGATATTTCTTATTATTTTTAATTCCACCATAAAGAGCAACGAGCATTTATGTGCAGTTTCATAGATTTCCCAGCGTAAAATGCAAAATTATTTAAAACCAATTTATAATTTTATTTAATAAATTCTAACCTCCTGTACTTTTGAAACTCGATTTTTAGTAAATATGTAAATGTTTTATTTTCAAATAAGTAAAATTGATATATTTAAATGTTTTTTTTTAAAAACAAAATATTTCATGTCACGAAAATCAAATAATTTTAATAAAGTAATGTCATAAAAATAGCCAATTATATAAAAATGCTTGTTTATATAATTTTACATCTTTTTGTTTTCTAATATGCTGAGACAAGACATAGAGTACCTGAAATTTTCAATAACTAAAAACATAAGATCAATTATGATATCGTCCTTTGAAATCCAGAATAAAATTGGTTTCGAGGCTATAAACAACTAATGAATTAAATTCTGGTTACTAGAAGAGGATATCTTTTAAGGTATAAAGGTACGTTGGGAACAGGGTTTTTAAAATGCGTATATATATATATATATATATATATATATATATATATATATATATATATATATATATATATATATATATATATATATCTGGGTGTGTGTATTTCAATATTTAGTTTCATTTCAAGTGAACTAAACATATGAAACGTTTTTAACAAAATATTGTTAAATTAAACAAGATATAGAATTGCGTGCAAATTTTTGACAAAAAACTCAGGCAAAATGACGTTTTCAAAAATATTTTCTTTTTAGGGAAAATGTTTCTTCAATAATAATTTTTTGTGTAAATATACCAGTACAGAACATAAATTTGAATTTTTGAAATATATAATTTAGAAGTGAATTTATATATATTTGTATATTGTAACTCCTTAACTGCCGATTAAAAGTTTTGACTGGTTTCCAGTGCTTCTGCTGTTCCCTTAGGCATGCATATGCGTTGTATAGGGTGGAAAAGAAACAATAAATATAATCAAATTTTTAGCTAAAAGAAGTACATTTTTATCACAAACACTCTCATTTTATAGCATTCCAAATCCTTTGGATTACATACAAAGACAGCAGCACAAAAAATAATGATAATAATAATATTATTTCAGGAAGATTTCTATATACGCCTGAAGAACCCGTTGAGCAAGACGGACATATACGATGGAGGTAGTTAAAGGATTAATAGATTTCTCACTAATCAGAAAAACTTTAACAAAAAACACCAAAATTCTAAGAAAAACGGGAACTTTTCAAAACTCCTAATTCAAACTCTATAGCGAATTCCAAGCTATATGTAGGTAAAATATTATTCGTATCAAACAATTATCCGTAAAATGAGAATATGTCTTGTAAGTTAATAATTTTTTTTTTCATTTTTACTAAAAAATTAATTTAAATACTTTTTGTTGTAATAATATAAAAAAGCTATTATATATATATATATATATATATATATATATATATATATATATATATATATATATATATATATGTTCTAAGTCAGATGACCCTTAATATATTTTTATAAAAGTATTCAGTTATTAAAAGCTTTTATTTAACTTGCAATGTAAAATGTTCGGGTGGAATATTGCAACTGAATTTTGAAGCTGATGTCTTCAAAGGATTGAGCTGAAATTTAGTACGTTTAGTTTGGATGACAATGCATGTTTTGACGATTTATATTCTGATATCGACTTAGCTACTGTAACGATCTTGTTCAGATGTTAAGGCGAGCATGTTTACATTAACAAATATGTGGACCAGGGGCGTCGCTTAGATTCTAGAGCGCTCGCTTAGCAAGCGAAAGGTACGGGGATCGATACCCCGCACCTCCAATTAATATTTTTGCGTGTAAAAGATTTTTGAAATTTATTTGACTTGTACAACGAGATATTTTACAATACTTCCACTCAGCATACGTACAAAGTTTACTACATTTTACAAGCATTCATTTAACTTGCTATGTAAAATGTTCGGGTGGAATCTCGCAACTGAATTTCGTAGCTGATGTATTCAACCAATTGAGCTGTAACTTTGTATAAACGTTTAGTTTGGATGACAATGCATGTTTTGATCATTTATATTCCGATATCGTAATTAATTAAAAATACTAATTGGATGGTCTGGCGCTGCACTGGTTACCTCTATTTTTATAAATTTTCTCTTTCCTTCACAAAATCAGTACTTCTTATACTCTTTTTCGCAATGATCTCCATCCCCTCTCCTTTTCCGCTTAGTCCTTTGTTGTTCGGGCTTTTAGCTAGTGTATAACTTAAAATTCCTTGTTTCGAAATTGTTCCGCTTCTTTTCTTTGTCAGACAGGCTTATATCCCCATGGAATTGCGTAAACATTTTTAAATGCTTAACATATTGTCATAGAAATCCCCCTTCCCCTCTCGCTATCAGAGCTCTCGAGTAAGTAAACATTCATCGATTCTTAAGGAGCTTGACACGTGCAGTCATCTAGTGGCACAAAAAGTAATAAATTATTGCACACAAAATATTCGTAAAAAAAGTTTTTGGCATTTTATTTTTTAAATCACTAACTGTAAAAAATCAAAATTTGAGTTTTTTTAAAGAATCATTTTCATATAAACGCATCGATATTAAGGATAAAGAGGAGTTTCAAAATCAATTTTTTTAATTACCAATGAATTTTTTTCAAATTTGCAGGAAATGTGTAATATGTTACCAGATATCAATGTACAAAGTTTTGTCAAAATATCTTTAATGGTTTCTGAGATTAAAATTTTTATTTTTAATTGTACCGAATAATTAACGTATTTCAAAATGCTCCATGCGCAATCAGTTTCAGTCTATGCAGTCAATATTCTCTCATAATGTTCCTTTTATACATAAAAACAAAATTTAGTGAAGTTTTCTTCATATTTCTCTTTTTAAAAAATTAAAAAAATATTTATGTTGAAAATTTCAGTTTTTTCCTTAAAACTAACTAAAATGTTTACATTCTCTGGTTTTTATTACTTTCTCTTCACTTAAATAAAAAAAACATTCACTAGCATATATTTATACACCTATAGAGAATATTTGTGCAAATTTTCACTGCAATTGGGAAAAATGTGTTGCGCAGGGAACATTTTAAAGTTATTGAAACGACAAAAATTATAATTCCCTTAAATGAAGGTTTTTATGAGTATTATGATTATAAGTCCTCAATCACATTTGATAAAAGCAATTATTGCTATAATTAAGAGATACCATATTATTTACAACTTATATATACTGATTTTCTTTGTCATTATAATAAATATACTAATTTTCAGAAATAAACAAATTTTCAGAAGGAAATGAAAAATTTAATATTTTTGATGTTATCATTAAAATATGACTGAAAATGTATTTCATAGTCAAGCAAACTTTACAACTTTATATACAACATATCTAAATGTAAAATAATGTAAATAATAAAATATGTCTGTTTGATCACAGGATTATTACTTTTATTTTTGAATAACTTACCATTGTAAGAGTACCGTGATTTCAAGCTATATATATATATATACAAATAAATTTTTTAAAAAACCAGATAGAACTAAAATTTTCCAGCCCCATAACTGAGGTCATTCTTTTCTTTATTTTTTGTCATTTTTTTATATTTTTGAATTTTTTTCTCTTTTTATATTGTTCAGAAGCTTTCGCTTTCTTTTGCGATAACCTTCGGTTATCGCGTCTGTGGGCAATTTTAAATGCAGCGTCTACCATTTCATTATTGTTTTAACTTTAACGTTTCAACATAGCCAATGTTTACTTCACTGACCTCTGCGGTTACTGCAAGATTAATTCGTTTCTTCGAAACAAACACATCTTTGGGGCATTTCCTCCAAATACAGCTATGCAAATTTCATTAGCATTTTGGGTTTTGCCAGAAACACAGCGAAGAAGAATTTCATTTGAGGCAAGGCGCTGGTACACTGGCATAATTTTAGCAACTACTTCTGACAGTTTTGTTTTCATACTTTTATGACTACCTGGTACTTTATTATCTGCTTTAGCTCTATTATAAAAGCACCAGGATAGCTTTCCGTCAGGGCATTTGCTGTGCATTGGCTTTGCATCAGTCGACATACAATGAAAAAGAGTTGCAAAAATTGACGCCTTCATCTTCTCAACCTCTGGAACATTATCGACAATTGCTTTCCGATAAAAGTTCTGTAACTTAGTAATTGTTGCGTCAGTCAAACTACCTTGTTTACGACCACCTAATGTCACACCTTTCGACCGCCACTCTTTAACTTTATTCCGGAGTGCTGATCGTAAACGTTTAGCTACGTGGTTAACACACTCTTCTTTTACAATGACGACATCATCTCCATACACTTTTTTTTCATTTAGATGTTGGTGTGTTTTTGCATCACCGTCACAAAGAACAGTAGTGTATCTCATTGCACAGTCAGATATTGACCGGTTCCACAAAATGTAGGCAGCATGCATTTCCATACTACCTGAGGAACCATCAAAGTTTTTCTGGCATTTTTCTGAATGCCCCGATTTCCAAATCTGAAACTCGGGGCTTGCTTCACCCATATCTTTTGCAGCCATACTACATTCATGACAATACTTTGATAAAACTTCAAAGTCAACAACAAGGCTCGTCATTATATCGATAACAATGCCGATGCAATATAGGGACGTATGGCCTCTTTTATGCCACGTTCCATCGTATGAGACAGTTATATTAATAATATTGTTCCGACAGAGATCGGGATGTGAATATAAATTTGTTTGCCTCACGTGTTCCCTTGAGATTCGTAACATTTCAACTTTCGCAGTTTCATTTTTATTACATAAGTTTTCCAAGCATTTCGAAAATGTTTTACGATCCATGCATGGTGTACCTAAAATTGCCGAGAAAGTTTCTAAGGCTGCGTGACCCCCTCCCTATAGCCAAGAATGCAGATGTAAGTTTTGTGTTGATATCAAATTTCCTGCGGGGTTTTCTCGTTGACTGGTGAAGGCATGTCCATATGATTTTTTACATTTTTCGCAAACAAGTTCCATTTTGGTGGAGAAACCGTATGAATTGTGCGTTAAAATATTCAATGAGAACTGGTTGCAATCACTACATGGAACATTTTGTAGCAATGAGGTCCACATTGAATTATTGATAAAATAATATTCATTTGATTCTGAATTTACATCATTGGCACTCATATCTGATGTACTAGGAACAGCTTCAGTAGAAATTTCATCACATTTATTATCCGATGATACATTATATGCAGAAGATTTTCCTTTTTCCAAATTTCTTATACAGACAGCTCTTCGTTTGTTTAGTCGCCCTTTGGGCTTTCGATATTTTGAACTAATGCTATGCATTTTCACAAAACAAAATAAGCTGTGATAATTTAGCTCAATAGAATAGAAAATATATATATATAATATTAAAATATTATCGCAATATAGAGCTTTAGTTCTGAAAAGAACTGTTTCTTATTTATGTAACGAAACTCAAAGTAAGCTGTTTTCGAAACTAAGTAAACAAATATTTGATACCTTACAGTTTGAGTTACAGTTATTTTCGCGTTGCCAAATTTTAGAAAAATATATAATTCATAAATAGAGTAAAAAAAAATAAAACACATAAAGTAAATAAAAGTAACGCTCAAAATCAAAAAATACAATACAGAAGCGTAATTCTACAACCATTGCAAGAAGCTGAGTTTGACAGAAGTAAACAAAGGGGCGTGGTCAAACAGGTGTTCGAATTGAAAAGAGCATAACTTCCATAAAAATGATCGGAATTGAAAAATTCTTTTTGCATTCAGTAGCAGTGATTACAAGCATTAATAATATGCTAAAAGTAAAAAATCGAAAATTTGATCGATTTTCACCAATTTGAAAGTCCACTGTACTCTTAATTCATTTTAGAAAAAAATCATAATACATGTAAAGTATCTTTGTATTGTAAAAAAAATACTGTATCCTGATAAAATAAATTTTCTTTTCAATTAAAAAATTGCTCGGAAAGTTATAAAGGCGCGAATAAAATGTTGAGTATTTTTTTTAAAAAAAAAATCTTAAAAACTAAATAATGATGTTGTTTTGAAACCGGGTACAAAAGTTTAGAATGCTGTGCTCTAAACGATCAATCCACGAAATCTTTGGAAAAAGACGAAAAAAAAGACATTTAAAATAAAAGGAAGGGATATTCAGTTTCGCATTGCGTTATTTGTTAAAGTTTAATTTTTTTTCGGGCTACATTTTTAAGTAAATGGCATCAAACTTCGTATATCGATTGCAAACAACGGTCATTTTTAAACAAACAATGTAACAAAAAAATTCTTAAATATTTCTCGCAAAAGGAAAAAAAACCCTGAAAAACACATTTTTTTTTCAACAGTAATTTTGAAGCAATTTTTTCAATTTTATTACAGATTACAGATAATATCATTCTAACAACAGGAAAAAAAATGTTCCATGAGATTATTTTAATAAATAAAGAAATTATTAAGTATTTAAATAAAATTTTGAGTATTTTTTGAGGCATCGTAAAAAAAACACGTTTTTGACTTTTTTTTTAAATGAATGATTCTAAAACAGAAAAAAAATGAATTTTATTAGTGTAGAATATCATTTCATTAATGTGAAAGAAAAGGCTTTCGGAACCATTTATAAATCATTTTCATTAAAACGTATCGATTTTGACTCATATTAGAAAAAATCATAAAAAATATAAAATATCCTTATTTTATAATATAAATTATAACATTTCGTGGCGAAGTAAATGATCCTTTCGATTCTGTAATTGTTTTTTTATATGAAACTTATAAAAGAGAAATTAGATTTTTTAAAGACGTTTGGGATAAAAAATAAGGTAGGTTTTTAATTATTATTTTTTAACTAATTGCATTTTTGAAATATAAAAGGTCAAAACGGATTCTTTGGATCATTCCCAATCTTTTGGTACCTTAGGCGAGTTTTGTGTCTTGCGGTTCGTGAGAAGATACACCTAGTCTTACAGTCGCATACTTTTGTTTACCTTTGAATTTTAATAGTGTAGGTATTAATTAAAATATTTTTTTCGGTTGGAATCTTTCAACTCTATTTTGAAGCTGATGTCTTCAACCGATTCAGCTGAAACTTTGTATGCACGTTTAGTTTGGATGGCAATGCATGTTTTGACGATTTATATTCCGATATCGCAATTACTTAAAAAGAAAAAGAAAACCTTTTCCGATCTTTTTTCAAAGACCATCTTATACTTTCTATCAAACTGAGACAAAAATAATCACTTTATCGGAAAGATCATTTATTTTGCAACTTTAAATTTGCTTTTAAAAATTCATGATATTTTCTATTTTTTTACATTTTTTTTCTAAAATGAGTCAAAATCGATCCGTTTTCATGAAAATGTTTTACGAAAATCGTTCCTTATCAATTTTTTTTCATGTTATTGAATCGATATTCTGCACTAAGAAAAGTCAGACTTTTCTCTTTTAAAATCAATCATTTGAAAAATAAAATGCCAAAAACTTTTTTTTTACCATTTTTCAAATAATACTTAATTTTTTAATAAAACATTTAATAACTTCGTCATTTTTAAATATAATCACACGAAAATATTTTTTAGTTTGTAGAATAGTATTATCCAAATTCTGGACAAAAATGGGGGGGAAATGTTTAAAATTACCGATTTAAAAATATATTTTACTTTCTTAATATAGTATTATAGTAAAACAAAAAATGAGTTTGAACTTATTAAATTACTTTTGCTTTTTCTAGTATTATTTTGGTCTAACAGTGTTTATCCCTCTTTCCATTATCATGTTGTTGCGGCCCGAGTGAAATATTTATCATATACATGTGGTCTGGCGAGAAAAATGTTTGAGTTCCCTTTAGCTGGACTGTTCAAAATTAACCGGCAAATGACCTTGCAACAATAAAACGTTGAAAAGATTAAAATAATGCTGTCCAGCGATAACTAAAAAGTAAAAAATAAATTAAAAGAAAAAAACCTTTTTTAAAAACAAGTTTTTATTTAAATAATCTAAAAAGAACAGAAAAAACTTTTCTTTTAAAACTTTTTTTGCTATCAACTTATAAAGTCATTACACAATGCATGATATAAAATCTTGTCACGAGATTTACCTGTGTTGTTAAACAAGCAAATTAAATAACTTGATGCGATTGATTTTAAATTTTAAAATTTTCAAACTAAGTATATACGAGTAATTAAATCTCGCGACAAGCTTTTATATTATAAATTGTGTAACGACTTTATAAGTTGATAGCAAAAAAAAAAAAAACTTTAAAAGACAAGTTTATTTTATTCTTTTTAGAGCATTTTTTAAATAAAAGCTTGTTTTTAAAAAAGTGTTGTTTTTTTTTACTTTTAGTTTTAAGCTTTTGCAAATATACGGTTCCGAAAGTAGCAGGGTACCTTAATAGTCTTATTCTATATATACCTAGAAATACATTATACTTTCCCCAAAAAATGTGTCTCTTTGACGAAATTAGAAAAATAGACACTTGGCTAATTTTCCTTTTTACAAAGTTTAATTCGAATTTTATAAAGAATAACCATAGTTAAAATCAAGCCGCTAAGTTCGAGGTATGAGTAGAAAATGACAGCCTTTTAAATATTCATTACATGTAAACTGAAGCAAAACAATGTTTTAATATGATTACCGATTCGTGAAAGACAGGATGACGTCAATTTCTATGCAAATGTGAGTGCAACCAATGATTCGTGCACTATTAGGATCTATTTTATGGCTTCCAGGACACAGAGCTTTCAAGATCTAGAGAGGAAGTGAACAGAAAACTTTAAAAAAGAATATTGAATTAATATGCTTCAGTATTTTCAAAGTTTTGAAACAATGGCTCCAGAAAATTAGCATCTTATCAAGATTGGGTTCTGTCATATGAATTTAATGAATTTTAAGAACTGTTGTGCTGTGTTATGCAATAAAGGTAATAATATTTTAAGTATAATAAATATATTTTCAAATGTAAGATACTGAATAAAATTGTATTGATATAGAAAAGTTTCAACTCTGTATATTTTTAAAGTTACATCAAGTACACAAGTACATCAATTCTTAATTCGGCTAAATGTCCTTTTACTAGGGTGTGTAGACATTCTAAATTGTTTTTCTTCAAATCTAATGGTATACTGTGCTTCATTTCTATTTATTTTGTTCTTATATTTCCTCGTATTAGACAATTGCATTGTACTTACTTTTATTAACTATATGGTTATTTTTATAGGATTAATACTTATTCATCATAAAATACATATATTTATGAATATGCAGATAAACTAATGCAAATTATACTCTTGTAATATAGTTGGCATTTGTAAAATATAAAAACGCTTTTTTTATAAAATTAGAATCGATAAAAACCATTTTTAATAAAGACGAAAAAGTATTGAAATAAATATAAGAACATTTTTTCGAACAATAAAAACCTTTATTCAAATTAGAAGTGCTTGAGCAAGTACTCAATTTTCTTTTAATTTTCAATATATTGTAATTTGAAACATACAAATTTCTGTGAGTAATCAAATTAAATACCTACTATAAATAGTATTGCTCCAAAATTGGATTTTTCTGAAATAATATTTTTTTTAAATTGATTGACGGTTTCTTTTTCTTAGTAAAATTGTAATAAACGTACCTACATTAAGCATACATTGGACTATTGTAAAATGTTTAGGAAAAAAGAAATGCAGCACAAATTTTTAGAAGAAAAATAAGTTTAAAATATCAGTAAATATTTCTCTACAGAGGTTGTTCAGAGGATTCATTACACAGTTTTTTAAGGAGTAGGGCATATTATAGGTTTTAGTTAGAAAGTAATTTGTTGTTACAGATAACCTAACATATTTACAGAATTATAAATTCAATTTTTTTAACGTATTGAATTAATTTCACATTTTTATTTGTATGGATTGTTACAAAAATATTACTGAGCCATTAATTTATTCACATTTTAGCGTGTGATATTATATCATTTTCACTCTTCTCAGAACATATAAAGTTGCTAATCACTCAAACAGATTGATTCATGATGTAAATAACTTCACACGAAAAAAGCAACATTGACAATAATCAACCAGTCACATTCATTAGAATCTGAAATATAAGTTACTATATAACTTCTGAAAGAAAGTGGTACTTAAGGTTTAAAAGTTTAACTATAGTTATAATGGTTAAATTAATTGTACCATGTATATCCAACCAGTGCATCATTAGAACAGACCAATAAAATTTAATTAATGTTGTTAAAAAGGCTGTATTAAAAAATAAAAGTCAATCTTTGACATTATTGGTAGAAATAAATGTGCTTCACATTCAATGAGAATGTTGATTGTATCTGAACAATAAAATTGCAAGATCATCTAAGAGAAGGTGGTACTTTAAAAATAAAGGACGAACATTGATTAAATTACTCATAAAATCTGTTACTTTTGTTTGAAAAAATGCTTTGTTTCTCTCTCATAATACACCACACATTTTTGCAATGCACCAAAATTCCCTTCATGCATATTTTTCCTTGTTTTTTCTTAAAGTGTTCTAGCTATACCTAGAAATTGGTCACAGTCCAATGCCTTAGCAAAATAAACAGTTTTCTCCGTTACGGAAGGTCTAGAGATCGGAGCATTTTTATCTCGCATTGTGTGTATCCACTTCAACATTATCTTGCCGACGTCTTCATAGACATGTGTTCTTAAACGTTTTGAATAAGAATTCTCTATGAATCATAATTTTGTAGCTTACTTTGAATTCTTATAATAGCTGATAAGGTGTTTGGAGCAATGTCAAGTTTTGCAGCAATATCCTTTTTCTCGACACATTTGTCCACTTCTTGAAGAATTAATTTGTTTTTTTTTTTTGATGCTCAAGAACTTGGTTTGACATTTTCGAGCTACAAGACACGAAGTTACCAGTACGACTGATCAACGCTACAAATGAAGAGATACTAGTTGAAGGGCACGGAGGCATGAGAGAACTTCACTGATGATAAAAGGGGATAGCAAAACTGCTTCTACTTAACTGGACAATATCACAAAATTATCTTGTCCTAGGTGAGTTAGGCACTTAATAAAACCAGTTAAATATTTATGACCAACACAAACTGTGTTAAAAAAGAGAACAACTAGAAATGTCCAGAAATACTTTAAAAAAAGAAAGAAAAAAAAGTTTGTTATATAGAAAATGCACTTTACTATTGGGTGGTTAGTTTACAAAGGAAATCGTGAAATGTTCTTGAACTGATGTTGAGGTTCAACTGTGTTTGAATGAACATTTTCCAACTAAAGAGAAATGTATACTTTTTAAGAAAATACGTAATACACACATTTTAAAAAAGGAAATATAAACTAAAATATTTTAATTACTGATGAATACAAACTATGCAACAGATGTAGATATAAAAAATATATTTGAAAAAGTTATTGCGCTACACATTGTTTCAAAAATACCAGAAGTTTCTTTTTTGTTGTTGTTTTGTTTCGCTAGCTAATTTTAAAATGATTAAATATTTCTAGTTTATTGTGACTCTGATATTCAAAATGAGGATAAAAAGCAGATGAAGTAAAAAAGAATCATTAAATATCACAGGAAAAAAATCCACTGATTCTTTTTTTTAAATACGCTTTTTCCGAGTAAAAAAATTACCAAATGTCATGAAAAAAATGAAACATAAAATGAATCTGAGAAGGGAAAAAAATGAGGCAAAAAAAAAATTATGACAGGATTTGTATCAGACATTCCACAATGAATATGATTAGGAAAAAAATAATTAGTTGCACTTGCGATTTCCAGGAGACACATGCTCGTTATGTGGGGATAAAAAACAATAATAAAAAGCGCAGCCTAAAAATATCACGCCGTTGAAAAATAATCTAAGCTAACGGTTAAAATCTTATTTCTCGATTTTGACATCAGGTAATGTTTGAAGTTTTTATCAAATTATTTTTACACATCCTTTCAAAGATTCATAATATCAATATATATATGCTTTGAAAAATTTCATATTTGTGTTGTCATACATTTATTTTTTTCTCCTCTTTTATGTGTTTCACTATTGATGTCCGACTTTGCATGAATCTAAAATTTCGTTATTGTTTTATTTCTTTTCCTTCATTTGAGTTTGTAATTTAAACGTTTTTTTTTTTGAATGAAAATTTTTTCGTGATTAATCTTTTACTCAAACCAATTATTATTCTATCAGCTTTTGATATTTGTTTTCATGTTAAGTCACTTTTTTTGAAGAGCAAAACTGTAAACTCTGATCCTTGTAAAAGATCAAATAAAGCGCTGTAAAAAAAAGAATATATATTACAGTTAACGAAGAGATGTGTGTGTGTGTTAAATAGGAAAATAGAAATTTCAAGTTTTGTTGCTATAGCAACGTTTCTCAAACTGTGGGGTGCGCACCCTTGGCGGACGTGATAACTCTACAAGGGGGCCGCGAGCTTGTTGAAAAATCGAAAGCTAAAGATTATTTAAGAAAATTAGTAATTTACCGAAACAAACAAACAAAATATATCTTGACATAATAAAAAATAAAAGACACATTTTTACACTAATATAATACACTTATAATTGTATCAGTACTGCACAATGTATTTCATAATAAATTTAGTAATACAAAGTTAAGAACAAGTTTAATAATTACCAGTGACCTATGGGCTTGTCATATGCAAAATTATGTACAAAAACTAACAATTATCTTGATGGTTTGTACGGTTTATGATTAATCATTTGAATGCCGCTAAAAGTTATGCAATTCGCTTTCCAATTCCACTGTTTTCCAGGTAGGCGTGCTTATGTGATGTATTGAGATTAGTGGGAAAAAAAAGAATAAGTAAGCAAATCCTTTGTAATAAGTAAATCTTTCGTAAACACTGTCAAGTCCTTTTTCATACATTCCATTGCCTTCGGAATACATTTATGAATAGTAGTGCACATAAGAGATCGTTTTTCGGAAAGACGTATCTATACGTTCAGGGGAAATAACGTTTTGTCTGAGCGAGACATTTATGTGCTCCCTTAAGAGACTTATGCCTAATTGTAGCTTCAGCATCAAAGCATATTATTATTGAATTCAATACATTGTTATTGTACATTGGAGAGGGGGACACGAAGAAAATTATGATTGAATATTGGGTCGCAAATATTGGAAGTTTAAGAATCACTGTGCTATAGAAACTTAAAATGTGACGTCAACTTAAATCATGTACATTTCTTTTCAAATTATTCTTTTCAATGGTTGTGCATCTTACCTTTAAATATTATTTCTTTACCAAATTACATCGTGATGATGGACAAAGGTATTTGTATAATAAACTCACACATTCAATATGTTGTCGTACTTCCAAGTTTTCTTTTAATTTTACATATTAAAAGAAGGCCGCGCTATCTGATTATTTAACCCGTGAGAGTTTGCGTCGGACAGAGAGTCACCTCAGGCTCACGAAATCTGTGATTTTGGGAAAACTGTTTGTTTGTAACCACCATTGAACTTCAGGGAAACGAAGTTTTCACACATTTCTCCACTGACGTGCCCTTCTTAGGTACCCTTTTGGGAGTGCCTTAATATTTTACGACACATTTCGGGGCTCCTGAAGTTTAAAGGCCCATATCATTGATACGTCCCCTGTTTATCTCCCTCTTTTTCGAAAGTGGCTTTTGTTTCTTAGGTACTTGGGGTGACTGAGTTCCCCGAGCAACCACAGTTGCTCAAAATATTTTCAATGAACATGTTATATTTTTTTTCCTGTGAACGACTTAGTGTTTTTGATCACTGTGTAATGCGATCCATTATGATATTTAAATGTAAATTAACAGAATATATAAAAAATAAGAAATATATAGAGAGCCTCCGTATAATGTGTTAAGGAAGGTGCCACTTTGTAAAAAGAAATTGATCAAGCAAAGGGAGAGCTCGAGGAAATAATGTATAGTAATCACTATGGAAAATTTAAATTTGAGAAAAGCGAAGAACACACAAAACGCATGGGACGAAAGAAAGATTTTGCAAATGCTACCTAAAGAACTCTATTAAAAAGATATGGAGCCACACAAATATAATGCAAGACACACAGCGTCAAAAATACGTAAACAAGAAAAGATTCAATATATAGGGCATGGGTAGCCTAGTGGTTAGTGCATCAGACTCCACACCGGAAGGCCTGGTTTCGATGCCCGATACCATCAAATTACCTCGGAGTACACACGGAGTACGTGTTCGTTAAATCAGTGGGTCCGAAAGTCTTGTGGGTGGTCGCAGCTGAAACTACAAGTAGAGTGGGTTCGAGAATATTTCTCCCTCCCCTTCAGTTCCATGCCTAAAGTGTGGAGGCGGAGATCGGTGGTGTCACCATCTATCGTAAAGAAATCCAACCTGTCTCACATGCCCTGGCAACTTTCATTCCTTACCTTGGGGAATTTCACCGAGCAAAATCGTACAGTCACCTGTATGGTACTCAAGACTAAGGCCAACGACAGGCGAACATCTAGCCCCTTGTCATGATGAACTTCGTGTACTTCGATCTGACTACGTCTGACAGGTGGCATAAGAAACAACAACAGGTACAATATGTTGTTGATCTATCATCTAAGGACAATACATCTACAACAACTTCAACAAGATATGACAGTTTTGCCTATTAATATATCTCCTGTAATGATATCCCAAAATGACCTTGATTTGTGTCATTTATTACAGCCACACACATTTGAAATATTTTAGTTCAATTTGATTGAATTTTTAAAAAATTTTCAATGAAAAATTTTCAATTTTAATTATAAATATTCAATTTTAATTATAAATATTCAATTTTAATATCTTGAAAAGTAAGTAGGTCTGCTTTTTTTTAATTCAATTATGCACTGCGATTACGATTTGTGTATTGTGCACACAATAATAACAATTATTAAAAAGCACGCATGCCCACTAACTTTAGTTTCAATTGTGCGAGTTCTCCCGGGTTCAAGCTAGCAGGTTTACAGAAAAAAAACAATATATCGCTGAAAATAACATTTTTATTACATGGAAATATAAAGTAATTATTAACTAGTAAAAAATATAATTCTAAACATAGTTTTTAGGTTGATAATAGCAGAAAAGTCTTACTTTATGAAAGAAAAAAATAATACCAACAAAAACTAAGGTATCCTACTACTTGCAAAAACTTTTTTTTAAAAAAAATGAAGGTATGGGAGTTTCTTATGGTTTTTAAATTTATGTAGTACATTTTAAGAAAAATATGCTAAAATGAAATTAAAAAAATGATTACTAAAATAAATAGAAACTGGTTAAAATTTACAAATATTACATAAACGGATCCCATTCTGTACCAAAATATGAACAAATTTTCAATTTTTCAATTTAAATATGTTGCTTTGCTATACATTTTTAAATGACCTTCAGGATAATAGATATGTTAATTTTTACAAAAACTAGAGTACTTTATCTTGTTATTGTATGAAATTGCTTAAAAACAAGTAATAAAAGAAATGTTTTTTAGTTAATTCCTACTTAGATAAACAAAGAAAAATTTGATTTTAGCAACCTTTTATTAAATAGTTTTAATTAATATAAATATGTACATACATATGACAGAATCACAACACTAAGTGGTAATTAATTTTTATTTATTATCATTAAAGTATCATATTCTCATCCAAAACAATCGTGTATATAAAATTTCAGTTCAACTGAATCTTTAAAACGTGAGCAAAAAACCTTTTCATGTTTTGACACAAGTCGCCAAAACTGATACCATCGTGGCTGTATTTGTAATCCTTTAAATAATTAGTTTTAATCAAATAATTTTTATTAATTATGATTAAATTTTTGTATTGTCATCCAAAATAATCCTGTATATAAAATCTCAGCTCAAATGAGCGTTTAAAAATGTATTTTATTAACGATTAAAAATTCTACGAAGATGAATAAATAAATATATAGAGAGTGTGAGCTAATAGTAGGAATTGAAAAACATTTATTACATTCCCATAAGGGATTTTAAATTTTGTAATAAAACATTGATTGATAAATATGAAGGTTAAAACACACAATTTTACAGAACATACAAAACAAATTTCAGTTAATTAATTTCAAAACTTTTTGAGCAATCATTGTCCCCGTTTGAGCAAAAAAAAAGAAATTTTAAAAAATACGTTTCAAGTAAAACGTATTTTAATGTATAACATCTTGCTTTAACTAGTGGCCTCTGCTTTTAGTAAAACACTTGAAATGTTTGTTCTAGTGAATGAAAAATAATGAATTTAGCATTTTTATAAAGTTAATAAGTTGGCCTATAAAATAAAATCGAAATTGTCCATTTTTGGCAAAATTGAAAGTTGGATTTGATAGTCGGGTACCTTAAAATTTCTGAATATTCTTATGCATCACATTTAACTCGCTCCGAAACTCAAATTAATCATCTGTTTATCATTTAATATGGATCATTAAAAATACCGTATATATATTTTTCAGAAAACAAATTTATTTCATTCCCTACAAATTTCTGTATTAAATATAAGTATGTCTAAATATTACGAATAATGAAATGGATTTGTCTTGTAAGAGAATTTATGTCAAATTATGAAGAGAAATGCGCATGCAGAGAAAAACCAGACACAAAACAGGGTTATCAAATTAATTGTTATTTGGTGCACTATTTTATTTTGTTTTCGTTTTTGATGATAATAATGCGAATGAAAGATATTAACTAGTCTTAATGTTACTAAATGGCAACAGAGATGTCAGGGTAATTATTTTTCAAAATAATGTCCACTGTTTATTTATTCAAAAAAGGAAACGAACACGAAAACAGCAGATGTAACTTTTCTGTGTTTCTCTTTCCAATCGTAGAGAGTCGCTTTATTATAGTTTTATTTTAAATTGTGATGCAGTTAACTGCTTTTTGATGTTTCAATGCATTCCACGGAATCTATGAGTTAAAAACTTATGAGGTTGCTTTCACAAAAATGTGCGGTCTTCATATTATCAAAATAGACGAATAATTTATTTAGTTTATCTGTAAGTAAATGTTGACCTACTTTGCTTTAATCAACAAGTGAATTATATAAGTTTTTTTTATTTTGTAATTTTGAAAAAAAAAAAACTAACAAATTATTTGCTAACAATAATGGAACTTTATCACTGAATATTAATTTATTCTTCATCTAAATATGTCTAAGAATAAAATACCTACACATAAATATTTCTAATTATGTACAAAAAAAAGTGTAGCTATATTTTGTACCATAATTCCGTAATCGTGCATAAAAGATATTTTAGTGCAGGGGTGACCAACCCGCGCAAAGCGTATCACATTGTGGACCGGTCGAATTGTGACGGTTGGACTCGGATACTTATTGAAACATTTGAAAATATAATTAAAAAGAACATTTTTTTTTATAATTATGTTAAAATGCAGTTGTTTCAGACAAAGATCCTCAAAATTTATTCAAACGCGCTTAGTTGAATTGCAACAGAAAATTAAGATGAAAAGAATACTCTTTCCTTGCTGTGTGCTATTGCCTTCAAAAGGAAGTGCTCTCGTGAGATTTTGGTATTTGAGGGAATGTGTTTCAAAGTATTTGGAAGAAAACAATGCACTATGCCCGGTAAGTGCTTGCTAGTTAAGAATGAAGATTGGCTATGGGATTACGCTTTTCCTACTGCTTGTTATGATACATTTAATTCATTTAAATTTAAGATTACATGGAAAATATTGTACTTTTCCTGCCCTAATTAGTCAAATATCTTTTGTAAAAAAAACTTTGCATATTGTGTTTCTATTTTGAAGAAAACATATTAACACGTTTAACAATAATGCAGTAAATATCTAACTAAGTTAATAATGCCCCGAGCTATAATAGATTTAAAAATATAATATTCGTTTAGAGCTAGGTTGGATGATTTTCATGATGATAAAAATTCCTAGATTCAACTTCTCTACAAGATATATTTTATCCGTTTCTTAACTGAAATCTCAATTTGAATTATATATATATTAACCTACATCACCATACTAAATTAAAAAGCAAATATGTTATTTCAACTCGAGGGATCTAAATGATATTGAATTTTAGAAATTTGAACCGGCATGCAATTTTCAAATCGACACGATTTGGATGTCAGATTTTTTTTTTTGTTTTGGACCAACATATGTTTATGTGTGTGAACAAATGTTTTCTATTATGAACATAATAAAATCGTATATCGTACAAAATCAACAGATATACACCTAAAACTACCTAATTTTGTCAGCATTTTAATAACTAATTCTAATATAGATGACTTGGTAAAAAAGAAATAAATTCAAAAGCCACATTCAGTAAGTACTGACTGTTTAATAATAAATTAGAATTCAATGTTTAAAGTTATTCATTTTTATTGTATCCTTGAAAAAAGCTTTTAAAACTTAAGTAAAAATATTATTAACAATAAAACCTAAGAATTTATGATATTAGTTTTAAATTTTCACTACTTAGGCTTGCTTGAAAAACATGTTATTCGGGTAAAAATCCCATGTGTGTGTGTGAGCCAAAAAATAACATTTTTTTCACTTTCTGATATCTTTTTTTTTTGTTGGAAAATGTGGAAGCAGATCAGATAGTGGCACTGTCACCAAATGGTTTGCCACCCAAAAACTAACAATGCAATAGGTTACCTTCGCGACTTCTAACTAACCACGTAACATGATCTATTTGGGTCTTCTACTAATTCTCTTGGAGAAAATATTCTTTAACCGTAATTTTAGTTTGAAAACCGCTTTCCGTAAAGATGACTAAATTTTATGCAAATGTTGCTACTATTTAAATGTTTACCGTCGAGTATGTGAGTTAAGGGTTAAACATTGATCATTAAGCTGAAGTCTAAATGTTAATAAACAGAGACTTATGGTCGCTCATCTTAAGATTAATATATAGTCGCAGAGAATCCAACAAGAATATATAGTGGTAGGCATTAACCCTGTAGCTGAACGAGCTATCAGGCTGCGAGTAGGATCATATAAGAGACTTCCATTCCAAATGTGTACTTCCCATTATTTATTGATCTGATTACGGGTTAGGATTTCATTTTACCCCCCTCCCATTTAAGTTATAAAAGTGTTTTTCGTAGTGCTAAATATAGAATAAAAATAGTTATTCTTATGATCACGTCTGTTTCGTTCTCGAACCCGCTCAAACTCGTGAACTTCGGACCGCGACAACGCAAGGAAAAAATCTTTTCAAGAATTGTTCAATTATTTAAAACTTATGGTGGTATAGGGAATGATTCGAAATATTCTTACCTGACTTATTTTTGGTTAAGCCTGTGTTTCTCAAACTGTGGGACGCGTCACCCTAGGGGGAGGGCGTGAACATATTGAAAAGTCGAAAGCAAAAGAATATTTAAAAAGGATTATTAATTTACTAAAAGTAAATAATCAAGATACATTCAAACATAATAAAAAACATGTACACTGATAAAATATACATATAAATATATATCAGTACGTCAAAATGTATTTTATCATTAGTTTAGAAATACTAGGTTAAGAATAAATTTTATAATTACCAGTGACCCAACGGGCTTATCATATTTAAAATTAGATGCAAAAATTAACACTTATCGTGATAATTTGTACAGTTTATAATTAATCCCTTTATTGCCGATTAAAAGTTACTTGATTCATTTTCCAATGTCACCGTTTTGCACGTATGAAAGCATATGTGGTGTATCGGGGGTAGGGAAGGAGAAAGAACAAATCCTCTCAAATAAGTAAATCCTTCGCAAACACTGTCAAGATCATTTTATTGCATTTCAAAACCTTCGAAATAATTCTATGGATAGGAGTGATAAGAAAATATCGTATTTTGGAACGACGTATATACACGTCCGGGCATTTAACGCACTGGCTGAGCAAGACGTTTGTATACACCAGTGACAAGAGGTTAAAGTTTATGGTAGCTTTAGCATCAAAGTATCCTATTTTCGAATTCAAAACATTGTTATTGAATGGAGGGGTTGCGCTGAAAGTTATGATTGAATATTGGGTCGCAAGTATTGAAAGTTTGCGAAGTACTAGGTTAAGATCTGATAGTACACTATCTCACACTTCAGTTGAAAATAATTACTAGTTTCTTGATAATAAAACGTCTGAGAGGAAATTGAATCTCGACAGCAAAAGACGGCAACAGACGAACGATTTTGAACACTCACTGTTTATTTTTTCAAAAGAATGTAAGTTAGGGATGTGCAGTGAGCCCTCTGTGGACTGTAATGAAATAGCCTTTATCCGCGAAGTTACTGTGATGGCTGTTTCTGATGTTATCTGTCTGACTGTGTCAGATCGTTGCCCATGGAATTCTTCTTTACAAAAGGCTAGTTTGTTATGTCTATCTTTAGCCGTATCTTTGAGTGCCATACAAGTGGCAATGTGATTTGGCTTGATTCCACTCGAATTTAGAGGAAGAACAGCCTAGGCTAGGTGGGAAGCCTAGGGCTTTCCACCTCCTTCCTTTTCCACCAATCTAATTTGAACTTTGTTCAAATTTGAAATGTTTATCACCATTAGCCTTCTTGGTACTTTACACTGCAACTTAAATAAACATTTACTCTTTCTCATTGGAAAATATCAATATCTTAAATTACCAGATGTATGCATACGTTGTTTCCGGTTTTTTAATAAAGAAAACAACACGTAATTTTCAAGGGAAATTAATTATTTTTATCAATTCAAAGTATTGGCCATCAGCTTTTACATATTTCACTCATCTTTTAGGTAATTTATGAATACCATGCCAGAAAAACTGTTTTTCCTTTGCGGCAAACCATTCGTCGAGCCATTTTCCAACTTCTTCGAAATTACTGAAGCGCTGTTCTGCGAACGCTTACCCCGTTGATGTGAATATGGGATAATGAGATAATGCTAAGTCTGGGAAGTACGGCGGGTGCGGAAAGCTGTCTGATCCGAAAGATTTCATGGTGACTTTTACTGGTTTTGCGGCGTGAGACGGTGCATTATCATAAAACAAAATCATGTTGCCATATCTTCTGGCCCATTCCGGTCTTCTTTTGATTAATGAGTGATTTAAATTACATTAACGTTTTACATTTACAGTCTCACTGGGCTTCAAGAGTTCATAATACACTATACCGCTCTGGTCCCACCAGAATACTGAGTGATTTGACCTTGGTGTTGAAGGACTGGCTTCAACAGGTGAAAGCCACGTTTTTTTTCCGTTTGGGGTTTTCAAAATAAATCAATTTTTCGTCACTGGTCACAATTCGATACAAAAATGATTTTCATTCGGGTCGTTGAAGCAGCATTCCACAGGTGACTTTGCGATTTTCCAATTGACATTCTTTCAAATCAGGTGGGATTCATTTTATCAGGTTATTGATTTCCCCATTGCTCGTAAACAACTACTGATTGTTTCTTGTGTCCTACTTAATGCTTTTGTCAATTGCTGTTGAGTTTGAGCTGGGTCATTTTCCAATAACTCCTGCAATTGCTCGTTTTCCCTCTTGTGTGGTCTACCAGAGCGTTTACAGTCTTTCACACTGAAATCACCCCTTATAAATTGTTGAAACCATGCCTGGCGTATTATAATAAATGCAACGTGTTGATCATATGTTTCTACCAGCAAACAGACTTTCAACACCATTTTTCATTTGATTAAATAAGAAAAGCAATGCATGCCGCAAATGTTCTTTTTCAGGTAAAAAATTCCACTTGATCACTGATCGGTAGGGGTATCACTAGCGATAAAACAAAGACGCTAGGTTTTGGTGGATTCAACTTGTGTGTGTTTGTAGTTTAAGATTAGTCGGTACCCTCTATACCTACAATGTTAAATTGAGCCATTTAGGAACTTAATTATTAAAAACTGTTAAATATCAAATTTTCAAATTTTGTCTACATATTAATTAGGCTTTTTATTTAAGTAATGGTAAAATGTTTTAAATATATTATTTACTTTTTGCAAAAAAAAAATCATCGCAAAAGTAACACTTTGAAATTTTTGAAAATTGTCATTTTTTTACGATAACTGCTTTTCAGCAAATTATTTTAAGAAAATTTCCAAAAACTTAACTCCATTATATATAGTTACATATTATTTAACGGTAGTAAAAATTGCAAGTACATTTATTCAGTAGATTCTGTGACACAGGTACATGCAGTTTGAAAATAATCATTTTGAGAAAATTGGATTTTTAATACAGAAAGGCAGTTCGTCACAAAAGTATTCAATTACAACATGTGTTTGCTGTATTTTATTAAACATTAGTATCTTTTTAACTTTTAAAGCATAAAATAGGAAACAAAAAAGTCTTAAAATGTTCAGAAAATACATATATAGTATTTTTCAGTTTTTGTTCAACGATATTTTTTTTAGCATTTTGCATCAATTTTCTCAAATTTTGTAACAATATGTGAAGAATTTTTAACTTCGATGTATTACAAATATCCAATTTAACCTTAAAACATCATACATATAAAATAAACATGTATCAATATGTAAAAGTCATGATTTGGGAATATGTGATTTTACGACATTCCGAAATTTTTCATTATGGGTTTGTATGTTTACATGTAAACACAATTTCTAAAAGTTTCAAAATTCAAAATTGTCTCTAAACTGTACAAAAGATTTCTAAAAAAGTAAAAAATAAAACAGCTTTGATAATTTTAAACATGAATTGGTGTATTTTTATGCATGTAACAAGCTTCTTGCAACGGCAAAAAGCATTACACAACTGAGTTATATTTAGTTACCATTTATTACGATATCTTTGAATATTAAAGCTTAAAAACTTGCCTGAATAAGAAATAAACATTATTTGAAATTAATGAAAATATTTAAAATATATTATTTAGTTTTCTCAAAAACATGTAACATAAAAAAATCAATATGAATTTTAAAAAAAAAATGACAATTTTTGTCACGATATATGGTTTCCAGTCAAATATTTTGAGAAATTCCCCCCAAAACTCACATGAATATATATAGTTACTAACAAGTATCACGAGGAAAAAAATTTCATGTGCAAACATACATTTTATTCTGAGAAAAAGATGCATGCAGTTTTAAAAACATCATTTTCGAGAAAATTGAATTTTTATTATAAAGTGTGACTTAATCAGAAAAATAATGAATTGCAACATGCATTTGTCCCATTTTATAATACATTAGCATCTGTGCAATTTATTTTGTATAAAATGGTAAAATAGTCTTAAATTGCCCAGAAGAACATTTTTCATTTTTTAACGAGATAATTTCTAGTATTACATCAATTTTCTCAATCAATTTTTGAAGACTTACTAGCTTTCATGCTTTACATATATCAGATTTGAACATTAGGAATCATAAATATAATGTGAAGAGGTATCAATATGGTTTTTGTATGAATTTGAGGTGGTATATATAAAAAATACCTGATTGTACTACATTTCGCAAGTTTTCGTTAAGCAAATTATTATTGGTTTTGTTGTTGTAGACAGTTTCTAATTTTTAAACTTCAAACCTTCTTCTAAATTGGAAAATAATTTCTAAAACAGACAAAATAAAACTGTTTTTATGTTTTTAAAAATGAAATTTTTGTATGTTTATGGATGTAACAAGCTTCTCGCAAAGACAACAAACACATTACATTTAATGTATCATCTCATATATTTTTCTCAGAAATTGTTAAACATAAAGACTCAAATTTTTATTAAATTAATCAGACATTATATTTATACTGAAGCGAATTTTTTTAAAAAAATATTAATTAGTTTTTTCAAAGACAAACTTTTAGTTCCCCGAACAATTATTATTATGAATTTATTGAAAATTGTCATTTTTTGTTATGATAACTGCTTTATATTTAAATGTTTTAAGAATATTTCAAAAATTTCACTCCTGTATACAAGTATAGAGTACATGCATACAGTATATTTACACAATTTTAAAAAAAAAAATTAGAAAACAGACATTTTTATAAAAAAAATCTTACTTTGTGATACTAAGTATTTGTAATATTTGTTAATCCAAGTTTTGAATTCATATTTTGTATGCAGAATTCTTAAATTAGCACATGGTTGTATAACTTCAAATATTTTTAAAAAATATTTTTAAATCTTTACTAAGCCTTAGGGAGTTTAAATAATTAGTAATAATAACTAATTAAAACTAAATTTAAAGTGAAGAACAGACTTAAATTTAGGTAAAATTGCTAAAAATGAAATATAACATTCAAATCAAAACCACACTTCCAAATTTGGCTCCACATATCTACTAACACTGTTAAACTTGCATTTATTATACAGCTATCTAATGTGTATGAATAAAAATAAATATAGGCGTTGCAACTTTTCTCTAGATTTAAAAATACAATGTTTACATTTATATCTGTCAAAATGGGCGTGGTTCATCAGCGGATATTTTTTAAAAAATCATTTTAAAGTACTTCTAATTCATATAATTGCTTGTATGTTATATAATTGGAAAGGTCCCGATTTGGAGATTTTAAAAATAACATAAACTCAAAAACCATTTTCAAAAGGTTTTTACCCTACAGACTTTTCTTAATGTCAGACGAACAAAATGTGTGTGACGCATGGGTCAAATTAATATGCTGCGTACTTTTTGCTGTTGTCATTTCTTAGTTAAACATGAAAATACTTATGCATACACGTGGTATATATAAGAAATCTACTTCGTAGAACATCTACGTATATTTGCATACCACGTACTCTGGTTATTACTATCAAGAGCTTTAGAAATATACGGATCCAACGCACCTGTCTGACTTCACTAGGTAAAAATATGTAACACTTACTAATGTAAATTAAAACGAATTCACTCCCTTTTGCTAATTGCAAACATTTTAGATTTTGAAATGGCATAAGTAATAGTTATTGTTTTTTTACTCCCTGTATCTTTATACAGCTGTCCTTCTTACTAACGTGGATTCTGTTTCTATCTCTCCCGTCACAAACTTACGTTATTTTCTTATATTCTCTTATCAATGAAAGTGTTTTTAGAGTTTGGAGTATATTTTACATAATTCTAAGAAAATACATTTTAAATGGTATTTAGTTCCTGATTTTTCAAACTTAAGGTATTTACCAGATTGAAACAAAGATAATCCTTTTATCAATTCAGCCCTAATGATGATTACTAATTCATGTGTTCTGATTTTCTAAAATTAAAATACTCTGAAACATACTTTTTCTTAGATAACTCAGTTTCTTCTCCTTCAAAAAATGAATACTTGGACGTAGAAAGCTATAATTACTGAAAATCGAGCAACCAGCGATGGCAAAGTGGAATATGTTCATGAAAAAAAAAAAACGGAACAAACAACTTCAGAAAAATGGAAAAACAGAACAAATTTGAAGATTCCACAAAGAGAAGTATAAAATTCTGTAACTCTTTCTTCCTGCTGACTTTGACTAATATGTGGGCTTGGCTGGGACAGATCTATCGTGATCATGGGACAATCTGGAATTATTTTTTGAGAAATGGTCCATACTCAATCATGTTTTTCAACAAACATGTAGGTATTCATCATTGAACTGCAAGTTTTGGAAAGACGTTTGGCCAGAAGAATTACGGTCTTTTTACAATTTGTTTGTGGTTCTTTCTTCGATAAATAGTTGTTCCGACATTTTAGATTGAACATTGTAACTGACTGTATTCATTTTTTTAAGAAATAAATTCTAAAAGAAAGACATCACTTTCAATTTGTAATATTATTTGATTTGACGTACACAATTTGTATAATAACTATGCGTATTTCCCCACAAATAGTTAACTACTAAAATAAAAAAAAATAAGTATACATTAGAGATCAAAAAATAGATAGCTCGAAACAGAATCAATAAATACCTTTTAAGCAGATTTTTTGCATAAAATTGAAAAAAAAATTAGTTACACGGGAAATTACTAGGAAAAACATAACGTTTCACGAACATTTTTAATGTCCATATTGTTTTTCATGATAGTTATACAAGCATTTCCTTTCAAAATGTTAAATGCTGAATAATTTCTTTTTCTTAGTAAATTATATATGCAATTAGTAATTTAAAAATATTTGATTTTGTATTGATACAAAACACTTTTCTACCCATTATTCACCTATTTATTCTACATTTAACTCCTTACGTACCATATAATGACTAGAGGATACATGCTATGTATCGGCAAAACACCATTTTAACCTCATTTGGATACATGACTTATGCATGTGTTTAACCAGTGTAGCCAGCACAAGAAACATATTAAGGTAGACTTTCTAATATTGTGATTGTATAAAATTACGAACGTTAAGTTTAAAAAAAAATGTCCGGGTTATAAATTTGGAAAAAAATAATAAAATTAAAATTACAATTATTTATGGAATTGCTCAAAATGTTCTTTGAAACAAAAATTTTGTTCACATGCGTTGCATAAGTGTAATGTCATTTGTGTTCTCTTCCTTCATGTTCTTCATCACAAATAGATAATTCAGTATCAGAGTCACTGTCGATTTCATACATTCCGTCAAATATTATGATTCAGTATCATTTTCGTTGAAATCCTACGGCGAAATCCCATATTAGTAAGAAAAAGTAAAGAAAATAGTTATACAAACTTTAGAAAGTGAAATGAAACATGACCAATACTACGGCTTAGTCCAGCGGTACTCAACCTGCAGCCGAATAAGCCTTTTTAAGTGGTCCAGCCATGACCCATTGTTCTGACAAATTAATTTATTTATGAAAATTTGGTGGGGAATTCTTCGCTAAAAAATCATATATCTCAATTTTACTCTTTGCCGTCGATGGCGTATGGGTGCGAAGTGATATATTTTTTTTTCCTGATGAGTGATAATATACAGCAGTGGAGTAGCAACCATTTTATGAGTGGAACTAATTTTCAACTATCTTTCATATCTTACAAGAGAAAAATGTTCGAAAAAAATACATTGTTTCAAGGCTATTGGGAAGTCGACTATTTGGTAGAGAAAAACAAGCATGGTTCAGTAATTGTTTGATTTATCACGAAAGTGTTACATTTAAAAAATACCAATGAACAGGAATCACATTCAATGAAATTTTTCCTCGAAGATCTCTTTCAAGAGATGATAAATATGCTTTCTTGAATAATCTTTACCACAGCAAAAAAGTGTTTTGCCAGTAGTAATGTCACAGTGGTAACAAAAGCACCCTATGAATTTCGTTGCATTATTGGTAATCATATGAAACCGTTTACTGATGCAGAAATTGTGAAAGAGTGATTCTTAAAAGCTTCCAATAAAGAAAAAAATTAGCGACAAAAATAGAAAAATAATAATTAAAATAGGAAAACTAGGAGTTTTAATATTTTGATCTATTTCCGTATTTTAAATTTTCTATAATATCTTAATCTTAAGGCGTTTCTCACCATCCTCCAACAGTAATTCCCATGATGCGGCCCGCGTGAACTAACTTATGTATGCGGCCCGCGTGAACTAACTAACTTATGTACGCGGCCCAGCAGAATAAAAGGTTGGGTAACCCTGACTTAGTCAGTTAAAAAAGGGAAAAGGATATGTGTGTTTTTACGTATCCCTAAGGGCAGTATCCCTAAACATCCGGGATTTCTGAGGATACTAGAAAGCGCAGTCTGGTACGCAAAAGGGTTAACTTCTAATTTCAATTATATTAAATGCTTGAATTGTGCTTCCTTTGAGTACCTGATGTATACCTAAGATAGACATAAACTTTTTTTTTGAAAAAGAAAAAATATTTTTTACAGACAAGAATTTCTGGGTAAATATTAATGAAACCATCTATGCATAGATCCCAGTTACCAAGCTTTTAACTTAATAGTTCCATAACTCTCTTACAACCTGCATCCATAATTTAATCATGCCCTGGGTAGTTTAGGGAAGAATAAGCAAGTTGTCTAAATGATAAATTTATAGTGAAAAATAAAAGAAGTACGAAGCATATTAGTTCTTCTTTATTATTTATACAACTGCCAAAAAATTCTTATAATTTACAAAAACTGCACATACAATTGAGATAGTAATAATGCTATTTTTGAAATAACTTGTTTGCAAACGAAAGTGCAACCTCATGAATGAAGAATTCAAACCATATGCAACATTTACTTGGCGTGTAAGATGACCAAATGATTAGCATTGTAACGCAGATCTCACAGCATGGATGCCTACAACACCTTAGCAAGCACTGTGTAAATAAAGAACGGAATGATATCTAAAAATACCGGATGTTTTTTTAAAACTCGTACACATCAATGACAGATGACATGACATCGAAATGACATTAAATTTAGATGAATTATGCTAGCAAATAGGATAAAGGGCAAACACATATTGAACGATTACCTTTATTGGTTCAGAAATGGTCAAAAGGCAATCAATATTCCAAATGATGTTCAATTTCCTGGACACACAATCGAACTTTTTTCCCAGATTAGTCAACATTTTATGAAGTGTGTGAGAAATAATGTCTACGATATTGCTTGAATGATGTAACTCTTAAGTTCATCAAGCGTATGATGATTATTTCTGTAGGAGACATTTTTCAGATATTCCTAAAGGAAAAAATCCGGAATTGACATGTCTGGTAAACGCGGTGACCAAATTCTCTAAGAAATAGAACGATCATCTAAATACTCAGTAAAAACTTCCATACTGTCCTGTGATGTGACACGTTGCGCCGTCTTGCTGCAACCAAGTGTACCATTCATCACTGTTCAGCAAGGATATGAATCCCGTAATGATGTTTATGTTGGCAGTGCTACCGAAGAAACGAAGCCCTAAAATTCGACGGCACGGCACTGCACACCACACACCAAGTCTTTTGTAATGTAAGGGCTATTCCTATATAACGTGTGGATTTGTGTTGGACCACGCATGGATTCACACATCTATGATAATATAACCTCACATCATCTGTAAAAAAAAATGTTATCCAGTTTACGGATGCCATTTGTGTCTAGAAAAGAACGAAACCATCTACAGAAATGTCACCTTTTCTCAAAATCGGCTGAATTTATTCAATGGAAAGCTACATTCAAAACCGCTTTGTAATTTGATCTAAAAAAAAGTATTGCCTTTAGAGAATGTGAGTTATCCTTCCCCAAAAATTAGTTATCTTTTTTAACGTTCAAACGTACACAAGCAATAGTGATAGGGATTTGAAATCATTAAATGCAGGAAGAAACGATTGAAGAACGGAATCGATTGAGGCAGTCCCGCTTTACTAATACAGATGAAACAGTAGTGGTGTGCGCATGGCAATAATGAATCTCTGTCACATCAAGAATTATGCTCTCTCTGTTGCCCAACAATACATATCGACACATACAATTCGCGAGAGGTCATTTAAAGCATAGTTAACGTTTCACAAAGTTTTATTGCAGTGATTACTTCTTTCTTTGAAACTGTTGGAGTGTTCGTAAGAAAAAATGCAATAAACAGCGGATATGGACAACCGTTACAAAGGAATCAAATTTATGCTTGCAACATCGAGATTAGTATTTGGGGATACCATTCAGAGAAGTTGCTTAAATGTCCCCTTTTTCGTTGCAATACTCCATAAGTCAGGGGACGAGAATCAATGACATGTCAACTCTATATATCTGCATTTTTTATCAATTTTTCACATATCACACATAACGATGACTAGAGAACGATTGGCTATCACACTAGATTAATTTGGGCCATGCGTGAAAACAGTGTCTTTTGTTATTGTAAAAAAAATCCAATATCTCTATTTTCTTCTATGCTGAGGTGTGCATCAATATGTAATGCCAGTCGAGCTCCAACATTCCATACAGAATTCATCATCTTCCAAACGCAAGATTATATTTTTACTCATTTCACTTTTATACTGTAGGACAACTCTTTAATGAATCTCATTTCATATATTTTCTTCTATGTGCTGCAGTTCTGATGGTCAACTATGTGAATACAATGAATTAATTTTGAAATTTCTTGTGATTCAGGAAATGTCTCCCCCATACACAAATTTTCCTTTCGATAATTAAATTTTACACATCTGCTTATATTTGTCTAGTTTTGTAACATTTATCATCTCATTTTAACCGTTGCTTCACTTAAAATTATGTTTTAATTACGGCAAATAAGTAATTTTTACTAAAGCTGTCAACTTAATTATTGGCAATCAAAGCTTCTTTTTCAACTTCACACATAATTTATGAAATTTATATTGACTTAGTAAGTCTATTTATAGAAAATCTGCAAAGATAAAAGTATTTTTTGTAAATAAAACAATATATATATATATATATATATATATATGTTTTTTTGTAAATATATATATGTATTTTTTGTATATATATATATATATATATATATATATATACTCAGCATAGAAAAGAGTGGTAAATAGTAAATAAAAGAACTAATCTTTTATCTCGAAGTCTCAACGGAGTGTAATAAGAATTTATGCGACCACTTACTGTCGAGCGAGATAGGGACGATGCAATAATAGGATTACCAAAAACTGAGAAAAGAATAAATGTCACTTGCCACGTAAATGAGATACCAAATGCAACGGCATCAAATACTGCATTTCCTATTATTGCCCCTGTCATTGGGTAGTTACTGCAGTGACTTTGTTTACGGTGTAGAGAGTAGAATTTCTTTAATAACCCATACTTAGTAAAAGAAAAATGCTAACGTTGAAATTACCATACTGGAGTTGTCTGCAAAAATTTTTAATACACTTTAGAAAGTGACTATTTGTGCGTGTGTGTGTGTGAAAAACCTGAAAGATTAAAAATGCATAAATGTTGAAAACAGATGTTGAGATATAAGCTTAAAGTTATTGAAATGAATTTAATCTAATTTAAGTTTTTCATCTAATATTTTCTTCAAGATATTTGGAATTGAACATAGTACTGTTTTCTTGGAAAAGCTTAAAATAGTTTCCTTTTTCTAAAATTTATGTTCGACGCCAACTTAAATTTTCAATTTAATGCATTAAGTTTTCACTTTAAAATTAGTCACGAAACATTTTCTTGCATTTTTGGGAATATAATATATTGAACAACAGATGAATCAATAAAAAACTAATCAGAATGATAATCTCAAATTTATACCCAAGCATTCATTGCACAAACCATTTTAAACTATTTTATTTCTTAAATGTTTTCCCCTTATATATATATATATATTAATTTTAAAATTTTATAAAAAAATATTGTGCTCATCAAAAAAAAAAGAAAACATTTCATTTCACAATTTTTCCCCCAGAAAACATTTTATGTCCCTCTCCCTCCTTATGTGTTTCAAGAAACCCATTGAATATATTTCCCATTAAATTTATTTCCTTTTAACACTAGAATGTCCAGGATTTCGCTTACTCTTAAACGTCCATGGGTGTCGTTTTGACACCGCTATATAAAATATATAAAATAACTGTAACAACCATTTAATTATAGGACTACTGTTCAATTTTAAGACTTTTTACGAAATGCATTTCCTTATATGCTTTAATACAGTGTTTCTCAAACTTTCAATACTGGCGCCCCCCTTTTCAATCACAATTTTTATCGCGCCCCCCTTATACATAATAATTTACTGAATGCAATAATAATGCACTTTTACGATAAAGGAACAATATTTATTATAAATCGTACAAATTCATGACATAAGTATTAAATTTTGTATATGTTACTTTTAAGCAAAAAAAGTAAAGTAATAGGATAATTACTAAGTTATTTTTCCTTTCTCTGATTTTTAAATTGGAACACATTACAAAATGCGGTGGTTACTTAGAAGACAAAATATAGATATCAGCTAAATATAGAAAATGTACTCAGACGGTCAATTTCTTATCTTAAAACTCCTTTCAAAAACTTTGCTCTGTAAGACAAGCCCATGGAAGTAGCTAATAATTATTAAACTTGTTCTTAATTTAGTATTAATAATTTGGTCATAAAATACTCTGTGCACCACTCATACATTAAACGCAGTGTTTCTCAAACTTTCAATACTGGCGACCCAATTTTCAATCATAATTTTTGTCTCGCCCCCCTGTACAACAATAATGTATTTACTGCAATAAAAATGCACTTTGAGAGAGAAGCTAAAGTTACAATATGATCTTAATTATAAACCGTACAAATTAACACGATAAGTATATTAAATTTTGTGTATATGTAACTTTTAAGTAATATATATATATTTTAAGAAAATTACTTAAAATATATATTACTTAGAATTATGTTATTTTTCTTTCTCTAATTTTTAAATTGGAACAGATCGCAAAATGATGTATTTAATTAAAGATTATTTTCTTTCAGCATTCAATTCTCAAAGTGCAAATGTCATTAGAAAAATAGTCTAGTCAATGTCGCTCTCTATCATATCCATCACATCTGACATTATAGGGTACGTTTGCGTGAGTCCGGGCAACCTATCGGACGTCTGCGCAAAACATGGAAAAATGCTTTTCCTCGTACAATTCCAGTCAGTTTTGGTCGACTCGATACTCCTATAGCTACCGAATCTAGCTTGAATGTACATTTTTTTTTAATTTCCACGTTAATTGTAATTCACGGTAATTAAGTATTTACGGCAGTAGATTAAAACAATATCATACATACATTTTTAAGTCGTAAGCAAACATTCAACCATAATAAAGAATCAACAAGTACACAGACGAACAATCATGGTTCCAAAAATTAAATCAAGGCGATCTTCTCAAAAATACTTAAATTTTGGATTTACCACTACTGAAGTAAATGATGGAAAAAAAGCCCCAGCTCGATATGTGTTAAAACTTACAAATCTGTAGAACAAAATGTGAAAGTTGTTTTTAAAACAAGTAAAATCATTTAGCTATGTTGGCAAAGAATTTTAAAAGTATTTTCTGGATGAGGACAGCTTGGTAGCAAGTTACGAGTGGATTAGGGATCTATTTCAAGGTACTCCAGAAGGGCTCTCAACTTCCGAGAAAGAAATCTTCATAGATTTCACATCCAGTGAAAAATTAAAAGGCAATTTTGTAATAAATCGCTCTTTGAGTTTGGGGTAGAGGTGGATGAGGAATTATCTGTACTGAAAACAAAAGCACTTCGTATACTATTACCATTTTCAACATCCTACCTTTTTCAAATCGGATTTTCTGCAGTGGATGCCTTGAAGACAAAATATAGATCTCAGCTAAATATAGAAAAATAACTCTTTAAGTGTCAATTTCTGATATTAAACCTTCCTTTGAAAAACTTTCCTCTACAAGACAAGCCCGTGGAAGTCCCTAATAATTATTACACTTGTTCTTAATTTAGTAATAAGATTGATTGATTGAATATTAACGTCGCACTGTTCAGCTGCACAAGGGCTTTTGACGACGGACCTCGTAATTTTGAACCATGGTCAAGTGACGTGGATGACACCTGAGCTGGCACCCCTCTCTCCTAACTACCACACCACACCAACGGGAAAACGTTTCAACTCTCAACAGATTTAACGTGCATCGCTGCCTACACGGCGGGTCTTTAGTGGTACTAGGCTCGAACTCGTGACAAGGCAAGCCACGATCCGATATCTATACCACTCGGCTACCGCGGCCAAATTCAGTAATAAGAAATTATTTATAAAATACCTTCTTCAGTACTGATACATCAAACGTATACTGGCTGAAACACCGACTCTTCGTACGAGTTCATTTTTTAAAAAAATAAAACATTATTCTTGATATAATAGCTGAACTGTAAGGAGAGTAAAACTGTGTGCACGACATTGTATACAAAAATGTAAAATGATTTTTTTTAGATAAATGCTATAATTGTAAATAACTGTTTAAAAAAACTGTAATTTTAAACCTCACACAATTAGCATTTAGAATTAATGTTAAATTATGAAAAAGAATATAAAATTCCGATGAAGAATAATTGTGTTACTTTTTAACATTTAAAGCGAGAAGACTTCAAAATGTTTTAAACCGGGAGCAGGCGCGTACTCGATACTAACATTAATGGTAGTGCGGGGGGACTCAGTCACCCCAATCATTTGCTTGGAATTATTTTTACTGTACACGATACAAATCGGAATTCTAGTGAATATTTTAATTTATAGAAAGTATACTTACCTTCTTTCAAGGACTATTCAATTCTTTGATGATTTGAGAAAAAATCCAATAAAACTGAACTAAAATGATTCAAAAGTACAAGACCATAATAAAGGACGCAAATCAGACACTTTTCAGTTATCTTACAGAAATGTTAAACCAATCAATTCTTTTCCAAATATCGCAAAACTCAATTATTTACAATTTCCCTAAGCGAAAAGCAAACGCATAAAAGATGGGAGGAAACTAATATTGATAATAACCATACCATAAGATTGAAGGTCAATCAAATGATTAGCAAACGTACTATGCAGCCTGGCTGAAAAGTGAATCATGACTTCCTTTTCTTTTTCTACAACTAATGTACAGTATTTCAATAATAATTACAGCGGTGAATTGTTTATCTTCTTAGAATTTTTCTGAGGGCCTGGGTTTCGTTTTTCTTTTAACGAGTAATATTTTATGTTAAAACATAATAAAAAAAATCTCTCATTGAAGAAATACAGCAAATAAAACAAATTTTTTTTTTCTTCTTTAATTTGGTTTTGGGATCAAAGATAGCTATTTGATGACGGAAAAAAGTCAAATAATAAACATAAATTATGTCAGTGTTGTTGTGTGTATTTTTTTTTGTTATGGAAGAAAGCATTTTGTTTTAATTTTCTTTCAAGTTATTTTTTTTAAAAAAAATCTTTAAATTTTCGATACGCTCGCGCCCCCCAGGGGGGCGCGCCCCACACTTTGAGAAACATTGCTTTAATAAGCTGCTGTCAATGAAAAGAAACCTCGAGCTCAAAACAAGTTCATTGACATTATGTTTCATGAAGCTTTTTGAATCACTGCTTTATCGCAAATCTAATAGGAACATTATAATTAAGAATTTTTCATTCTGCGCCACCCCTTAGGACGTATACATCAAGATTTATTGCAATATTATCAATTTCATCTGCACTTTCTTCAGATTCTTTGCAGTCACTTTCACTCAATCTTATGTCTTCATTGGAATCTAAATTAGAACACACACAAGAAAGCTCACCCCCATCCGATTCATTCTGAGAAACTCTCGCAACAAATTAGCAATTTTATCTGGGCTTAAGCATTTCCTACAAGTCAGCGTTTCAGGGTGTCTGTTCTGCAAAAGGTTTGAAAATCGAATGGTTTTTTTATGATAAAATAAGCAAATGCTTTGTAATGAAACACTTAGGTTCAACAATTTTAGTATAACCGACCCATTTCCACTGTGAGCCCTATAGCATTGCATACAAGGTCACATTAATGTGCGATATCACTTCCGGAAGTTTCTTTTGCAAAACTACTTAGTAAACTATCTTTTGCTGAACGACAGCTGCTTCTAATGATAAATGGCCTTGGTGTCGAAACGACACCAGCGGACGGTCTAGGTATATTTATTGTAAAAACTTTCAAAATTAGCCTAGAACTACGAACCTTTTTTTTGTGTAATTACTACGAAAAATGACTAAAAGTCTCAAAAACTTTTAAAATTCCTTACAAAAATTTGGAAAGGAGAACAAACTGACATGTCCCGGTGCACAACCGACACCGATGAACGTTGTAGTGTTAAATGATGTCATATATAATCTAAGTTCTTTGAGAACAAATATAGAAATCACAGCTCCTAAAATAATACTAATAATAAAAAACATTCAGCGGACTTTCTTATCTTCCATTTAATTTTATCAGATTGCAAGTTGCCATATTCCCCATGGAAAAGTAAAATTTACTACGATCCTATAAATCTTCGGTCAATTTTACTGCTCAAGAAACTCAAAAAATATTTTAAAAAAACTAGTAAAAAGTATTTGTTACAAGTACTTTATAAAATCATAGAAAATATGTGCTAAATTCCATGAAATAGTCTGCGAGTCAAAAAGTCTGGATACTATTTCAGTCTGTTTTTCAATTCCTACTATTAGCTCACACTCTCTATATGTTTATCTATTTATCTTGGTGGGATTTTCAATCGTTAATAAAATATATTTTAATGCGCTCAATTGAGCTGAAATTTTATATGCATGATTATTTTGGATGACAATACAATAATTTAATTAAAAGTAATAAAGATTAATTGATTAAAACTAATTATTCAAATAATAACAAATGCAGCCACGTTGGAATCATTTTTGGTGAATTAGCGACACTTTTGATGAATTGTGTCAAAACTTGAAAACGCTTCTTTCCTCCCATTTTAAAGCTCTCATTTGAGCTGAAATTTTATATACACTATTGTTTTGGGTAAAATTACGATAATTGAATTATAGTTAATTAAAATTAATTGACTGAAACTAATTATTCAAAGAATTACAGATACAGCCATGTTGGTTTCTTTTTTACCGATTTCTGACGCCATATTAGATTCGTCTGTATTGTTGTAACAATGTAACTGTCAAAACAAAGACACAAGTTGGTGTCGAAAATCTTTTTTTTAGCCAATTTAGCAAAATCGGGTTTGCATTGTTACAACAATACAGACAAATCTTGCTCTTTTTTCAATTCCTACTCTGAGTTCACTCTCTCTTTTATATATATATATATATATATAAATATATCTTATTCAAATTTTCAATCGTAATAAAATACTTTCTATTCATCCATTCAAAGTAGGAACTGACTTATTTTTTTAATTATATTACTTGTTCAAATCTATACATATAAATAAAAATGAAGTGTCTGTTTGTAATTTGAAATTAACAGCTTTTTACTAAATGCATTTAAAAGTATATACGGTACTTATATGAAAAAATCAATTTTTAAAATTTTTGTCTGTCTATATATCTGCCTTTCTGTCAGTCTGTTTGTTCCGGCTAATCTCTGAATCGGCTGGACCAATTTTGAAGAAATTTTTACTGGCAGATAGCTAATGTTATAAGGAATAACTTACGCTGCTTTTATTTTAGAAAAAAAATTAGAATTCTGAGAAAATAAAATTAAAACCAATGAAATAGTGAGCCATATCCGATTCAAATAGGGATTATTTATTTCAATAGGGATTATTTTTATTTAATAGGGTTTAATTTATTTCGCGAGCCTTATGTCTCAACGATTGCTAGCAGTTATATCAAACATTTTTCTTTGATTAGGTTGCTGCCATTCGCAACATTTCCCGTTCATGTCTTGATTCTAATGATTTTACAGTCCTTAACTGCATTGTCAAAGGTCACGCGTCCCTTTCAGCCCCTTCTTTGTGGTTTCGTTTGTGTTCGCGTTTCACCCTACTTGCTACTTAGACCTATTTTGATCCTCAAGATTTTAGTCCTCACCCCATCGACAGTGTCAAAGGTCATGCGTCCCTTTCACCCCTTGCTCAATAAAAAGCAAAGAAAAAAATAAAACAAAAAAGAAACATAAACTCACAAAATAGAAGAAAATTTTTCGTAAACTCTGCGAAGTGAACAAACACTTTTTTTGTTAAATTCTACATGGGCGAAGTCGTGGTTAACAGCTATTTAACATAAAATAAATGCATTAGAAAGTAACATTAAAGTATTACACATCCAGATAAAAATTATTTACACTATTTTTTAGCATTTATTACACAAAATTTGTAGCAATGTGTTACTTTTGCTGAGCAGGTAGGTGTTTTCAAAAATCGACCCACAAGAAAGTTACGGGGCGTCATAAATAATAAAAACAATAAAAATATCAACAATTATATCTAAAGACTTAAAATTTAGCAAACATGTTTTTTTCGTTCAGCTGAGTTATGTAAAAACCTTTTTTTTTGTTTAATTTATACAATTCACGTAAAATTAATTTATTAAAAAAATTTTTATCCTTCAGTCAGTATTTTTTTTTTAATTTTTAAATTCACCCGTGTGAAGAACGGGTATACCAGCTAGTCCAAGATATAATCATAGTTAAATAAAATATTCTGTACATTTCCCGGTTTTGAAATGTAATAGCAAAAATGGGATGTGCCCCTTTGAAGTCTTTATAACATTAAATATATGCACTTATATATCATGTACATATGTATCCTTCTTAAGATAATCCCAAAATAAACGAAAGATACAAAACATCTTCCAAAATTCGAATTTACAGAATGAAATTAAAACATGCCGATCGTTTCTACTCAGAAAAAATGAGTTGGTTTTGTTTGTATGCCTTACAATACGTGTTTTGAATAGCATTAAATTTATTTCAGAAAAAATTTAAACTGTATGATTTATAATGATTTTCCACCCATGTATTGTAAATTAAAATTAAAAGGAAAAATAACTATGTCCTGAATTCTAAGTCATACTTTAAATTCAATAAAATTGTTTTTTTAATTAAAATCCTAATTACTAATATTTCCTCCATAATTTTTATTTCAAGATTTAGTTTCTTAAAATTCAAAACTTTATTTTGCTCTTTATAGAAAAAAATCAGCTTTTTATGCAATTATTAAGATTTAAAAATTTTCTTTAGTCACTAAAACGTCAAAAAAAATTTTAAAATGTCATTCTTCGACACAATTGAGGACATATTTCTACGTTATTAATAACTCTTAAATAGTCAGCAGTTTTTTTTGTTGCAGAAAGTACGGAACAAGAATTTCTATCAATTACAGATAACATACTTCCAAACTTTACAAAGCCCAATTTTTTAGAACGTTCCTTCTGGAAAACATCCCCAAGCGAATGATTCGAAAATAATTAGATCCTAAAATTTCAAAGCTTCGCAGATAAATTTAGTATAATTTCCCCCTTTTTCTCTTAATGTTTCATTAGATTTTGTTCAATTCCCGAAATCATTTTATTTGATTAAATGAAAATCAGCCAGAATTTAAGAAAAAAAAGGCTGAATTTTAACTTTTTCTCTTTAATCTACAAACCCTAAAAAATTACAGGACATTTTGAGCAGAAAAGAATTAGAAGTTTCGTTTCAAATTTTTTCGCACATGAAAAATTATTTACGTTTGAAGAAATGAATTATGCAGATAGAGAGATAAAAGAATCAGATTTGATGACTTTTTGACAATTACAAGTCTTGATAGATAATTTTTCAGATGTTCGCTGTCTTTGAATCATTTGAACTTTTTATAAGAAAAAAAAAGGATCGTCTTTTCAGCAATATGAAAGGCACAGGAGCTAGAAAAGGAAGAATCATCACTTTTACGTACCGATAACATGTAAAAAAAGATCTTTAAAGATATATTCTTCTTATTTTTTTAGATATTTGTGATGAGGGAAAAAATAATTCTATAACACTCTTTGAAAAAAATCTTTCGATTTCCTGACAAACAATTGGGTAATAAAAATTAAAAAAAAACAACTTTTGAACTAAGCATCCTAACTAATGGAAGTAATTTTATTAAGAAATGTTTTAAAACAATTGATGCGTAATTGAGAGACTTATTAAGTAGCTCTGATTCATTTCAAATCAGAAGAAACACTAAATATTTTCATTTAAATCAATGAGTACATAATTTAAATGTTATACGTTTAAATTATAAATTTTTAATTTTATTAAAACTATTGTATGTTACATAATTGAAAAGATGGTACAATTCTACCTCTTGAAGAAGGATATTGTTACTTATGAAGCTCATAAGGATAAATCTACGTTATCAAGTCTTATAGAGACACAAAAAAATTGGTTTGGTAAAACATTAAAGTGAAGTGAAGCAAATTTACAATATTTTTAATAAGTACTATTTAAAATTCCACTGCTCTCTAAAGCCTTTTAATTTTTGTACTGTAGACGTAGAACAGTCACTTACAACTATGTGTTTAAGAAAGTAACGTTTTTTTTATTTTATCTGGGAGTTTTTTTTTCTTACTCCTGAATTAAATTTTTAAAAATAAGTAATTTTATATTCAAACTGTCAAACTGACACGGGACGACATATAATATCATTTCTGGTAAAAAAAGCAAAAAAAACATATCATTTGCTTAAGTGATGACAAGCCTACTCTTGAAAATTTGAAAAAAGGGTCACCCCCTCCCTCACATCCTTACAACTTTGACCACACATTTCACTGTTTTACAAAAAAATTGTGCATGGCCGTGCTAATAATTAAAATCCCAAATCGAGCAAAAAACACTTTGCTTATTTATTTAAAATAAATATAGTTTGAGTAGATGTGAGAGAAAAGGAAGACACCTAAATCTGACACTTAATAAAAAGGAACATATAACATATTACCGAATCAAATAATTTTTTCAAAAGATTACCCAATTATTTAAGACTCTAAAATGGTATGGAACTTGCTGCTTTTCTAAACGTAACAATTAATGCCAATTTCCTTGAAGAGTATCTTTATTTAAAAAAAAAACTAAATACGAACACACTCCAATAAGAAACCATAGAGAGAAACCGATAAACATATAATGATGCTATTTGATACATACATGTGTCATGCGGGCAGAGACTTTGATCCCTAGGGATTGTTACCATTCTGTGTAGTTACATCCCTTTCGTTGAAATAAAATCCCCTTTGTTGTAATTTGTTTATCAAAATTGTAGTGTGTGTGGGGGTCCTACCTTTTTTTCCTCTAGATCAGCGATACTCAACATGCGCTCGCGGGCCGCATGTGGCCCACCCGGCCTTTTTAGGTGGCCCGGTCATGACCCACTGCTCTGAGAAATTCATTTATTTATGAAAATTTGGTGGGGAATTATTTATTAAAAAATCAAATTTGTCATGTTGGCTTTGTTGCTGTCGATGTATGTCGTATGGGTGCGAATTGATACTTTTTTCTGATTAGTGATAATAGACAACAGGGGAGTAGCAGCCATTCTACGAGTGGAATTAATTTTTTAACTATCTTTCATATCTTGCAAAAGAAAAATATTAAAAGATAATAGATTGTTTCAAGACAATTTGGAAAATGGCTATTTGGTAGTAAAAAACAAGCATTGTTCAGTAATTGCTTGATTTGTCACGAATGTCTTGTATTTGAAAAATATCAATAAACAGGAATCATTCAATGACACTTTACCTCGAAGGTCTCTTTCAAGAGATGATATATAGGTTTTCTTGAATAATCTTTACAACAGCAAAAAAGTATTTTGCCAGTAGTAATGTCACAGAGGTAACAAAAGGACCCTCTGAAATTTGTAATATTATTGGTAAACGTATAAAACTGTTTATTGATGCGGAAATTTTGAAAAAAATAATAATTAAAAAAGCAAAATAGGAGTTTTAATATTTTGATCAATTTTCCACAATTTAAATTTTTTTGCTATCTTGGTCTTAAAGCATTCCCCCCCCCTTCTCCTCCATTAATCCTCATGTCGAAGCCCGACTAAAATAGCCATCATATGTATGAAGCCCACGTGAAATAGCCAACATTTCTATGCGAACCGGCAGAAAAAAAGGTTTAATACCCCTGCTTTAGCTTAACCTTTGTTTTTAAAACCTTGATTCGTGTAGTAACTTTCATAAATCCGAATAGGCATTGATTTTTGAACAGATCTGTAGTTTTAACCGTTCTCTTCCCATCCAAAAGTCTGACTATGTACCTGCATGGGTTCCTCACTCACAAAAGATTGTGACTCAAACCAGACTTTATGTCATGAAACAAAACAAATGAAACAATCACAGACACAAATAATCAATGACTTGTTTACTAAATACTAGTGTAATTCCGAGTACAAGGATAAAATCAATTATCGAAATAATCAAAATATGCTTATCTGTAAGCCTTAAATGTTTGACACTACCTGTGAGTCTTCAAACAAACGGAGGAAGCTCTAATTTTTAATGGATAATTTGACGCTAAATAAAATTTCAACGGAGAACTTCAAATGAGATAATAATTATTCGAATATAGGAAAACACCGGATTTAAGACAAATTCAATGTAAACCCCTACAGGTGGTGTAATCTCTACTAACTCTGTTTTTTCTTTCTTTTTTTTTTTTTTGATCACGCAAAACCTTAACTTTATATTTTAGAACTGAATTTTCATATCTTGTTTTCAATATAAAAAGATGACAGTTAAACTTTAAATAAAATTTTAAACAACATTAACGCAAGTTCATTTTAAGAGGGAAACCTCCCAATATATCCTAAAACAAGTAATCAAACATAGCTGTGGGAGATCAGAATTTTCGATTAATTCCTGATTGTTGCTAGAATGTTTGAGAAATGCCTATTAATCTCAATAAGGAATTGTCTTAAAATAATCGCAGAACGAATTCACAAGGAATTTGTAAATGCCATTGGAAAAGTTATTAATAGTTTCTCTTGAGTGATAAGTAAACTTCTGATATTTGCTTAGGGATCGATTGTTCTTATTTAATTAATCATTTATCCAACGCCCGTGCTTAGCTTCTTGACTTTTTGAGGCGGAGTCTCTCAGTACTGACTTATCATGTCAACAGTTGCATGTTCATGGTGTCCAGTGCATTGGAGAAAATGGCGGTCATCAGTGCCGCGCACAAGGGGGGTGGCCTAGAGGTCCGGACAACCCCATAGCCCTTATTTTTTTTCGATTGTTTACAATCCTATGTATATATTATGTAAAATGTAATTATATATTTTTTATTAATTATTAATTTTATTATTTAATGCTAATTATTTATTCAATAATTAATTTTCTATTGTTTTGTTCCCGAAAATCGACAAAATCAAGAGAATATGCTGGGTGGCGTATTGGAATATGATACCCCAAAATGGTGAACTTTCGACCCTGGACCCCCTTGAAAAATGTTTGTGTGCGCTACTGGTCGTTATGCATCCTGTCAAGACCGAATAGCAGGTAGGCTTCGTTAGCAGCCAAGCCAAACGAGTGGAAGTATACTCGCATAAATTCATGTTTAGTAGTTAAGAAAAACGGCAGCGACCTCGGCTATCTTCAGGTGCCAATAGGACACAGAGGCGAAGATTTTCCATAACTGCCAAAGGTTCCTGGTGTTTTGCGTCGTAACCGTACATTTGTCAATGTATGTGATATCATACTCTTTGCTCTTCTGAGGGTCGAGGGGACTTCTGGGGAGCTAAGTCATCCCAATCCCCTTATTTTTAAGAATTTGAAGGTGGATCCCTCATTCTGGACCGTTTTGTATATGTATTTCATTCAGTATGTAAGTAAAATATCTTCTTGGAGGATCAGTACGCAGCTTGAAACCTTTTGGGTGAGTTCGATTGTGTTAAGTAAGTAAATAACTAAGGGGACCGGGTTGAGACGAATCAACTCTCTGCTTGGCCCAATTGTCCGTATCGGTTTCTTCGCATACTTACTTTATGGATAATTTGATGTGACTCAATAAAGACACTTTATGTTTTATAAAATCTGTAGCACTGGCACTAATGCGATTCCCCGTTCACTACAAAATATTTTAGAATTTATAAACTTAACGTTTTAAAAAAACAATATTTAAAGTTATAAAAATTTACATTGACTAGAAAAAGTATTTCCATCAGAGAAAATAAAAAGAATATTTTATCCTGTAGAATTAAGTTATTTCTTCAACGCGAAGAAAGGTTTAGTAACTTTGTTATGGCACAATCCAATATAGCTAATACTCATTTTTTCAAATTTAGGGATGCAACCTTGCTTTTTTGCTTTTATTTGACAAATTTTAATGCACTGAAAGATTTTGAATTAGATACATAATGAGTTTGCAAAAGTAAAGTCTTTTGGACAGAATTTCATTAACAGTTTTACGCACACTGTGTATTATTTTTCTAATAGAAATATTTAATTATCTTTTCTTGGAAGGTAGAAATATTTTTGAAGGATGAATACGAAGAAACGAACATCAAAGTGGGGGTTAATAGTTCGCAGAATTTTTCTCAACAAGTGTCAATCAACTAATTAAATATTGGAAACATCTATCGAATCATTAATTCCTTTTGTGGAACTACATTGAATGACTCGTGCAAAAGATAAAATTGTTGAAGCGTCTTTAACAATTAATTTCCTTGGAAGGTACATCGGGGAGCTTTGATAACATTCTTCTCCCTTCTGTAGCTAATAAATTTAAATGTGCCACGAGTATTTATATGGATACATTCTTTGAAATAATTCAAATCAAATAAATTAACAGAATGAACTTGGTTTAACATATTCTTTATTCTAGATACTTAACTGCAACAAGATGATGCTGGTAATATTATTTTGCTACTAACTCCAAGAATAAAGTAGAATTACATAATTATTCTTTTTAGTAAATCTATTTTTAATCATGAACAAAAAAAAATTCCAATTAACAACCGCATCAAATTATTCTTTTTCAATTCAAACAATTACAATATTACAATTAAACAATTTAACTACCAACTATAAGGAAAGATGAAATAATCCTGCAAAAGATACTATATAATGTGCATTCAGTATCATTCATAAGGTCCATCAGTAATCAATTGCAATTTTTTTCCTAGGTGATAAGGATGTTTTATCATGTATATGGCTGAAGATACATTTTATTTAAAAGAATTGCAGCTGTCAACCATGTATTTATGTATGTATTGCCAAAGTTGTTGAGAATGGATTATTTTTATAAGGAGCTCTGCAATTTTTATTCAAATATAAATTAAGAACATAGAGAAAATGGAAAAATAATTTTTAATATAAGAACCTACACAGTATAATTTAAGTCATTTTTACAACGTTTTCATTATATTTCGTATTATTTCAAATAACCAATGATGAAGATTTTTTTTCCTTTTTATAAATATTTCAACTCAATGAACTATCATATTAAATCATTATGATGGAAATATAAAAAGCATGTCTTGATTCATAATTATTTTCTCATTTCTGCAGAACCCCCCCCCCCTTAATCTTAAAAATGTGCCTCATTATTCTTTGATTTAGAAATGGTTGAATAAAATTCAGCTTCATGTCTTCTGTTTTAATTTGGGACTTGTGTCCATGTGACATAATTATGAGGATCTCAAACTCGAATACATAATTCAATATGTGAATACACTCTCATCCTACCAACTGCTCAGTCAGAGATTCTTTAAATGATATGTGTGGCATTTAAATAGTCTCCATTTGTGGTTAGATGTCAACACAGAGCAAGAATTGTTTGAGGGATTCTTCAACAACAATTGTCATTCTTCGTTTAAGACTTCAATAATTATATCTACAAGCTCGAGGGAAATGATAGCGTCTTGGTCGAAAACTTCATTGTTGGAATTGTTAGTTGAATACATTTGACAATGAATACATTTTTCTCCTAAGAACATACAATATAACTCTTGCTAGAAATTCTGTTTGGAATAAGTGGTTGCTTGTTACAACTTATCTTAATGAGAACGGGGAATAATCTTAAATAAATTATTATCTTTTCTCGAATTTAGTTTAATCATTCAGCGAAAATATATCTTTAAAGTTCTCTATTTAGGTTGTAAAACACACAAATATTTTTATTTGTCAAAATGAGAATACTTACATTCATATTATAAATGTGAGAGTTTGTGTGGATGTTTGGTACTTTTACACGCAAAAACAACTCAATGGATTTTTATGAAACTTTACAATAATAAAGCTTATAGATCAGAATAACACATAGGTTATAATTTATAAATATATTGTGTGAAGTGTCTAAATTATAACGATGATTATCAAGAGAGTTTGAAAAAAAATTGACATCTGCAAAAAACCCGCGACAGCATATATCTATCTTTTGAGTGAAGCAAAACTTTGCATTTTGTTCTGTCTACGCCAAGCGGCTGGAACTGCGAAAGCTTGAACAGGTGAAGTGTGAGGCTGATTAGAATTTAAACATAAAATAAATTCACCAAAGAGTAAGATTAACGTATTACACTACCACATATAAATTATTTATATACTACTTTAAGCGTTCATTACACAAAATATGTAACAATGTGTTACTTTTGCTAAGCAGAAGGAATGTGTTTTCAAAAATCGACCCACAAGAGAATTATGGGGAGTTATAGATAAAAAGAACCCCTTTTTTAGCTATTAGATCTACAGACTTAAAATTTAACAAACATGATTTTTTTAATTCAGCTGAGATATGCAAAAAGCTTTTTTCTTTGTTTAATTTGCACAATTCACGTAAAATTAACTCATTAAAGATTTCTTTATTATTCAATCTGTGTTGTTTAATTTTTCAATTCACTCGTGCGAAGAACGGGTATAACAGCAAGTACTGCATAAATTTGTAAAGGTCTTGCCTCTCCACGCTTTAAGATGTGGAAGAAAGAGAAGGAACACTAGCCATATTTATAATCACTTAACTTATTTACAGCACAAACCACAACACAATTTCTATAAACCAAAGTTAAGAGATGCACCCAATTAATAAATAAGAAAAAAATTAATGAGGTATACGAGATATGAGAAGACTTTAATTAAATAGGACTCTTTTACAGCACTTCAATAGCTCTCCTTCTTAGTTATCTAATCTAGATTATCTAATCTCAAGTGACATATCGTTACCTTAAGTAATACAATTATAAATTACTAAATATCCGCGTCTCGCATTACATTTGATTAATCACTGCTCCGCTAGCAGTCTACCCTATCACTCTTTCTAACCTGAAATCCTATACTTTATAAAGTGGACTGAATTCGCATGCTAACGTTTTTTTCATCGAAGGAAGCTTTCTTATAAAATATTTTTAAGGACCAAAAATTCCACTAGAGGCCTGTTATTGAGAAGATCGAGGATAGAGACATCACAAGCTGTTGGGTTTTGAGTTAACTGATAGAAAAACGCTTCAAAAAGTTTTCAAACTCATTGAGTTAGAGATCAGGATCCCCCATTGTGCATATGAAACGTTAAGTTATAACAATTTAAAATATATATAACACATAATTTCCTTCATTTTCTTTTATTTTTATCAGTTTCATATTAACTTTTGCGGAAATATCATTGATATTATCCAAGGAAATTATCTTAGCTAAATATAAAGAATTCAAAAGTGGTAGTTTTGGGGAAAGTAAAGAAGAGAGAGAAAATTTCAATACAAGCATAATACAATGTTATAATACAAATAAATCCATCGGCTATCGTGAAAGAAATAAGCGTTTTTTTAAATAATATTTTCTTTTATAGGAATATAAATAAAAATGTATTTATTAGCATTCTTGTAAGTGAATTTGAATACTCTTCTGAGAGTAAATTCGTGTTATTTCAACTTTAAAAATGGAAGTTTAAGAAAGGTGGAATACCAATTATTTAACGCGAGGTTGAATAACAAATACTTCCTTTCTTTATTTAGATTTTTGACTATACTCTCCAATCTACACTGGTGTGCAAAAATTAAGGACGAGACGGTTTTTTCAATATAACTTTGTACAAAAGCTTTCCAAATCAACACATTTAATACCGTAAGATCCCCAATACGTAAGGACATGTGTAATGTAAGCAACACTTACTAAAAGAGAAATCAGAGGGATAAAAAGAAGCTTTATTGAAAAAGTAGCATGGAGCGCAATGCGACTGAAGGCCGAAACATCCATGTGATGGGTGTCCAGCAAGAAACATCCGGTCTTTAGTAGGGGATATGATCTTACCTGACTGCTAGGCAGGTTTCTGAGCGTCTGCCCATGCTGAGAATGAGGGTGTCCATGAGTTGTTGAGGCATTGCTGCCCATTCGTCTTGCAGCGCCAATAGAAGCTCCCGAATCGTTACTGGTGGTAAGGTACGAGCTGCCAAGCGTCTGCCTAGAAAATCCCATACATGCTCGATGGGATTGAGATCCGGAGATCATGCCGGCCAATCCATACGTTCAATATCCTCACTCTCTAAGAGCTGTTCGGCAGCTACTGTGCGATGACATGGTGCATTGTCGTCCATGAAAAGGAACTGCAGACCATAGCGCCTCTAAAAAGACGCACATATGGAAGAGGAATCTCGTTACAATAACGGGTTCCGTTGACTGAACCTGCGTCGAAGATGTGAAGGTCTGTACGACTACCAAGCATGATACCTCCCCAAACGAGAACACCGCGACCTCCATACCTGTCCCTTTCAATGATTGCCGCTTCCCCGCTCTCTCCAGATGAGTATGCGATGAGAATCGCTACTCAAACTGAATCTGCTCTCATCTGTAAAGAGTACTCGTCCCCATTCATTGTCTCTCCGATTCCGGTGTTCCCTGCACCACAGAGAACGCCTTCTCCGATGGGTAGCGTTAAAGGTACACACCGTGCAGCGCGTCGTGCAAACAGACCACCACCGTGCAGTCTTCTGGCCACGGTAAAACGCGATATCGGTCGTCCAGTCACCTGTGTCGTGTGTCTAGCGATTTCTCCCGCTGTCTGCCGCCTGTTTCTTCTGGCCTGTAAGACAATGTACCGATCATCTGCGGGTGTGGTTCCTCGTGGACGACCACTACTGAACCCCCGGATAGCTGTTCCTGTAGTTTGAAATTGTCTCCAAAGTCGTGAAACGATGCTGTGAGCAATTCCGAACTCTGCAGCCACACTTGTCACACTGCGGCCTTCCTCCAACTTCCCAATGATTCGACCTCGGGTAAAAGCATCCAGATGTCGTCTAACAGATTGATTATTCGCCATTTCTCGCTGAGACAGCAACTCGGTGTGATTTTAACTGCTATACTTTGTGCAATCTCTTTGCCAGAAATACTGATCTTACACCGACATCATGCTTTATACTACTCAGACACTCCCCCATTACGTCTACCTGCATATCTGCGCATGTGCTACCGTACATCACCTTACTTAATCTCCTGATTGGTCTTTCTGTCCGCTCTGCCTCTTCGTTCAGCTGATATGTTAATTTTTCGACTTCGCCTTATTTTTTGCACACCAGTGTATGTTCGAATTTGGAGTATACTATAACTTGTTTTATATGGTATATGGATAAATAACTTTATTTTCGTTTAATAAATGAAGAAGGGATGCTCTGTATCTTTCTAACTGATGCTATTTCGTAATGTAGCAGTGATCATTAATAATGAAAGTCTCCTTGAAATTATGAAACGTCTAGAGTGAATAAAAGTAGCAGAGCATAAGTCAACATTTTTTCACTAAAGGGGCTCGTAAGATATTTAGAATGAATATATATATATATATATGTATAGTTGCACACTTTATGAAAATTAAGGCTCAACTTGTGAAAATCTTTAAACTTGGTTTTTTTTCTGTCTGTAATTTTCAGATTTCAAACAAAATTAAAAAAATTAATCGGATGCATAACTATGATATTATGTATGTACATTGCACATGTATATTTGTATTCTGACTAACTTAGTGTTTTTGGATGGGGACAGTAGATTTTATTTTGTAACATGATAAATAGAAAAAAATATTTTAAAGTATTATTATTATAATTATCATTATTATTTGATTTGGAAAATATTTAAGCAAGATATAAATTTGACCACATAATACAGGCATTCTTTAGCTTTAACCCTCCAATTGAACAGCACGGCTTTTTCCACCCAACTAGAGAAGCTTCGAAAACGGACCACACTGAATTTTTCCTAAGGCCGGGGACTCACCAAAAATGAACCAAACAGATTTTTTCCCCTTCAAGTAATGTGTTCAAGACCGGTAAGGTGGTATTTTTCCGAATTCTTTTCCCCCTTTAAAGGTTTACGATCTTGAAAGATAATTAGAGACGGTCGGGGAGACACAATGGGCATTGAGGGGAAACTGTTGTGGTCACGGAGAGACCGGTTCCTGTGGCAATCATAAAATCTTCAACCTAAAGTGTACACAAATAGCGAGTCAACGATTTGAGAATTCTGATTTTTTTTCTTTACCTTAAAATTCTCTAATGGAATTAAGTTTTTATAATGTATGTCTAAGTTTTAAAAAAATATCTGTAGTATTTAAATTCAAATTATATATTAAAACATTGAGGATAATTTACTGTTTCATTTTTCTTACTTTAATCAATACTTTCAATTTTTTTTAAAAATGATTATTTTGTTGTGTCAAAAAAATAAAAAAATAGGTTCAAAATTTAAAATCTTTTAAAATTTCGGACACTTATAAACATGAATAATTTTTAAGCTTCTGTATTACATTATTTGCAAAAAATTTATATGTATTGTTAAAAAAAACCCCTATTTAAATCTTTTAGTTTTTCATAATTTTAAAGCCAGATATTCAGGGCATCTTACATAGAATCCCTTGGTTTGTATTGTTCAGATAACAAATTATATTTGAATTTTGAATGTCTGAACATTAATTTCATTCAAAGAGAATTTTAATTTCAAGTTTATATTTTTTAACTGGAATCTTCAAATAAAGAGTACTTAAAAGCATCTGGACAAATTTAGAGTTAACATTTGCGCATATAAACAAATATAAAGATCGTTTTTAAATTGAAGTTAAAAAAATATATATTTATGCATAATCCCTCATCATTCATGTTCCATTAATGGTTGACTGAAGAAAAGGTTATTAAAATTTGGACATTTTTATAATCTTAACCATGCAAAACTAGGAATTTTGTATTAGCTCCAATAAAATTCTGCATTGGAATTTCGAAAAAGTTATTTATGCGTGTCTCACATACTCAGTTGGAAAACATATATTTACCATAAATACTAATAATTCTTTGCATATTTAAAATTATCATATGATTAATTTTTTAATATATATATATATTCGACTTCTAATATTTTTTTTCAAGTATTCCTTAAATTTCATATAATTTAATTAAGTGAGGGGATATTAAAGTCGCACTCTCTCTCTTCTCTACTCAACTTCTTGAGGGCTTTTGGCGACGGTCCTGTAGCCAGGGTATCAGGTGGTCAAGGTATCGAATCATGGTTGGCATGTCTCGAGTTCGAGCCCAGTGCCACAAAAGACCCGTCGTGTAGGGAAGCGATGCACGTTAAATCTATCGAGAGCTGAAATGTCCTCTCGTTGGTGTGGTGTGGTAGTTAGGAGAGAGGGTGCCAGCTCAGGTGTCGCCCTCGTCATTTGACCATTTTTCAAAATTACGAGGTCCATCACTAAAACCCCTCGTGTAGCTGAACAGTGTGACGTTAATATTCAGTCACTTGGCGACGGACCTCGTAATTTCAAACCATGGTCAAGTGACGAGGATGACGCTTGAGCATCGCTCCCTTGCACGGCGGATGTTCAGTGGTGCTGGGGTCGAATTCATGACACGTCAGCTACGAGTCCGTTACTTTGACCATTAGGCTACCGCGGCCTCACAATGTGGTTGAAAACTGCATGTTATGAGTAAAAATATGCTGAAGCATTTGATGACCTTATATTAAATTTTTGCATAGAAGATAGATGTGTGATATGCTAAAATGACAATATGTAAAAGTTATGAGAATATCGATGATAATTTTTGAAAAATTCAATTTAAGTTTCAGTCTGAAACTTATTCGTTTTTTTTCGCATTTAATATTAAATAGTCGCGATAACAAATTAATAGTTTAACGCATTCATAGATTATAAAAAATAAAGGTATAAATGACATTGTTGGGAATAATAAGTTTTTATAGTTTTGAATTCAGACTTCTTTGCAGGAGTGTAGACTATTAAAAGGCTGATGTAGAAGTTAGAAAACTAATATTTAAAATATATGGAAAACAATATCAGCAATTCCATGATCTTGACGAGCAGAAGACGGCATTTTTACTTAGTAGGGCAGAGTAAGCATAAGGTAGGAGCTTGTGGAGTAAACAACCAGGCCTCTGCAGTTTTGGCAGGTAATGAACTCCCATTTGTTGCTTTCTCTCTCTCTCAGTAAGGAATATAAAAATAACAAATACAAAAATAAGTCATGTAAAATTTTATATATTTTAATAACAATGAATTGTGAACTTAATTTCCAATTCATTGTCACGAGTTGGCAGTAACTACGGTACTCTATCGACATACTTCTTATATATATATATATATATATATATATATATATATATATATATATATATGTACGGTTGATAAACTACCAATAATTTTAACGCAATTTTATATTTCGTTCTCGTAAACTTTACTTCTTTTAAAACATGTATTGACAAAATACTCTCCTTTTGTATATTTATAAAATTTTAAAAATATAATGGTTATCTTACCCAACATTTTAAATCAGGGGCGGCAACTGTGTAACTAAGACGTGCCAAACCAATCTGTCAGTATCATTCAGCGTGCCACATAGTAGGAAATTTTTGAAATCCTTCGATTCTTACGGTAATATTTGCAGATTTAAAGAATAGAGGTAAATAATTTAGATTTACAATTTTATTTTATATTAATTATGGATCAATAAAACACATTTATTAACATAAAAATAAACAATATAAAATGTTACTATTTCTTCAACAAGGATAAAAAAAAATTAAAAATGTATGTTTCCAACATATTTACTTAAATAAGAAATAGACAAAGTGAAATATAAATGATTCCATTCATTATAGTTAAATAAAAATTGTAATGCGAATTAACTCTTTCACGACTCTTCTTTCATATCGCAAAACCAGGGGTATAATGCATGACACGATTCTGAGCATTCAGTTGTTAAACAATTTCTTTGCGGAGTCGAAATATTTTTCATATTAGGAAAGATTTTTTACTTTGATATGCCGAATCACATAAGTGGAAAGCAGAGTACATGCAATTTTCTTTTTTCAACAATTAAATCCCCTAGCAATAACACTCAATTCTTTACAAAATAGCTGTAAATTTATCCTTAGAATTATCTTTCAGATTATTTTGTAGTTCCATAAATGCCCATAACTCAGAAGATGTTTGTCAAAAAAGGTCTATTATCAACTTCCATCCACTCAAGAATTGACAAATTTGTAGAGTAGTGCTGAGTGCCACTAAGAATTGTACCACGTGCCACAGGTCCATAGATGGCCGACACGTTTTAAATGTTCTTATTAACCAACCAACACAATTTATATGATACACAATTTATATGATATATATTTATATTCAAACACAATTTATATGATAAAAAGGGTTTTCATTCATTTTGTAGGGAATTGTATTAGATTCAACCGTAAGTAATTTTGTGTATCAAAAAAATTACGTTGTTTCGGGGATCCCCTTAGAGCAAAATGAAAGGAATTTGACATAATTATAGTAAGTTTCTCTAAAAGGGGAAACGTTCACTTTCAAAATACACTGCGTAAAGTGGTTTTAGGTGTACGAAGTTATATTCACTATTATTCCTAAAATAAATTTTGATATTTTGGTTTTTCGTTAAGTTTTGAAGTTATTTCTTCAAATATACTTCTCCATTACATTTCTTTCAAATTTGCTATTTTCTTTTGCGGCCACGGTAGCCTGATGGTCGTGGTTATGAACTCGTGTCCAGTGTTCGAGCCCTGGTACCACAAAAGTTTAGCGTTGAAGAGGAGCTGATGCACGTTAAACACGTCGACGTCAAAAGTCCTCACGTTGGTGTGATGCGAAAGTTTGGAAGGGGAGTTATCACCTCAGGTATCGTCCTCGTCACTTAACCGCGGTTCAAAATTACGTAGTCGCTCGTCAGTAGCCACCGTGTTGACTTAGAATGCAATATAAACCCTTGACGTGTGCACTTGAGTTAATTCGAGTACGCTAAACAGTTCCAAATATGCACATTAGATATCATTCAAACGAGGTCGCATTTTATGCTGCTTTAATTTTCTCACTCAAATATTAGCGAGCGCCGTCTGCACTCGAGATATTTGACTGATGTTTCTTATATTTACGATGTAGTCGTTAAACATCAAAAACTCGTTTTCAATGTAAAGACTGTAATGTTGGACTGTGTGTGCAGTTCCGTGTTTCGAAAAATATCACACTGTGACATTTCTGTAAACAACATGTATGTGTCTTTCTCATACTTCTTTGATATTTTTTGCTATTTATACCTGTTAAAATTATTTTTTATAAAAGGTTTTTTGTAACTAATTGTAAATTGAATAAAACCTTGTCTTACAATTAGATGTATTTGAGGATGAAATCTGATTTACTTTATTCAGGAAATTTTTAGTAAATTTCATTTTCTTAGCCAACTTATTTCTTTTAAAACATGCATATTTGTGTATTATATAATTAAATTTCTAACTATCTAAAATTATGTCTGGCTTTTTTCTTCATTAAAATCTTTCAGGATTTTACAAATTATCTTGCCATTATTCATTACGTACTTAATAAGGAAAAAAAAATATATCTAAATATAAATAATTTCTGGCCTAATAAACATATAATTGTTTTTAGCTACAGTTTGGAAAATGCATTGAAATTTGTATCAGGACAGGATTTTAACATATTATGAATGTATTTTTGATTGCCACTATGTTATATATTTACCTTTCATTCTTTTTACAGTATGAGTAGAAGTCGTAAACAGTTTTGTCACAGTAAACTTAATTTTTGTTTCATATTCAAATTATACTATTATATTGATTCTGAAAATAATAGGTTAGTTTGACAAGCCATTGTTTCACAATTTTAAAGCATTGAACAGTTTTGAAATTTTTAAAACTTTTATAAAATGTTAAATTATTAAAAATATTTAATTATTGTAAGTGATTAATATTTCTTAGATTATCGGAAACAAAAAGTATAAAATTTAAAATATATCTCTTTGTTGAATTTTAATAATTATTTTTATGGCTATAAACCTGGAAAAAACCCAATTTTTTTAAATATTAACATTAAGATATTTTTAAAAAATAACTAGAGCTCTCAGGCCTAAATCCATATGAACTGTTATAGAACATATGTAAGGGAACATTTACAAGATATTTCAAGACTCTATCTTGAACAGGAAAAACGCCTTAGGGATTAGAAAACACTCTCATCTTCAAAATTAAAAATCTGAGAAAAACATATTTAAAATTTGTAATGGCATAAAAAAAATTCCATTGCCTGTAAAGCTTTAATTTTTCAATCTGTTACTATCCAACTTATGCTCTACATGAAAATTCTACTTGAAATAAATATGACTGAAATATCTTTTTTAATTCAAAATATTCTAAGACATAACATTGATAACAACTGTTAATTTGATCAATTATTCACTTTTATCAGAACCTTATATATTCACAAGAGTTTTAAATGCAAAATATTTATATAGAAATTAGTAGTTATACAAACGTAATCCAGAAATCTCCAAGTTTGTAAACAATATCTATTTTTTTCTCAGTTCCCCATCGTGGCAGTTAAGCAAGTTTAAGTTTTTGTTGCATGAATTTAAAATACTGCAGTGTAGTACTACAATAGATTTATTATAATGTAGTTTGTGGTACATCAGGGAAATATTTAGTTCATTCTGCAACATTTGTATTCTGTAGTCTAATCGTAATATTACCTGAAAAGGCTGCATTTTAGATTTACCATTTTCAGTCATATTCCATTCCTTTCAAGTATTATTTATCACAGTAGCCTGCGTACATTTTGGTCATGGCATATTTCAAAAGGAAAAAAAAATAATGAAAACAAAGTAAAGAGCTTTTAAATTATATAAACTATGTGTCAAAAAATATATTGGTCTTTAAATCAATCTTAATTAAGTAAATGTGAGAAAACTCAAAAACTTAAAAACATGAGCAAACAGAAATGATTTTAGAAACTAAAATTGTAGTTAATTGCCGTTTCACACGAAATATTGGATTGTGTTAAAAAATACTTTTAATTAATTCAATCTAGGAATGCAAAAATGCTTTAAAATGAAACCGAATTTAAAATCAAAACTCAGAAAATTAAAATTTCTTAAAACCTAATTGGTTTTTAGATCAGAAATTGAGCAAGTTTTCCAAACATATGAAATATATATTTGCAATAAATTGGGTGAACTCTCTGTTGGCTTTGAAGTGTAGAAAATGTCCACATTTCACAATCCTCGCCCTAGGCCACAGCTGTGAATGAGAAACCTCCCGTTTCGAAGAACACAGAGACCAAAAAGCAATAAAACCCTTCCCTGCAAAACCAATCGGGACCTCCTGCGGCGTTAACAGGGGAAAGCACTAAACATCCATTCGTTTTTGAAGCAGTTCGCGAAATTTATCGGAGCATTTTCGAGTAGCTAGCTTAAAAAAATGAGATCGCTTTCGAAGTGAAATTCAATTAGCGGGTCATCCAGTCAGAGGGTTAATTTTACATAAGAAGGTAGGTCCTTCTGTATGTCTTTCAAATGTTATCTTATGGCTAATAGAAGTCTAATTGGTTTTTATTATTTTCATGTACCTATCTTATGCTATTTAATAAATAATATAATTCCATATAAAAAATCTCTGTGTTACCTTAAAATTTATACTTTATTGGATAGATTGTAAAATGTTTTATTTAAATAAGCAAAGGTTTCTGGTATGTATGTCTCAAGTATATCAAAATATGCAGTTTCATAACTTCGACAGGTATTATCTTTCCTTAAAGGTATTTTTCCTATGTATGTTTAAGCAACATTAATAAGTGTTATAGCGGTTTAAATGTCCCTATAATCCCACAGGTAAATATTTTTTTAGCAAAGAGATAAGGGATTTCAACTTCAATTTGCATGTTTACATTAATCATCCAATCAATTTACATTTATGGAATAGGAAACAAAATAACATAAATGTGTCTATACACAGAGCTAAAATTATTTCTTAAAAGAGATTGTTTCTGTTTAGGTCCCATATACTGCATTTGTTTAAAATCTGAATCACTACTTCTTCATTTATATTTAATGAAAACTATATATTTTAACTGTGTGAGATTTATATAAAAAACAAAAGCTGTATTTATACAATTTTTATAGTATACGAAGCATTGATCAGTAGTTAGAAAATAACTCTCACAACTAATCCAATAAGCTACTAAATTGAAAATCAATATAGAAAACAAGCAAAATATAATTTATTAACTACAAATAATCATTAAAGCCGCAACATTGTTCTTAAAATGTAACAGGAACCCGTGACATTTAACAAACTTTTAACTATAACTAGCTATAAAAAAAAAGAACTCATTAGCTTTCAGGTCCAATATCCTTTCACGATGCGTAAAGAGAAAGATCGACCTCAAATTACAAGGCATCATTACCATCTATGAGGGTGCAAGCTCTTTTTTTTGTTCGTAAAAGGAAATGCACACACATGAAGAAAATAAATCTTAACTATCAATGAGTGACAGCAGATGGAGACTGAAGTTTCTAAATTGTGGCTGTTTTTAATTTTTGTTTGTTTAATATCATAATAATAGTATGAACAGCTGTGATTTTGACACAATTTCATTCGTAGAGAGGAAAATCGCTTGGTTGCTACAAGAGCAGCGAGGTGTCAATTGTTTCCCATCGATGTGACATTTTATTTTGATTTTTTTCATCATTCTTATTTATTACCCTCCTATGCATTTCTTCATCTTGAATATTTTATATCGCTCAGACAAGAAATTTGTTTTTGCAACGTAAGTTTGATGTCATAGAGGGAAACAATAAATTATGTTGAGAAAACATATTTTTGCAAGATATACTGAGTATGCGACTAGAGCATGTTCAATAAATTAACTTTTGTTTACTAAACTATAATTATAATTCAGCATTTCTTCTAATTGCCTATAATAAGAAGGTTTGTTTTAATTTCTTTTTTGTGTGATTTGAACACAGATAAGATAATATACAATACATATTTTTTTTTATTTTGCATGATATTTATATTTTTCCGCTTTCAATTTTTTGGGGGGAGAAATGAGGTAAGAGTGTCTTAATATCAGTCTAGGCACTACATTTTTTTATTGCTTGAGAAAGTCATGAGTCCTAACTTTAAGTTTCTAAACTTACACTTACACTCAAGATGCTAAAAGTAATAATTAAACATTACAATAATTTCTAAAAGAGGTAGCTATTTGCATATTTTCAAAAAGTAATAATTAAACAATTCAAGTGTAAAGTTATGCAAGTAAATTATAAATTTTGAAACTTTTAATTGATTAAATGTAATCTTCTGTTGAAAAACTAGTCATATATAAAAGAAAATTCTTATAATATGTGAAATTCAACTATCAGTTCAAATGAATTAATGTTTTCGGTTTATTTTTCCATATTATCATTCAATGCATGTAAAGCAAATGTAAATAAATAATTTTAGCAGAAAATAAGGTGTAAAGAATTAAGAGTAAATAATTTCTATGAGATTAATGTGTTGTGTAAGTGCTTGTGTATTAATATTTAAAAAGTGTTTAATGCTCTTTAAATTTATCAAGAATTTGAAGAGAGCAACAAACAGGTTTATGAGTTATAAGTATGTTTAATCCAGTAATAACAACACGAACATTTTTCTATGGCTTTATAAAGAAAATTTACTTTGGTTCTTTCATTTATTTATTTTATTTCTATCACAGAACAGCATATTAAAGAAGATTATATATAGCTTAATTACCATTTTAAAACATTACCATTGATTTCCTAACAGCATAATCGGTCGAATGAAAATTCTAAAAATTATAAATATAATTTTACGCACTTAAAACGAAAATCAAATTTAGTATATAAATATTTAAACATATCATATTAGTTGAAGTTAAAAAAAAACGAGTTAATTGTTTCGTTTAAAGTTGGATCGTTTTTTACAAAAAATGTACTCAATTCGTTTGAGGGATTTAAGATACATATCACGAAATATTCGATGTTCAGTTTAAGCAAATACATAATGCATAAATACTGAAATGGTACTTTTAATACAAAAATAACACACATGTTTCAATGAAAGATTAAAATAAGATTTTTTATTAAGGGGGTCCGGAACGTCCATAGGAGCCCATGTTAAAATGCGTAAGTTTATATACCTTTTTGTCAGAAACTACTTATTTCTCATACATAACATTTTTACATTAAGTCAGTGTTTCTCAAGCTGGGGGCGCGATAAACGTACAAAGGGGGGCGCGAGCATATCGAAAATAAAAGATTAAAAAAAATTTATTTACTGGAATGAAGTAAAACAAAATACTTTCTGACATCATAAAAAATACACATTTACACTGATATAATTTATATATCTACGATATTACGTCATAAAAAATTAAAGCTTCTACTTCTATTGCGGTTTCTTCGAACCAAAATGAAAAAAAAAACAAGACCCAGACCCATAATCGAAAAAAAAATTTTAAGAAGATAAAAAAAAAATTCATCACTGTTATATTATTGTCATCACAGCTGTAGGCAGCAGAATGTAGTTGCTGCGGTTTGACCTTCGAACTTATTTGTACAGTTAGTTACGTCCCTGCTCTTATGTATTTGTTTTTTCATTTAGGGAAGTTGCAAATAAACTATTTCTGCTGCGATTTTTTCCTTGTAAAATATTTTTATGATTTTTGGAAAAGCACAGAGAGCTCTTTGAAGGATTACTTGGCCAAGATTTATTTCTATGAGTTATTCCCAAACATATCAAAAAGCATAATGAAAAACGTTTTACATAATTTTTTTGAACATCCATATTGTAATAAATACACTTTTATTCCGGAGCTGTCACGCCAAGCACAGAGTGCACGAAATCGGTAATTCTGGCAAAACTGTTTAATTGTTACCAATGGCTCTGACACACACTATCCTCCTGTTTGACAGTTTTAACGTGTGAACTAAAATATATTTGTCACATATCTCCCTCTTTTTTGGGAGTGACAAACGTTTTCTTACACTCTTAAGGTACTTGTTTTGACTGAGTTCCCGGTGTGACAACTTTTTTCCCGAAATATTTTCTGTGTTCTTGAAAGTAGGTGAGTATATTTTCTCTTAATTAAATTATTCACTGGAATTACGATTTTTACTGTGTACCATAAAAATAATCATAAAAAAAAGATTGGAGTGGCTCAATAACCCCACTCGACCATTAGTATCGAGTGCGTGCCTGCTCCAGGTTTAAAACATGTTGAAGTCTTTTCACTTTAAATATTAAAAATAATACAATTATTTCTCTTCGGAATTTTTTATTATTGTTCATTATTCAACATCCATTCTAAATGCTAATTCTGTGAGGCTTAAAATTACAGTTCGCTTAAAACTAATTATAATTTGAGCAACGATTTAAAAAAAATCATTTTACATTTTTGTAAACATTTTTGCGCACTTGGTCTTACTCTCCTTAAAATTCTGCGATTATATCAATAATGTTTTATTTTCTTATAAATGAACTCGTGCAAATAGCGGGTACTTCAGCCGGTATACTTTTATTGTATCAGTGCTGCACATGATATTTTATAACTAATTAATTAATGCTAAATTAAGAACAAGTTTAATAAGTATTAGCGACTTCCATGGCTTGTCTTACAGAGCAAATTTTTCAAAGGAATGTTTATTATTAGAAATTGACCCGCTGAGTTCTTTCTAAAAAAAGCGGATATCTATATTAAGTCTACTAAGCAGCCACCACATTTTGCAATATGTTCCAATTTAAAAATTAGAGAAAGGAAAAATAACATAATAATTATCCTATTACTTAATATTTTTTTTGCTTAAAAGCAACATATACAAAATTTAATACTTATGTCATGAATTTGTACGGTATATAATTAAGATTATTGCTTTAGCGTAAAAAAAAGTGCATTATTATTGCATTCAGTACATTATTAATGTATAAGGGGGGCGATAAAAAATGTGATTGATAATGGGGGGCGCCAGTATTGAAAGTTTGAGAAGCACTGCAGTAAGTTGTGTCCTATCAATAACATTTTAACAAAGAGGTTTTATCTTTTTATTAAAAATTTAATTAATTACGATTTTTTTAAACAATTGTCCATTTTTTTTCATAAATTTAGTTTAAAAAAATCATATCTAAAACAGTTTGCGTGATATACTTAATCCTCTCCAATAAAATGTGTAAACATATTAAAGTCTTCTCACTGAAAATGTGAGGATTATATCAAAAGTAGTTTTTGAGAAAAAGTTAATAAATTGAAAAATATTACTTTTTTGAAAAAACAGGCTTTAAAGTATAAATTTTTGTAAATTTTTGAGCATTTACTTTTTTTAATACTTTTCAGAAGTATATGAAGCATTTTTTTACTCTCTCTGCTTCTACAAAACGCTATTCCAATTTTCTTTTTTTCATTTTTTTTAATAATTTTAACTTTTTTTGGGGATCACAACATTTTCGTTGGGATGCATGAATAATACGTATATCTAGTTTTTTGAAGCATGCCACACATTTATAACTTAGTTCAATATCACAATGTTTTAAGATCATTAATTTTGCTACATGACTCATATTAAACTGTACAATAGCATATTGTAGAGTTTTTAATTCCACAAATGTAGATCTTTTAATCACTGACCATATAGGGCTATTAACTGACTCATTTGGGTTCTCATTGGGTTTGGGTGACTCATGTAAACATTTTCTTAATAGAATATGATAACCTAGATCTCTAAAAATTGACTTCATTTAATTTATTATGATGTGTGTGTTTATGATCGCAGTGCATTTCGTTACATTTAGCTTCTGTCTTTTGAAATTTGCAACAGGGATTTATAATTGCAGAACACAGTCCATATTGAGGGCTCTCATTTGAAGACGGAAGATGAAAACAAACAGTTCTCGTGTTGTGTATATCATTAATATTATTTCTAATAGCTATACTATAATAGTTTTGAATTTTTGGAATTTAAAAATCGGTGAGTTGGTAACGAACACTTGGGATTTTTACGCCACTTAACTTTTTTTCTTTGATTTTGCTTTTAAGATCCAAAAGACGGGTACCCGCACACTTTTGGATAAGTCCAATACACTCTAATTTTTTTCACTTGAACATCGCAAGGATTCATGCTCATCAGAAACTTGTCCAAGGAGAAACACAGGTGCTCCTAGTAAAGCTCATTTGATGCACGTCAAGGAGTAGCTTCATTAAAAAGATAATGGAAATACTTCTAATTATCGTATCTCCTCATATCATATGTCATTTTAAATAGAAATATTTGAACTCTTAGAAAATACAGAAAAATAAAAATCAATAATTTTTCAAAAATTCAAGTACCGTACCCCCTTTAAGAATTAATAAACACTGTTGAAATTTTGTTACTTTGTTAATGTTTGACATCAGAGAAGATTGTTTTTAATTTATAGTTTTCACACTACATTTTCGAGGGTGACAAAAAGAAAGAATGTATTTTTCTTATGAAACTTTCATTCAGCATTATAGTATACGAAGGAAAGTTAAAAAGATAAGGACTCAAAGGTTTTTGCTCAAAAGTTAAGCAGCAGCGCTAGCATTCAGCGCGGGATGAAGTGTAGCAGATAGTGTCGCTTGTCATTCCTCGTAGTCGTTGGAGTGTAGCATATCTTTCAACATGGCAGTTCAATTGTCGATCTGCACCAATGATTAAAGGAATGAAGTGATTCATTTTTTGTTTGACTAAGGAGTGAAACCTGCACTGGATACTAGTCATTCCTCCTATCACTATACCCATCAGTGCTTTTTTAAACTTTCAATACTTGCGACCCAATTTTCAATCATAATTTTCATCTTGCCCCCCTTTATACAATAACAATGTGTTGATTTCAAAATTAACGTACTAAAAGCTGCAAACTAAAGCTACAATATGACTTTAATTTTAATCCGTACAAATTATTAAGATAAGTATTAAATTTTGTGTATAATTTTGTATAGGACAAACACATGGGAGTCACTAGTAATTATTTATCTTGTTCCTAACATAGTATTGATAAATTAATTATCAAATACATTATGCAGTACAGATGCATCTATAAGTATCTCTTTGTTTTGCTACTTTTCAGTAGCTTTGCAATTTTTAAAATCTTTTATTTTTGACTTTTTGACATGCTCGCGTCCCTCTTGTAAGGTCATCACGCTTCCCAAAGGGGGGGGGTGCGCCCCACAGTTTGAGAAATGCTGCTATACCTCAATGATTTGGCCATTGTCCTCAGCTGTTGACGTCGATTGACGGCCCGAACTTTGATCTTCACATAAAGGTCATCCCTGTTTGAAGCCCTCTGTCCATTTGCATTCGTTTCACGTAATATTTGTCATTATATTGCGTTTACATGCGATGAATAATTTCTACAAGTTTCACATCCTTCGCAAACAAAAAGTGAATCACTGTCCTCCTTTCCTCCTTGGTGCAAATTGGCAATGGAATTGCCATGTTGAACAGTTCAACGACTACACGGACTGGCGAGGATCACGGTGTATACAATTGTTGCCGACTACCCCTCATTCAACGCTAGATACTAACGCTGTTGCCAAACCTTGGAAAAAGAAATTGCAAAAGCCCTTTACTTTTTGACTTACCCCCTCGTATTTTTGCTTCTTTCCTCACCGAATACATTCTGTTATTCAAGATATTTTCTTTCAGAAATATTTTCAATTACCAATATGCCTCTCTTTTCTCCCCTTTAAAATTTTAAATAAAAATTTCATGTGGTGCATTCATAAAATTTATTATTTAACCCGTTCCACTTAACGTTAAGATATTTTTGTCAACATTTTTTTTACGAAGGGCTTATTTCTAGAAAATCAGAATTAATTCTTAATAAAAATAAAGTAATTATTTAATTAATGTACTTTAAAAATGTTTCACATCAAACTAAGAAATTAACTTACCTCAGAGAAATTCACAAATAATAAATCAATTCAAAGTACTTTCCTTCGAATTAAGGGTTAGTCATTTTCTTTTCTTTTAAATCTTTAATTATGCATTTGCTGGCACTCTCTATTTTTATGCTTATACTTTTAAGCAAATATGTGTTAAAATGCGTGTATCTAAGTACAAAAGTTATTTTATCTTAACTAACATTTTTATAAGCATTTTATAAGAAAATCTCTGAAATACTTAAATAATTTTGTCATTTGAATACTCTAAAATTGTTGAAGGTGTAATGGAAAGAAGTAGTTGTAAATAAGTATAAAATGAATGAAATCATTGATAGAAAAATAATCTTTCGAGTAACTGAATTCATACTAGCAAATTATTTCACCCATAGAACAAATTCCTTTTCACACACACACAATAACCGTTTTTTTTCTTACATTCTGTAAGAAAAAAACTAATTTGTTCTATTACTAAATAAAAACTCAATTTTAAATCACCAATTTAAAAGCATTATTCTCGTATTTGATAAATGCAACGAATTTCCTTGGCTTTAATTCTAAAATAGGCTTTTGGCAAAAAATTAACCTCTGAGTAAGCAGAATTGTAAATGAGGTTCAATGAACTTCAGAGTAAAATCGTAAATATCATCCTAATCTACAGGATACTTACAATATAATCTATAAAATAAATTATTGTAATCCACGTATTTTAATGTAATACAGGGTGAGGTGGAGGAACTTTCTGTTTTGAAAATCAATGAAACAAACTACTTGGTTCATTCGACTATATTGTTATTTTCTGCCTACCACACCGCATTGGAACATTTCAGTTTACACAGTTTTAAACGCAATGTCGGTCAAATATCTCATTTCATTATCAATACACTGATGCAGTCGATTTCGAAAACTTTGAGTCACCTTTCCACATCTAACAACCGGAATATTGACAATTTCGGCTTGGATATTGTTTTGTAGGTCTTCCAGTATCTTGATAATTGTAAACCAGATGATTAAGATAAACCTTAATTAAGTAATCAGAAGGGGATAAATCAGGTGACCGCGCTGGTCAGTTTACGTCTCCTCGCAGGGAGGTCAGTCATTCGGGAAAGGCTGCTCCTGAAACACCCATGAAAGCCCTGGAGGTGTGGGTTGTGACCCCATCTTGTTGTAATTACACGTTGTCAATATCTCTTTCTAGGAGAGCAGGGCTCCTTCCACATTTTCAGGTGTTATAAAGGTCTTCAGGTTTTTTTTTTCCTTTTTTGGAGACATTCCCCGTTGTTATAAAGGCCTTCATCTACATTAAGACACCTTTCCGATGAAGAACACGAACTCATGGAGGAATATCGAAGAAAGGCACGTTGCACTGGAGTCACCGACCGTAAGAGAAATACGCCTTCATGGCAAAATCACGTTGCTGCCTCGACCGCAACATGTTTGAGACTGAGACGGGGATAGGGAAACAAATATCCCACTCCACCTCAGTAGTAGGGAATGATGGCGCCTTTATATAAACGCGAACATTTTCACTTCGCCGAGTTCAGTCAATCAACCGCCTGAGAAAAAACCAGTTTCTCTACTCGTTTCTTCTCAGTTCCTTAATTCGGACTGCTACAAACTACGGAAACCTTTTAAAAATTATTTTATTTTCAATATTTAAACATATCATACTATAACTATATAGAATGTGTTTTTCGAGTGGAATTGTGAGACTTGAGCAGTGTAAAGAATTTGAAAGTAGTGATGACATTCAAAATCAGTAAAAACTACGAACGCATGATAAAAAGATTTTGAAGAAGTTAGTAAACTGTATTTTTTTAGATTGTCTTTGAAAACCACACAAATAGTTTTCACAATATTTGGGAATTCCTTTCCTTTTGTATAAAAGACTATTACAATTTTTAATCAAAAAATAATGTTGTTCATACAGTAATACGTTTACTATTTTTTGTGTGAGTTTGTTTTTTCTCGTGTAAATCGGAAAAACATCTTCATTGAAACTATATACATTAATATGTAATTCATTGAATTTTTTGAATTTTTTTATTTGTGACTTATTTCTACAGGGAAATTTAAAAAAGTCATATTTTACGCGACATAAAAATTGTAAATTTAGATTCTCTTAATGTTTAAGCAACGAAAACTAACCATGGATTAAATGAAAATATGCTTACCGTCTTTACTGGCCATCTTTTAAAGAGGAAAGTGAGAGATGCTATGCAAGTCGATTGTTAAAATACGTTTCGATTGCACTATTTATAATAATTTTTAGGTAGTTTTGCCTTGAAATACTTATCTTATTTTCATGTATATAATTTTTATTAAAATGACTCATTTAAATTTCTTTAGTCAAGTTGTTTAGATGATCTTTTGTCAAGTCTTACGTACATGTTACACAAATAATATTTTTTTTTAATATTTGGCAATACACATAACATAGAATACAAAATTTCATCAGTAAAATAGTTACTGATTAAATATATTATTAGAGTTACACAAATTATACTTGGTAATACATCAAGCAATAATAACATAGTTAGAATACAAAGACTCGATAAATGGTTATACAAACTGTAATATTAGTTCAAGAAATATTGTAACATTTTTTTTTCAAAATATAACTTGAAATTTACAAAAAACACACGTCATATTTGGTTACAGTATATGAAATAACTTTACAAGTTCATCATTTGTTATCAGTTTTAAATAGCTTAAAATGGTTACAGATTAAGTAATATTATTACAGTTACACAAATGATACTTGGTAAAATACATCAAGCAATAATAACATAGTTAGAGTACAAAAACTCATCAATAAATGGTTATACAAAAAGTAATATTATTTAAAGAAATATTGTAACATTTTTTTTTCAAAACATAACTTGAAATTTACAAAAACACACGTCACATTTTGGTTACAGTATATGAAATCATTTTACAAGTTCATCATTTGTTAGCAGTTTAAAATAGGCAAATTGCATCTGAAAACGTGAACAATCACCTTCATCTGAAGTGATATATCTTGCTTCCAGAACACAATCTAATAGATTTACAAACAGATGTTTGTTGGGAGAAAACACTTTAAATTTGTCATTTGGATCAGTTCGATGTAGTTGACAAAAACCAAAGCATTTTTCTTGTGCATCATTGTGAAAGTATTGCACAATTTAACTGTTGTTTAATATCTTAAAATAGACAATTCTCTTATCGCTAATATCTTTACGTAATATAACATTCTGAACACAATCAATTATATTTAAAAATAAGGATGGGTGGATGTAGAGAAATTCTCCAGGTGAACAGCTATCGCAAACGAGGTAACCAAATTTCCCTATTGTCAGTTCTCTTTTAAACTTGAGTCTAATCTGGTTCTGCTTTTATACACTGGTCGACAGAGGTTGGCAGTACTGAAGAGATAGAGGTCGGGGAACATGAACTAGTTTAAAATACCTTTGCACAAAATTTTGAACAAGTCTTTCATTAGCACAGTGATTTCCATTGCGCAATCGGTTGATTGATAGCCCTCAAAGATATGCCACAAAAAATATAGGCAGAAGAGACCGCATGTCATTGTGTTTGGATGTTGCAGAATACTTTCGTTCCATTCGAAACTGGTTGAGTTTTCAATTATAAATTGTTCAATATCATACTGAGGTCGTGTTCCATAAGAACAGAAAAAAACACAATTATTGTCTTGTCTAAAATATATAGCTTGCCAATGTCGACCCTTGCAATGAGCAGGATCTGTATTCACAATGAAGGAGCGATAACGTTTCCTTTGTTTCGGAAGTTTATCACTAGAATAGACCCCCGAGAAACCATACCGTAGTCTGGAGTCTGAAAGAGATAACCTATTCAAAACAAGTGAATCCATGAGCTGGCTTTTAATAATCTATGAATACGTTTCGGCTTTTATCGATTTCTATAAGCGAGGGCATTTCCATGTAAGCAATCAACGTAGCTGTTTCGGAGAGCTCTGCATCAAATTTTAAGTGAATCGAAATATCTCCACTTCGTGTCACATTTCCAAATGGTTCACTAGCTGACTTGTCTTGTGTGAGATCAAAAACGTACATGCATATGTTCTCTTTGTAATTGTCGTATGAACATTCGTTTTGTGTTGTGCTAAATCGGTGAATAAACTTAAATAGTTTCTCGCATACAAATCTTTTGCATAGTCAGGTGTGTAAGCAGTAGTGGGTATCTGTATACCATTTTCACTGAGCGAAATATGGTTTAAATTATAATGTTTAAAATTGAATGGATTCTTTTTCATATCTCCATTAAATGTAGAATTCGAATTTAGGCCTAAAATTATCCTTGAAGGCAAAACGCCATTTATACTCTATTAGGGATTATTACACTCTTCAGACCGGAGCTCACTGTGAAAGTTTTCACTTCGATTCGTGTAAAAGGCATTTGTATGAGCGACTGTTCAAGTGCCTTTTCATGCGCCACCAGAATTGAACTTGAAATTTCACATTTTCTGACATCTATACTTATATTTTCTATTTGAAGACGATAGTTCCCTGTAGCAGCTACTAAGTAAAATTCATTTTTGGCCTTAATCAATCGAATTCTGATTGATGTGTCATTTATTAAAAGCTTAGATTGTGTTCCAATATCGGTGTGAAGAATACCGCACATGTCAAAAACTTTAACATTTTTCACACGGTCCCATCTTTTTCTTAGTCCTTTATTAAGCCCCGCATCTGTAAAGGTCACATCGTCAAATTTTCCAGCAGTGTCTTTTACAAATAGTCCGGCACTCAATAAATTTTTTGAGACGATTCAGAATGAAATAACATGTTTTGAATGTACGCTTTGTAAACATAATTGTTTTCTGACGAAATTTGACGATCGTTAAGCGAAATGTGACATTCTGCAAACATAATATTCAATAGATAGTTAATAGGTCCACATATTTGTCATCATTCTGAAATGCTTCCCCGTTTTCTTTTAAAGTTCGTGCTTGGACATGTAGAAAAAGGTGTGAAAGATCAAAGTAGGATTCGCCTAAACCTAATATGAGGAATTCAATAGTGTTGTTGTCAGATATGGATGCAACAGGATGAATTTCCACAAACGATGATCGATCTATTGCCAATTGTATTGGAGATGTTGTAAACAAATCTAATTCACTTTTGGTGCAGTAACACTTTTCCATTTTTTCACAGATCAGTAAACACGTCTTTCTCGCAAGACTTTTTTCTCTTGGTCTGTCGCCGTGAGCTCAGTTTCTTTCTTTAAACACCTCCTCCACCTTTCAATTTGCGAAGTATATCCTTTTTAATCTCTTCACCAACTTGCCACAATTGATATTTTGAAGCTTCTTTATTGGATTTTCCTTGCAAAATATCTTCCAATACATTCTGACCTGTGCTCAGTAAGTGTTTTCCCAAATATTTACCGGTTTTCATCATAATCGGCATTGCATATCTCCTAAGATTACTAAATAGCCCATAACCTCTTTGTATAGGATAATTTGAAGCAAAGTAAGAGCCACTTCCTATTTATTGTTTACAATAGTATTCAATACAATCATTCGGATCTAATCTTTGCCCACGTTTCTCCATGGCTGGCAGTTTTGCATATAACAATAAAAACTCTTTGTAGGTTGTTTTATGCAGTTTTCCTTCGAAACGACAAGACAAGTTTTGTTTTGCCTGATATGAATTTAGTGGGCGAGCCACTACTTGTTACTAATTCAATTTCAATTGTATCGAAATAGTTCTTCCTGATGGGAAAATACAACGGGACAGTAAACTGTTTTGCGATTTGCTCCTTATATTCGTTGGCAATTGGTATTATTTTTAAGATAGATGCTGATAAATCTCCAACCAATGAAGGAGCAATAATATCACAATACACATACACCTCCGTAATTCCTGCTCGCAATTCTAAATATAATCCGACGCATAATTTCCTTCTGTGAAAGTATTCGTACGAAATCCTAGCATATTTGACAACTTTTCTCCGAAAGTTACTTTAGTTTGAAGCGGCACACTCATTTCGACTTTAGAATCTACCAACTCTCTCAAAACAATATACTTAAATTCCTTAAACAAAGCATTTGCGTGTTGGTACATACCACTCCGAATTCTCAATTTATAAATTTTTCGTGCTTCTTGAATGAGAGGAAAATTTTTGTATTCGATAAAATGGAATTTCTCTCCGTCCAACATCCATGTAATTTCGGAAAAGTCAAATCGAATGGGAAAAATAGCATCACGAATGTTGTGCGATTCGGTTTTTATATTTAATGCGTCCATCAGTAGGGGACAAGAATTGCGATTCATTTTTAGTTCAATATTGGAATTCAAGGTAACAATAACTTTATTTATCTGCTTTTTTAAAACAGCGGATACATCTCCTGTTTCATAGATTATTTTCTCAGTAATTTAATCAAATATGTCGCTCGAATCCAAATCTTTAAGTGAAATTTCATATATTTTCATAGTCAATGGACTTTTGAGCACAACTCAATTTTTCAATTGCCCAATAGTCATTCGTTGATTTGTCAATTTTTTGTAACTCCTCGTTATAAAAACGACCTTCAATTTCTTTAGAATTAAAATCTTGTAATGTATAAGTTGTAGAAATTGTTGGATACTTTTTGTAAATGCGAAATGTTTCTTCAGTCCAACCGGGTAAATAGCCTTTGCGAGCTTTCGATAATCTATGTCTCCTGCCATAAAACTGAATTGTGGATCTTCATTAGAATGATATAAACGTTTATATAATTCGGGTTCGTCATCTGTTGTCAATTTGGTAGGTTCAAAACCATGTGTGCAATGGATGGAATGATTGTATGAATGTACTAGTTCTGGTAAAATGTCATAATATTTATAGGAATTATACGATAGGTAAAGGCTCTGTACAATCGTTCTTGTAAAGTTCTGTGCGCGCGTTCTAAAATTGCGCATTTCATTTCGCTTTTTGTAGAATAGTGATGAATTTTATATCGCTTTAACATAGCGCGTAGAATTTTATTGTAAAACTCTGTTCCCTTATCAGTTTGAAAATTTTTGGGTTTTACTTTTTTAAATACTTTTTGCAATATTTGTTTTTTGTGCTGGCTTTTTTATCTTTAATTGGAAAAGCTCTTAAAAATCGTGACATCACATCAATAATGGTTAACATATAACGATATCCTTTGTTATAACGATATAGTTTTTGCATGTCTAATAAATCCCTCTGCCACAATTCATTTATTCCATATGCAATAGTTTTGCGTCTCTGAAACTTATAACGAACAGGTTTGTGTAATGTATAAACGTCTTGCTGCGAAAGCCATTTTTGAACGTCATTTAGGTGAACTCCGCTTGCCTTTGACAAACGCTTCATGCCTCCGAAAGAAGACGGTTCCTTTGGATTAAAGTATAATTTTATTAATCGGTTCAATTTTTCCATTTTTTAATTTCTAGCGAACGTTGGGTAATCTTTGTGAACGCAGGATTTGTATCTGAAAGAAGCAACTGCTCTCTTAATCTTTTATTACTAATCCATTCCAAAGGAATATTCACATGACGTAATGCTGCGTAAAATTTTGCAAATCCTGTAGGAGGAGTTAAAACACGTTAATCATTTTTCATCATATTTCATCTACTACATTGCTACGATATTCTGGTTTGCCATCTACTTCAAATTCGTTTTTAACATTGAATGTGTAATTAACATCTTTGAGTGTTTCTAAAATAGGCAATATATATTTTTTTCGTGTCTTGGGTATAGCATATCCTGTATATTTTGCCAGAATGTTGATTCTTAATATTACTTCGGATTTGTTTGTTAGTGGAAGCTCTGTTTCTGTCAATAATTCTGGAGGAATTTGAAATGGTTTCGGAGGTGGAGGAGGTTGCATCACTCTCTGATACTTTGGTATCAAATCCGATAACAGTTTAGCTTTTATGTCATCAGGTGTCTCTTTCTTATGCAACAAACTCGAAACATTATTTTCTATTCGAACTTCTGGTTGGGTTTCTGCAAAGTAACGTGATGCTAACCCTTTCGGGACTAGACCCATCTCTTGAGCCATGTTTCTTATATGCGTTTGCCGATCGCTTTTCCAGCGGTTCACCCTAAAAGAGACAACACACCTGGTAAATTTAAAGGAAGGAAACCCCCGACTTGTCTATTAGTAGTAAACAGCTTACGTTTGCGAGAAATAGGTACGCTCCTATTGGCTAATAATCGTATCACTCTTTTGTAACTTGACAGTTTTTTTTATCTTTTTTGTTGGTATGTTACCGGATTATAAATTGTCACAAATTTCATAGAGAGTTTTTATTTGATCATCTGTTGCACTGTTTAAAATCGCTTTTCGTTGAGCAGGACTTGCAGCAGCTAGCACATGTAGCAAATGAACATGTCGTCTAACTCGATTCATTTTCTTTTGGAACAAATACCCAATTAATCATTCCATGGTCGGGAAATAAAGACTTACGGAGACGTTGTACTTCTGGCGATCTTGGATGAACATCTACAAGCAAATACCTAAATGGTTCTTCAGTTGTTTTTTTATATGAATCCATGAAAAATTTACCGCGCCCCGGAAATGTTTGTCGAACAAAACACGCAGCTTGTGATACATCTCGATTATTACGAAATAAAATTATGTAATGTGCGTTAAGGCAAATATCTCTCATAGATTTCACTCTCGGAAAAAGATTTTGTGTTATAAGTATTATGCCGTATTTCTTATGATGCGATCCCATAGTAAACATTTGGGAAATTTCGCTTGTTACATCATTCATCATATCATCCAGTACAATCAAATCGCAATTTTCTTCTTCTGCTTCTGGAGGCAGTCCTGAAACAAATTTAAAATTTTTCTCGTTCAGAAACCATTTTTGTGGATACTTGAAACACCGCGCAATATTTTTCATGGGAACTTCGTACACTTGTTCAGATATGAGTTTCTACACCAAACTCGTTTTCCCACTTTGGGAAGGCCCCGAGATAATTAAATTTGACGGGTGGTGTAATTTTATCATTTTCAGCAGGTTTCAGAAACCTTCTTAAATTCTTTTGCTGTTAACTGTACACCAATAGTTTTTGGTTTCAACTGTTCAGATGTATTTTGCGGTGACCAGAAATAACGAATATCGGATATTTTTTCTCTGTTTTTATAACAAACATCGAGGAATATTTTCCTACCGATATGTTTTGAAAATACACACTGTGTTCCAGTTATATTCACTTCTACCGCTGTTGGTGTGTATACTTGCAAATAATTTATGAATACTACAAGCTCAATAACGATAACAAACCACAGGATAGCAAGGTGTAAATAGTTATGTTTTGTACGTCTGTCAATCTTTAGAAGGTTAAAAATGTTTACTCAACACATTGAACATCTGTTCGAGAATTAAAGTTTTTTTCTCGGAATTTCTATTTATAAGATGTTCTGAAAATGATAATAAAAATCCTACTTTAATCATAGTCATTCCATCGTGTAAGAGAGATTCTGAAATTTCCGTAAATAACTCTTCATTTATTTGAATATTTTGTGACAGGTGTGATAATGCAGTCCCATAACTTTTGTTTATATCATCCATTTTACGTTTTTGAGCTTTCTTGTATTACCAGATTCGAACACTGAGAAAGAATAAAAAAGGCTCGGATACACAGATGTGCTATGGCTTGTTTGACGTCTGTGCTACCGAGTCTCTGTTATTTAAGGACTCTCTGGACTCTGAAATTGTAAATTTTTCAATTTTTTGAAAAAAATAATGTTATGGCCTCAACATTTCTGAGCATTTTGATACCAAAAATTTTGTTTATGCTATGAAAACTTCCAAGGCAAACTCTATCATGAAAAGTACTTCAAAGCAATTCATGTACGTTCTTTTAAGTTTTCTAAGTAGCATAATACTTTTTATAATACAACCCCCCTGCGCAAACAGAAAAAAACATGTTTTTAAATCATTACCATCAATTTTAAAATACTAACCAAGCAAAAAAATTATCACATCATTTAAATTCAGCGTTAACAATAAAAAGTGGATCAAGGAACAGCGTGTGTTTGCAATTTGGTCAACGCCACGAGGAAAAAAAAACTTTTCTTGTTTCGAGAACCAGTCATAATTGTGAAGGTCATCGATTAACATTCAGTAAATTGCCTACAAAAGGTTTTTCCTTTCAGTTCGTCAGCATAAATTGATTAAAAGGCAGGATGAAAAAGGGGTAAGTTGGTTGTTTTCCCTTCTTCTATTGAAGCTTTTAATCGGCGAAGTGAAAATGCCCGCGTAACAAAGTCAACGTTTACTATCTTAGTGATAAAATGTTTTCCCTTCTTCTATTGAAGCTTCTAAACGGTGAAGTGAAAATGCTCGCGTTTTTATATCGGCGAAGTAAAAATGTTTGCGTTTTTATACAGGTGCTATCATTTCCTACTACTCACCTCTTCCACCGAACCCGTCCCGATATTCTCTGCTCCCTACGAACATAACTGCAGCATGTTAAAAAAAAGGAAGTTCCCACAGCCCATCATGTAGAAGAATTTCTGTGAAATTGAGATTTGTCTTATCTTATATGTTCCAAATCTAACTTGAAATAAAGATGAATTTTGTTTCAAAAATAATCTTTTTTTAAAAATATTTTTATAAATGAGAACTACAATCTATGGAATTTCAACGATAGACCAACAAGTATTTAAATAGTTATTCCAAACAATAAAAAAATTTAAATTCACGTAAAAAAAATATACATTTTATTTTGTAAAACAAACAAAGCATTGCGCTAATTATTTAAAAAAACATTATTATCTGCAACCTAAAAACAAAATGTCATGCCCCCATATTGTACATGGATTTTTTTTAACAATGTAATGTTCTTTTATTCGTCTACCTTATTTTTAATTTTTGATGATTTTAAATGTTCCGATTATACATATTACCAAATTCAATTTTTTTGTATTTTTATCATCTTCAACACAAACTTATTCATATTTCAAACAATCGTAATCTTTCCTAGAGAATAAATTTAAGATGTAACGTATTGTTATACATTGAATTTCGAAAGATATAACAGTTTTCAATCTATGAGTACAGTCGACCAAGTAAGTCAATTATTTAATGAAATAACTAGTAAGAAAATATATTCAATGGAAACTTTTAAACTTTGGGCAGCATTCTAACTCCAGTACCTTTTCTCTTCGCGTGCATAATTAGGAAAATTCTTCCGAGCAAAGTCCTTGAAGTTTTGAAACTTTTCTAATGAATACGAACTTCATTCGAATCATCCGGTTGACTCTGAATAAGGTTTGAAAGTAACAACAAACACAAATTCCTTCACCTAGAATCTTTCTTTTCTCAGTTTGACTTATTTGATGAAGGAAATGCACAAGTGTGTTTCAGGAACTCATGAAATTAAATGCATTATAATATACTTTTGTTTCTCTCAAAGAATTCAGAATTCGTACCTATTTAACGTTATAGAACTGTGATCCTCCCAAGTAGCTTTTTTAATGAAATTGAGAGTGTTTTTTCCCTGTCAAATAATGATGCGAGTCTGCGATTTCATTCATAAATCACTTGGTATAAATTTCGAAGTTTTAATTATTGCGCTTGAACAAGATTCAAACATTAATCTCGAAAATTGTTACTTACATAAAATTTACATTTAGATTATTGTTATTGTTGTACTGAAAGTTAATTAATTGCTTTTCCCCACACATTTTAAAGACAATTTTTTTAACATATATATATATATATATCAATGATAGGCACATGTATTCAAAGAGATGCATTTTTATTGAATTTTATACACATTTTACACACATTTGTACAATTTATACACATATTATACAATTTATTCAAAGTTGTATAATATGTGCTTCATTTTTCTTTAACATGCGCTTCATGTATAAACCATAACTTATATCTAAACATTTCTTTGAATTTTAAAAACTGAAGTATGATATACTCCGAGAGAACTTAATAGCATATATCCATGAATATGTTACCGCAATAGCCCGAAAACCGTTTATGTGCATATAATACCAAGCTAACCTGCAAATTAACTCATTTGCTCCTTTAATGTACATAATGATAAGTTTCCTGTATTTTAAACAAATATTTTCAGTGTGAGTTTCCGTATCGTTAGAGTTGGAAAGTTTGTTTTTCTCATTCCCTTTCTGTTAAGGATTTTGATTGGAAGCGTTGACTCACGCGTCCTAGACTAATTTATCCAAAACAATTAGAAAGAGAATACATACACTTTGCTAATACGTTTTTTTTAAATGTTAGTTACACAGTTTTATGTTATGCGTATTATATTTTTACAATGGACTGATGGTTGATTCAATCAAGGAATTTGTTGTTTCTTTGTTTGTGTTAACGTGATTATCTTTTGATATCGGAATATAATTAAACAAGATTATTCCATGTTTCTTAATTAAATAATATTTTAAATCTTTTTTATCCTTTGTACTGTAGTTTTCCAATTGATTGATGAGTGATACTATCAACTAATGTATTGATTGTTTAATTGTATTAACATGATTCTTTAGATATGAACAAAATACATAAATAATATTCAAGTTAAGCGTATAGAAACGTTGTTATTGTTTCACCAAAAGATCTCATTTTCAGTTTAACGAATGCCTACTAAGTACTCGTCAAAATGATAAAGTTAATTCACTGATTAGCCATATAATTTGAAAAAAGAAACAAGTTTCAACACTTTAACGGATCACCCTACTTAATTTACAATTGACCCAGCCAACGCATACAATTGGGCTCAGGTCGCGGTAGTTGAGTAGTCACGGCTGTAACGTTTTTACGGTATTGTGCTGCCGGATCTTGTGTTCGAGCCTTGACGTCAATAAAGTCTAGCAGTGAAGAGAGGCTGGCATTAAAATCTGTCGTACGATTTTCATGAAGTGTGGACTTTTGGAGAACTAACTGAGTGTGATCTTAGATGTTACACTTAATTACAGTTGGGCTTTCCATTAACTCAGCGTATCTCCAACTGTGGGGCTCGCCCCCTTGGGGGGGCGTGATAACTCTACAAGGGGGCGCGAGCATATTGAAAGGTCAAAAACAAAAGAATATTGTTTTTAAAAAAGATACGAATTTAATGAAAACAAACAAAAATACATTCTGACATAAAAAATACACATTTTCACTGATATAATTCATTTATAAAAGTATCAGTACTGCATATTGTATTTCATAATTTATTTAACAACACTAAGTTAAAAATAAGTAAATAATTGCCACCATGGTTGTGTCACTATATACAAAAATTAATACTTGTCTTGATAATCTGTGCGGTTTATAATGAATCCCTTAACTGCCGATTAAAAGTTATGCGATTCACTCCCCAATGCCAGCGTTTTCCACGTAGGCTTGCTTATATGAGTCTTGGGGGGGGGAATAAAAATAAACAAATCCTCTGAAATTAGTTCATCCTTCGCAAATAATGCCCTTTTATTGTATTCCAAAGCCTGTGGAACATTAGCACAGAAAAAGTCGTACTTTTGGCAGACGTATATACACGTCCGGGGAAAGGAACGTTTTAGATGCGTGAGACATTTATATGCGCGGGTGGAACTTAGGGATTTAAATCCTAATGTAGATTTAGCATAAAAAAGTACCGTATTATTGAATTCAATAAATTATTATTGTAGGTAAGGGGGCACGATGAAAATTATGTTTGATTATTGGGTCGGAAGTATTGAAAGTTTGAGAAGCACTGCCTCAACTGGTTTTCCCTTACACCGTATAAGTTACTGAAAGCTAGCCACAGTCGGTTTATCCGTACGCTGTATGGATACTGATATTTCCTTATTTCGATCTGTGATGCGCACATTTTTTTTTACTTATAGTCATATTATAACTGATAGTATTTTTAAGAGATACAGTTTGCCCATGAAACTGAAATACTTCTCATCCGGGATTTTCTTTGCGCTGAAAGCGAGAATTTTTCATTCCAGGCAGAAATTAAGGTTCATGAATTTTTTCGATAAAGAATGGGGGAGAAATGAAAATGGGAACATAATACAAGAAAGCCAGAGTTATCTCCATCCCCAATTCAATGTAAGACTTTATATTGCACCATGTTTCATATGGCGTGTGCATATACTAATGTATGCACACACACACACACACAAAATCTTCAACTATTTGAGCAGGTAAGAACATGCAAATTTTTTGCAATTATGTGTTAAATTCCTTTAAGAAATATGAAACATTCTTCATAGAATGCACAGTGCACGCTTAGAGGTTTTCGTGTTCCACACACAATTATAAAATTAAAAAAAATAGTTTTAAAACTTTAAAAATGAAAAGTAAAATAAAATACTTCCATTCTCCTTTCCTGTTAAGTATTGAGCTTAGTTATATGCAATAAAAACGTGTCATCTTTTTGGAACATTTGGAGCAAAATATTGACCGCTTAAGGGATTAATTATGTTCAATACAAAAATATTTTTCAGGTATGAATTTGAATTCTGAAATTTAATGCTTTAAAAGTTTTTTGCAGCGTTCCTATTTCTATCTTTCTAAAGATGCATAGGGCATTTAAGGGGATAAAAAAACACATTTTCTGTTTCTAAAATTTCATATCTAAAATTCATTAATATGTTCAACTTCCGTACATGTATAATGATATTACTTATTTCGAAAATGGTATTTAATTACTTTCAAGACATTAAAATATGGCATGGATTTAAATATATTTTGCTGAATAAATAAATTTAAAAATTCCATATACTTAGGAATACAATTTTTTTTAAGGGGACTCGGCACCTTTTTTCAATTTTTTTTTATTTAAGGGTTTTAAAATATTTTTTTTGTATATTATTAACAGTTACTACTAAACTAAGAAATTTCACCATGAAAAAAATTCCTAAATTTAAAAAAAAATTTAAAATTTAAAGTTTTTAAAAAAATTTTACCGATTTTCAAAATTCTTCTTCTTTTACAATTATCATTATTTTGACACCAAAATTTTTTTTTGGATTTATTAGACTATGAGTAATAACTTTAGGAATCGATTTTGCAACAAACAAATTAGTTTTGGAAAAAAAAAAATAAAATGTAAACATTAATGGAAAAAAAGCTAAAAAAACATGACTTCTGCTACATTTTCTTTTATAAAATTTTTTTATTCAAAATATTGAAAAATGGATCCCTAATTTAATTAAGCACATTGTAATAAAGATACACACCAAAATTCAAGTTGTTTGATAAATATCTGTAGAAGTTTTTTGTACTTTTAAAGACCATGATTTCATGAAAAACTCGAACTGAGAAAATGCATTTTTAAGAATACCAATCAGCAAATATATATCAAAACAATGTCTAAATTTTGTAATAATTTTTCAATATGTTGTATAAATATATACCTTTAAAATAAAACATAATACAATTCAATTTCAAAATATTAAACAAAAATATAAGCTTTTTAAAGTGCCTGTCTGTGAGCCCAAAATTACGAAAAATAGGAAATATCATTGTGACTTATTTTTACAAGAAACATCTATGAAATATATTAAAAAATAAATGAAATACATGAAATAAATGTAATAAAAATACATGAAATGTACAATAGAAAATTTAAAAAGCTTTTATAAAAATAATTTGCTACTTAAATCAATATCTAAAATAAAATAAAGTAAAACAAATTTATGCTAAAATGTATTATTTTTCAAAACAGGTTTGTTTTAAAATTGGCCTGCGCCATAAGTCATTCCTTCTCTCCTCTAGCTAATAACTATTTTTTATGTATTGCTTTTTTAAAAAGTTTAAGAGCCAGCTTATTACTGGCATTTTGACGACGTTTTCTAAATTTTTGTTTTCGACAATCTAAGATAGTAGCAAGTTGTTTCGTTGAACCTCCAGTAGCTACACCAAATGCTTTCTGTGTTTCTACTATGGTACGTACTGTACCCTTATTGTATTCGCAGACAGCTTCTGTTACTGCCCGCTTAACACGTCTTTTGTTTACGAAAATTTCTTTCGGACACTTTGCCCAAATCATGCTATGCAAACTTTCGTTTGCATTTTGTGTTCCACATCGAATGCATCTTTCTAATAATTCATTAGATGCAAGTCTTTGATAAATCGGTAGAATTTTGGAAGAAACTTTTCATTTATTGGTGTTCCTACATTTAATTTATGATTGTTAGGTTTTTCCCCATTAGCAATCGCAGATTGGTAGAAACACCATGAGTTTTCTCCTGCAGGACACTTCGAATGTTGAGGTTTAGCATCTGTAGAAATGATATGCAACAATGTAGCATATATTGCTGTTTTCATAGCATTCACATCCCCTTTGTTTCTCAAAATAGCCTTTTGGTAGTAAGTAGTTAATTTTTTAATCGTGGCTTCTTTCAAACTACCATGAGCTTTACAACCTAAAGAAATACCTTGAGCACGACAGTCTTTTACAGTAGATCTCAAAGCTGTTCCTAACCGCTTACTAACATGATTAATACATTCTTCCTTTTTTATCACAATGTCAGGTCCATACACTTTTTTTCTCGCACAAGTAGTTAAACGTTTTACAATCACCATCGGATAATACTGTAATATAACGGAATCCAAGTGATGTGGATCTTTTCCACAAGGTTAATGCAGCTTCCATTTCCATTGATGTAGATGAGCCCAAGTGATTTATATCACATTCGTTTTTATGTCCTTCATACCATATGCTGAATTCAGCACTTGACTGGCCTAGCTTATTTTTTGCCACAGAGCAATGACGACACACCTTACTCATCACTTCAAAGTCAACAACATATCCGGTGAGCATATCTATAACACATCCTACACCGATAAGTGAGGTGTGACCACGAGTTAGCCACGTTCCATCAAAACTAACACTTAAGTCTGTGATTTCAGCTCCATTCTCGTACACATTTTTAATTTCTCAGTGGATTTCCGCAAATATGTTTTCAGATGCCAGAGTATATGCATTATCCAGCCGTCTCGCACACTTCCCATATGTAGTTGATGAAAAATGATCTATATTCATCACCATACAAAATTTTTCTATAGCTGAATAACCTTTCCCAATATGTGAAAAAGCTTGAGTTATTCTCAAATTCACATCATGGCTGGTCTGAACAGACTTTAGAGATGTGTTTACAACAGTTTTGTTTTCATCACAATTGCTACACAATAGTTTTAAATTGTATGAAAATCCCAACTTGGCTCCAAGCTCCAATTTCAAAGTTTGTTTTTCACAATATTGGCACTTTGCACTTCGAAGAAGATTGTTAACTTGGTTAAAGTCCACCAATATATAATTTCCAATAGCAGAGGTATCCTTTTTTACCACAGTGTTCAATTTTTCCAGGCGTACATTTGAAAAAACTGAATTTTTGTTCACTTCACAATCAACTTTCGCTTTACACCATCGCTTTTCATTCATTTGCAAAGCACGTACTGAACGTTTTCTAAGAGGCATAATTGCGATATCAACTAATAAAATTAATGAATGTATGATTGAAGTAGCATTAAAAATTATGATTGAAGTAGCATTAAAAAATGCTGTTTTAGGTTTCTATGAAGTTAAAAACTAATGAAACTAAAAATCACACAGCAAGCGAAAATTGCAAAGCTAATGTAAATAAACAACTTTGCTGATAGTTACAGTCACAGCTTAACGGATTCCTCTGCTTCTCTGTAGTTTTTAATGTAAAATAATGGATTTATTCTCAAGTAAAAAAATGTAAACATTGAGGTGGGCGTGGCATTTAAACTGCTGACAGAGCTGTCAAAATATTTAAAATGCATTTTACTGCGTTTAAAATAATCAGATCGTTTCAAAACTTCCCTCAATTGTACCAAAGGTATCAAACTACATTTTAAACTAAAAATTGAAAAATCGATATTTTCATCGATTTTAGGTTTTTGAAAGGTGCCAAGTCCCCTTAAAGTCTGCTTTAAAACATAAGTCACATATATTTTCTTGCTGTGCAGAAAGATATTTTGCTGAGTGATCCCTTTCTTTCATTTATTGCATACATATTTACATTGCAGCAATAATTAATTAAATTTCGATATACATCTGATTGTGTGTGTGGTAATGTCATAAATAAAATTCAATCCAGCAATTTTTTTCACTCCACTAGCATACTAGAAGCTGCTATGTTCCAAATATATCCAAACACACTTTTACATACTTCAAACGGAGTCGCAAAAGAGACAAAAATCCAACTTTTGCTGATCTCTTTACTTCTCTCGTTGGAAAAGTAACAGTATAAAAAAATTCTTTTTTAAACTTTAGAATATAAGAATGCTGAAAAAGAGAAAAAATTATGTTACTTTTTTTTTCCTATTTCGCATTCAAAAAGTTACCCTGATTCAAATATTAAACGAAATTTTTGAGAAAAGTTCTTCGGTTATTTTTGTTTTTCTCATTTTTTTAAAAAAAATCTTTGCTTTTTCTCTAGAGATAATTTATCCATCCATCGCAAATAATTCTTAAGAGTCATATAAAAATGTTTCAAGTCAAAATCAACGATGATAAGGGGAAGGGTAACAGAGTGAAATATGACTATTTTCAATAGTCCTAATTTGGTTTTCTTTGAAAAGGCTCGAACGTCCTAAATACGTAGCTAAATCCAAACTATTTAGCGATTTGCAGATCTCAGGGGTGTTCAATTTCTCTAGAAGGCTAAAAATATAAACAATTTTCAAACATGTATAATTATTTTAAATTTGAATTAAATAAGTCGAATCTTATACACATTATTTATAAAGGAATGAGGCTTCGGAAAAGGTATAAAATGTTTAAAACATAATCAAAATTTTTAAAATTATAAGCATATGAAAATTCTGTAATAAATATTAAGTAATTTTTGCGGTGCGCAGGCTATTTTCTAAAATAGTAGCCCCTGATGTATAAAACTTAATATAATTATTAAATATATCATACTCTTTAAACCGTACATCATTTAAGAATAATATATCTTTTGTGTGTTTCAAAATATTTGAAAAATATTAAAAAAAAAAAAAATTTAAATTTTGAAAATATATTTTTTTTATTTTTTAAAAAATTATAATTTTTATATATATATATATATATATATATATATATATATATATATATATATATATATATATTCTACTAATATAATATTACTACAGTTTCATAAGGATACATTTAACTTTACAAATCAACTTATAGCTTGTAATTAAAGCTTCTATTTTAGAAAATAGCATGCGCAACGTAAAATTTAATATATATTTCATTTCGAAAAGTTTCTTATTTTCATATACTTATAATTTTTAAAATTATGATTTTATTTTAAATAATTTATATTTTTCAGAAGCCCCATTCCTTCATAAATAATATGCAAGGGATTCGAATTATTTAATTTAAATTTAAAAGAGTTATACCTGTTTGAAAATTGTTTATATTTTCAGCCCTCTAGAGAAATTCAACACCCCTGAGACCCCTTTTAATTATTTCGATAGATTTGACGAAACAATGGGATGGCAAAATTAATGTTACATTAAGATATGGGATTATAAGTTTAAATGCTTATAAAGTAGAGGTTCTTAGCCCTGAAACAGCGAGTGCCCATGTCCCCGCTATGTTTTTTCTGTGCGCTCGGGACTGTTTGTTATATCCTATATCAATATATACCGTGGCCACCCCACGGTCCACTACGTTTTTTTTTGAGTGGCCGCGAGATTTATCGCACTTCTAGAAATACAATTTAAGCCATAAAGTTATTGTATTTATTTATTGATCAGTTTCAGAAACTTGTGGAGCAATTCAAAAATTGATTCCAGCAATTCTCGGTTATTGAGACAGTAGCTTCATTTTTTGTAAATCCATTCCATCTTCAAATTAATGTTTCTGAAGTTACAAATTTAATGGAGAAAATTATTTAGAGAAAAACGTCTTCAATTGAAGATGAGATTATAAATATTCGGACTGATACCGTATTGAAATCGCGTTGACTTAAAATGAAAATATTTAGAATCTAGCCGTCGATAAAAAAATATACCTTTTTTGAAAAAAAATACCTTACAATTTAAAATCCTGTTTCAGTTCCACATATTTATGTAAATCGTAGTTTTCACCGATGAATACAATTAAACAGACAAACAGATATCGACTTGACGATAGCTATCTCGAAGATGATATAAGATTGAGAATGTCATCTTTTACGCCAGGCTTTGAAAAATTAGTCGTTAATATGCTATTGTTGTTACCCTTTTTAGTGTACGATATTGTTTATGAGGTCCATGTTTGCGATTAAAAAACGAAGTAATAAGAATCTGCATACCAATTTTTAACTACACCCGTCCGAAATTTCTTGTTTGGCAGATGTGCCTAGAGCTAAGATGTGCTCGATGTTAAAGCTAAAAGCACATGCTGTAAAGTTTAAAAAGTAAAAAACTTATTTAGCGATTCAATATTTTTTTACTTACATTTTAGAAACATGGCAAAACAATAGATCATGATTGTTTTTCTGTGAAATAAATATTTTTAAGTTAACATTAAACAACATGTGAAGATATGCATAAAATGAGAATGTTTTGAAATTGTCATTTTTTAGTTTTTGCCAATAAAATGGAATTGAATACATTTCTGCTGTAATAACCTTATATATATATACAACAGTCATTTATATATATATATATATATATATATATATATATATTCTAATTCAGGTGACAATAAATATACAAAAAATATATTCATTGAAATAAGTTTTTTTTAAAATCACAGCTCCGATCGTAGTCGAAAACGTTAAGCTAAATATTTTTTAACCAAAATGGTATTGATAACCAGGTAAGTTTATTCATTAGCTATGCATTTTACAATATTCCGTGGAAAGAAAAACCTTGCTATACCCTTAGCCGGTCATTAAATACATTGCTTATATTTTCTCTTGCAACTTCTCCCCTGTTTCCAAAGTCCTAATGAGACGTAGTCCCTCAGGAACTGCCGTATTATCTCTAGCAAATAATGATGCAACCAGGACATAAAAACAAAACTGATGACTTGTTTATCTCGGCGACCAGAGTACACTATAATAGCCATTGAATGACCCCTTAAGCTTGATAGGTCCCAGAGCTCATATAGACGGCGACCCTAACTAGCTGGAAAATGTGAAATCTCCCGACGTTCCGAATGTCCAGCAGTCGGACCTTAAAGAGGAGATTAGAAACATTTTGAAAGTTTGTTAACAGCCGCTGCGTGTAGCCATTAGTGGCATTAAGTTGGCAGTGGGAAGAAACACGCAATGGGGACTTAGCAAAAACTGAACAACTGTTTCAAATAAAGATTTTACTTTGTGCAGAAAGGTTCTGATTAAGAAGAGTTGGGAACCTCTCTCCATCTGTCTCTACCGACAATGTTAAATTGATTGTTTTCGATGTACCTTTTCTCAAAATCTGTTACATGTACATGCTTGTAATTTTTCATAGAATTAAAATACATCTTTCTCATTATACTGAAATGAGCTTTTAGCTATAATTTTAATTTTTTTAATAATTTATAAAATATTTTATCAAACATTGCAGAATTTGTTCAATTTTTCACATAAAAAGTTTGTAAAAAATAAATTTTTGATTTTTTCACAAAAAAGTTCTTTTCTGTATATTTTAGTAATCATTATAAATATATCATAAAAACAATTTACATAGCTGTGAACAGTAGTTTTTTCAGAAAAAGCATATCAAACATCAAAATTTACACATTTTGATATAAATTGATTTTAATGTATACAGCAGCGTTTCTGAAACTGTGGGGCGCCCCCCAGTAGGGTGCGAGTATATCGAAAATAAAAGGTTAAAAACTTAATTTTCTGGAATGAAGTGAAAAAAAACAAAATATTTTCTTGCATATAAAAAATACAGATTTACACTCAGATATAATCTATATACATAATTTGGCAATATTACATCAGCAAAAGTAAAAGATTCTACTTCAACGATCATTAGCTATCTTTGATCCTAGAACCAAATAAGAAAAAGTATTTTGTTTGCTTTGCTGTAATCCCACGATGAGAGATTTTTAATTACGTTTTTTTTAATCCCTAAAATAATACTTTTGATGACCTTCGAAGGAACTAATACAGTTAATTCCATCCTTTTTTACAGAGAAGTTGTAAATAATATATTTCTGTTACGCATTGTCCCATGTAAAAGAGTTTTATGATATATGGATAAGCATATTGAGCACTTAGAAGGATTATTTGCACAAGATTTATTTTTATGAGTATTCTGAAAGATATAATGCATAACAAAAAACGTCTTACGCAATTCTTTTTAGAACTAATATCCATATTTTTTTATTGAATGCGCAGACGCAGCCCATGCTCATGAAATCGTTGATTTTGGGAAAACTGTTTATTTGTTACCAAAGATCTTGACACAGTAACCTCCAATATGATAGTCTTAATGGAAACTAAAATGAATTTATCACATTTCGCGCTCTTTTTTCGGGAGTAGCAAACGTTTTTTACTATCTTAAGGTATTTGTTTTGACCGAGTTCCCGGTGCCACCACTTGTGTTCAAAAATATTTTCTATGAACATGTTGCACTTTCCCCTATGAAAAAAATTGTGGTTTTGATTGTTATGTTGTACGATTTATTATGGTTTACAAACTAAATGACCAGAATATAAACAATGAAATGGGCATCTTTGATCTCTGTTGAAGGAAGTTGAAAGTGATCAAGCAAGGGAAGAACTTGCTGAAATAATGCATAATAATCATAATAGCGAAAGTAAATCTAAAGAAAGCAATGAACATGAAACGAAAAGAAAATTTTCAATAGCTACTTAATTAAATCGATCAAGGAAAATAATTAGCCATAAGTGTACCTCAAGATACACTTCGCCCTGTCAAAAAGACACAAGCCACAAAAAGTTCAACAGGATATTTTTCGATCATCAAAGGGTATCAAAACTACAATAACGTAAAATTTGACAATTTTGCATGCAAATAGCATTCCTGTAATTTTAGGAAAAGTGTCTGTGATTTTTGTGTCCTTAATTAAGGTAACACACATTTGGAACAATTTAGTTTAGTTTTATTGTATTTTTCTCAATTTATCAAACAAAACTTGAAACGTCTTTGAAATAGTTAAGTATATTTACTCTTAGTTAAATTATTCACCGAAATTGTGATTTTTATCGTGTATAGTAAATATAATTACAAAAAAAAGGGATTGGGGTGACTTAGTCATTTTCCGCATGACCATTAATGTTAGTATAGAGTGCACACCTGATCCCGGGCAAAAACATTTTGAAGTTTTCTCGCTTTAAGTATTAAAAATAACACAATTATTCTTCATTGAAATTTTACATTATTTTTCATTATTTAACATTAAATCTAAATGCTAATTCTGCGAGGCTTAAAATTACAGTTCGTTCAAAACTAATTATAATATGAGCATTCATTTCAAAAATTATTTTACAATTTTGTATACATTGTAACTCACTTGGTTTTACACTCCTTACAATTAAGCTATTATATCAAGAATAATATATTATTTTTTAAAAAAATAAACTCATGTGAGGAATGGGTGTTTCAGCCAGTATAACAACACGTTTAAAATTTATTATTGACTTCCTTGAGCTTGTTTACAGAACAAAGTCTTTCAAAGAATGCTTAATATTAGAAATTGATACTCTGAGTTATTTTTCAATATTTAGTTGAGATCTATATTGTGTTTTCACAAAGAAACCACCGCAGAAAATCCGGATTCAGAAAAGTAGGATGTTGAAAATGGTAATAGTATACGAAATGATTTTGTTTTCAATGCAGAAAAAATACATCATCCACCTCTGCCTAAAATTCAAAGAGTGATTTATTACAAATTTGCCCTTTAATTTTGTCACTGGATGTGAAATCTATAAAGATTTCTTCTTCTGCTGTTGAGAGTTTTTAAGTATTTTGAAATGGATCCCTAACCCAGTCATAACTTGCAATCAAATTGTCCTCGTATGTGTACTTTAGTACCGTCGAATGCTCGTTACGACTAAAAAATATATCCATGATTTTGTTTTAATCTACTGCCGTAAACACTTAATACTTTGGATTACAACTAACACATAAATTGTTAAGTGCACATTCAAGATACATTCGGTAGCTAATCGACTCTACCAAGACTGACTGTAATTGTACCAGGTATCGCATTCTTATACATTTTGCGCAGATTTCCGATGGGTTACCCATACTTACTTAAACATTCGTGAGAATGCTAGATGTGATGGATATGATAGAGAGCAACATAGACTAGATATTATTTTTAATAACATTTGTACTTTTGGAAATAAATAATGAAGGAAATAAGTCTTTGATTAAATATCATTTTGCAATCGGTTTCAATTTAAAAATTAGAGAAAGAAAAATAGCATAATAATTAACCTAATACTTAAAAGTATATAATATACTTAAAATGTATATTACTTAAGAGCATTATATACAAAATTTAATACTTATCTTATTAATGTGTACGCGCGGTTTATAATTTCGATCGTATTATATGTTTAGCATCAAAGTACATTATTATTGCGTTCGATGTATTATTATTGCATAAGGGAGCGCGATAAAAATTATGATTAAAAATTGTGTCGTCAGTGTTGAAAGCTTGAGAAGCACTGGTATACGGTGATACTTTTAATCGGCTAGAAAATAAAAAAAATAAACGGCTCAATTTACAATAACATACACATGTTTTGGTTTATATCAGATGTTCAACTTTTAAGCAAAAACGAAGTACTTTGTTGATATATTTTGCCATTCAAATGGGCGTGGCCCAGTTTCAACGATTACTCAAAAATAGATTTAAGAGCTTCTAATTACCCTAGAGGTTAAAGTAAGATATTTTAGAAAGGTTAAAATCTATACAATTTGAAAATGTAAAAATCTCAAATTGTCAAAAAAATATGATTTTAGCTTTCCAACACGCCTTAAGAAATTTACTGCATTTCGGTCATTAATTTAGTTATTTTTTTATTATTATCGATGCATAATTTTTAAACCAATTATTAAAAACTGTCTAACTTCTGTAACCACGAAATGTGTGTTTCCACATTGGAACCAAATAAATTGCTCTGTATAAAATGTACTCCAGTGCTCCTCAAACTTTTAATATTTGCGACCTAATATTCAATCATAATTTTCCTCACGCCCCCCTCCCATATATACATTAACAATGTATTATATTCAATAATACTATACTTGGACTCTTAACTTACAATTTGACTTTAATCTCTTAAATGCCCAGATTGTGTGGATGACAAATAACTTATATTAGGTTTGTAAAATGTTACTTTTTGTAATGGTAATGGTTTCTAAGCAATTAATTGTTTTTACTGTGGTTCACTTTTTTGACAACAGGATTTGTTTCAAAATACCTTTTAACTGACGATGTTCTGTATACCATTGCCTTGAACATTCAACAAGCACCGTTTTGTCTCATTTACTAATAATGCCATATTTCTAAATTCACCAAGTTAAAAAATATCTGTTACTCTTACTATCTTGTATAATTTTTGTTCTGAACTAGCATTGTTGAATAAGAGTTAAAAATCATAAATACAACACAGATAAACTTTAAGATACAATTATGTCAAGAAAGTTGACTATGCTATGCGTAGAAAAATTTTGCATAATAAGTAACTGTAGTCCACGACGTAACAAAGGCAAGATAATAATTAACGTGTGTGCTCCCCGTGATTGATCACTCGCGTTTTTTAGTAATACTTCATAGTGAGCTTTGTTATTTTGAAATTAATTACAAACCATTTTGATTTCTCGCGTGTCCGAAACATTGTGTCGCGTGTCATTGATGACACGCGTGACACTGGTAAGCCATCCCTAGCCTACACAAATCTGGGTAAGGCTACTTCTGCGAAGCACAATGGTAGGCGAAAGTTGAAGGACCGTGGCCGAGGGATGTTGAAACGAATAGTCACTGGAAAACGTAAGACTCTACTGCCGCAGATAACGTCCGAGATGAATTCACTCCATTAGGGCCATCATGGAAGAAAATTATTCAACATGAGTTGATTGCTGTGAACATTCATGGCAGAGTAGCTATTCCCAAACCATTAGTACGGGCTGTCAATATCACCTAAACTGGACACAATTGCATTGGAACAAGTCATCTGGTCCTCATTTACATTATCTCAGATCACTGGACATTGCTGTGTTCCACAAAGCTGTAATTTCTCTTTCAGTTACTGATATTTTCGGGTAAAAGTCGCAGATTTTTGGAAATTCTTAAATGTTCAACTTACAGATCTCTAATACTCCTCTCAAGATAAAAAAAATAGTTAAGAATACAATTTCTTTTAAATATGTTCATTTACTCATATAAGAACTATTTTAATGTTTTATTTATCTTTCTACTAATATTTTGAGAGGCGCTTTTATCATAGAAAAAAAAACTCACATAAACTCCTTATAAGTAATTTCAGAACCCGAGTTTCCCAATAGTTTGTGAAACTCACATAATCACGCTTAGGGATTTCAGAATATATCTGACGGTGTGGCAAGATTTTGCCACAAAGCCAAAAAATTAAAAAATCACGGAGTTTTTTTCTTTTTTTACTTTGGATTTTTTTTTTTTTTTGAAATGTATTCTTCGTGCACTAAATTGTTTCTCATTTATAGAAAAATGCTGAACACAGCTATAATGTTACTTAAATTTTCGGCAAATGGGATTACTTATAGTTCATGGTGTAAACAAACATTTTTTGTAGCAAGTGAGTTTGTGAATATTAACGTCGCATTGTTAAGTTACTGAAGGATTTTTGGTGACGGACCTCGTAATTTTGAAACATGGTCAAGTGACACCAACGATATTTAAGCAGGCACTAAAATGTAGTACTACAATATGTGTACTATAATGTAGTTTGGTACGTCATGAACATATTCAGTTTTATCCTGCAATACTTGAAATCAGAATACTTGTATTCCGAAGTCTAATTGCAGTTCAGTAGTATTCCATATCTTTGAAATATTGTTTCTCAAAGTAACATGATAATGTTTGGGGCATGGCACTTTTTCAGAAGGAAAAATTGATGATAAGGCTTTTGAATTATATAAACTATTTTCTAAAGCAAAATTGGCATTGAAATCAGTATTAATTAAGTAAGTATGATAACTCAAAATATACACAAGCGGAAATTACTTTAGTAATGAAAATTAAAATTACTAACTTTTTCACACTGCGAGAGTTGATTTAACTCAAAAATGCTTTTAATTAATTCAATTCAAGAATGAAAAATTTGTTTAAAAGGAAACTGAAACAAAAACCTACACTTAGAAAACTTCAAATATCTTAAAAACTAATTGGTTATCAGATCTGAAATTTGATGGCAAGCTTTCCAATGATATGAGAACAAGAAAATGCAAAAATAAATAAATAGAAGAAGTAAAATTCCATATACTTTTGTAATTTGTAGGGTAACGCATTGCCTTAAAGTACAACCCATAAATTGACGCTTCTTTTTCAATGAAGCTAAAAATAGGATGCGAAATCACCTTAAAAAAGTAAATTATAGTCATATAAATATTCCTGTAACATTTAAAAATGTATTTTTTTTTTGTATTACAATTCTATAAATTATGTTAATTTTTCCAGAATAACTTATAAGCTGTGAGCAAGGCATATATAAAGCTCTAACTGGCAGGAAATATTTTTTGACATTAAACAATTAAGAATAAACCTTTACACCGTTGAGTTTTCACCATTTTGAATTTAAAACAGCGTTGAGTTTTTTTTTTTGGGGGGCTCCCAAGGAGTGTTTCTTTTAAAAAGCATATTGAAGGAAACTGTTTTTTAATAAACGTGAGTTTAATGTAGCTGTTGTTATTTTACCCAAATGAAATAATCAAAATAATATATCTTAAATAATAATATAGTTTAAGTTATGTTAATCAAAATAATTAGTACTAATGAAATAAAACATTTTTAAGAATGTATTCTATATATAAATATATTTATATAAAATGCAGATTGTTTTGTTCAACAATTTTTTAGTTTATGATATTTTTTAAACCAATATGATGTGCATAAATAATAAACACGAAGTTCTAATTCTCATGAAATATTGTATTCGAATGTCTATCATTCATTCTGCTGTTATTTGTTAGTAAAATAAGCAACTACTTCAGAACGTGATACAGGCGTTTGTTACATTTGAAACAGTGCAAAATCCTGACGAACGCGTGCAGCGCGTCTAAAACGTTGCGGGATACATTCAGATGAACGCACTCAGTTCCTTCGCAATGGCCTAAGAGTTAAGTGAAATAAACATTTTAACTTGAATTAACTCACAATACTATTCAATAGATCTATGAATAGTAATATGTAAGGTAATTTGATTAATCACTTTAATATTAATTGAAAATAAATTATCCAAACAAAAGGAATATACATTCCATGATCGAATTAAATTGTTTGGTAGAGCAAAATTGAAAACAAACTGCATAACATTAAAACTTCTACAGATCATAGAACTTCCCAGAAAAATACTCTCAATAAAAAGAATGATTATATCAAAAGCGGAAAAATGCGACAGAGAGTATGGATATTACTGAAAAAAAAAGCTTCAGACTGCCACGGGATCACGATATATCTTTCATAGCCAAACCCACATATTAGTCGAAGTCAATAAAATGAAAAATTCGTGAACCCTATGTCATTTTTTTTCACATCTCAGGTGGAAATATTTGTAATCCATTTCAGAAATTTTTGAAGAGAATTTTGATAGGAAAGAAAAAAGTATTTAATTCCCGAATTTAGGTATACACGTTTTTAGGAATGTTGAATCCATTAAATATTGCTTTTGGACTTATTTTTGATGCCAATACAATCCTGTAATATGTCTTTATATGTAAGGTAATTCGGGGGAAGACGCCCATTTGTTATTAGTACTTTTATGCGTTGATGGATGGTCATTTTGAGACACTTGAGTGAAGAGTCTAGTCTGATATTGATAAGGCTTGTGAATGTATTTAAATTAATCGTCTTTAAACGGCATTTTTTGTGTTTTGTGAGCATTTAAAAAAAAGTGGTGAATATAACTTTTATAATATTCAATTCCTTATATTTAAATTTCATAAATGTACTTGATATTTTAATAAATATATTAGCAATATAAGTGAGTTACGCATAATGTGTTACACATACGATGCATGTAGAAACGGCTACAACACTGCAGCAATAAAGAAATAAGCGTGTGGCGCATTTTCCCTCTTTACTTGGGGGAAGGCGCCACGTGGATCAGAAATAAATGAAATGAACTTTAAAGTGTTTTTTCTTCATTTTATAACACTGTATATTATCGTATAAAATAAAAATGCACTTAATATAATTATTTTTATAATTAATAATAATTAAATACAGTTAATGATAAATATAAAAATTATAATTAAAATCAATAATAAGTAAAACTAACTAAAATTAACAATCGAAATTAATAATTAAAATAAATAAAATTAACAAATGAAATTAATAATTAAAATTAACTAAAATTAACAATTAAAATTAATAATTGAAATTAATAATTAAAATTAATAAAAAAAAACTAAAATAATAATTATTATTATTAATAACAAGAAACTTTAAAAAACATAAGAAAAACAGATCTGTGATTTTGTCTTTTTCAATTGAAGAAATTACTCTAGATACCAGTGGTGAGACAATTTTGATGAGGATAATACTGACGATTTTTGTGCTGTGTGTAAATGCTAAAAAAGGTCCTAAGTGTGACCGGATTTAGTGCATCGAATGCAACAAATAGTTTTAAAACGATTGCGATGATAATCATTTACACTGAGGGAAATGTTATGTAGGCTATCACTGGAACCTCCTCTCCTCTTTTTATACTATTATTATTTTTAGCAAACTAATTATGAAAAAAAATTTTTATTTTTTGTTTTTCTATAGTTATTGTAACTTCACATTTAATTTGGTAATATCTGCCTTATTTTTTCATTTACTGGGATATTGTTGCATCTTACTCCATGACTGGTTGCATCATCTCCCTATGTATGGGGAAACATGCCAGAATTAAATGAATTTCTTTTTAACATTCAAATTCTTATTTAATTTCATACTAAGAAGAGAATTAAATTGTATACATAACCAATTAAATATTGAAAAAGAAAGTGTATTTTTTCATAGTCTTGTTATCTCGACTTTTAATGTACGAATTGAAATTTCCTTAAATGGGGCAACTTCCCCCGATTCACCTTAATTAAATGAGAGGAACTTAAATTTCTAACAGAAATCTATACAATAATGATATTATATTAATTTTCAATAACAAATATACTGTTTTCAAAAAAAATTATGGATATAATGGTCACAAAAATATTCGTTTATTCTTGTATTTTAAAATCTTCCCAGTATGTGTATGATTAATTAACGTTGTCAGGAATAATAATTTGTGATTTAAATGATGAAACTCCAAACACAAAGAGCATTCCAAAAATCAGTTCCATCATTTTTTTACACGAAAAGTTTATTGCCAAAAAATTCATCATATTATCATGAACTGCACAGCTTGCATTATTCTCTAACTTGGTATTTACCAACATTCAGGCATTTGTCGTAGAGTGTAACCAGTTTAAAAAATAAAAATGCACTCTGCTAAAACCCGGTGCCCTGCGATGTAAGAATTGTCACACGGTCTGTGTGCTACATCTCAGGGTTATTTTGAAATTTACGTAGTGATAAAGCGACTTTTATTGCAAGGAACAAGTGGAAAACCAATAGGGGCATTGCGATGTAGAAATTTAGTTTTCATTTGTAAGTGTGGAGAGATGCTCACTTATGGGTAGAGCTTCATCTTTCACAGTCTGCACTTCTTCACTGAACAAGCAAAATCAGCGTGCATACCATTTGACGATCATGTCTTCTTCAGCATGCACGGTGTGCAGACGTTCATAAATGACAGTCACTCTAGTCCCAAGTGTCAATTTGTAGTGGATAACTGCACGTCATTGGTTATCCTGTTGTCAGAATACATCTGTCTGTTATCGTTATTTGTACTCAAATAACCTAAGGCACGCAGATCTGCTGCTACTTTTTTTTTCTTCAATGCTGTGTGCAAACGCCATTCCTCTTAGACCGATATTCTTTCCGTCGATGTACTAACAACGGATGTGGTTTCTAATAGTGATTATTTTTTCACCTAATGTATCATCTTCAATTTAAAGAAAATGACATTTAGCTTCATCACTCGTATGTGTAAAAATTATCTATATGATTTACTTCTATGAGTATCTGATTTGTTAAATTTAACTTTCATCAATAATATTAATATACTAAGTGTTTTTATTTCCAAGACGTCTTGAAGTTTCTTCTTATACTACTGGTAAGGAATCTGAAATTACTTATCTCCGGAAGCAAAGTTCATTTAAAAATGAGTGGAACCCCTTTTATTGGATTTATTACATAGTAATGATACACATTTTTCTCTCTCGTAAGTGAAATTAACGGGGAAAATAAAAATGCATTGATTCCAAATTTGGTGAAGTTTTTTGTTAAGATGAAAATCGAATAAATGTTTGATTTTGCAAAATATTAGGTGAATCGGAAAGTTCTGTTCGTTTCGGTTACCGCAAGATTCATCAAATATGCGCAAATTCATTTGTCTTATATTTAGCTCTCTTCTTTTTATCACTCAATGTATACATACTGACCTAGCAAATAAACTAAAAGTATGATGATTCATGTTAGTAATAAGTGAGGCATGATCTTGTATCCACGGCTACTGATCAAGTTCACTTATCCTATTGTATTCTCTGTACGAATTCAAACATGAAGTAATGCTACAGAGGCATGTATAAATTTATTTTAAGCATTGATGAAGGTACAGTTTCTGTTAGAACATGCAGAAAATGGTTCGAAAATTTCAAGTAGATGGTTTCGGTCATTCTGATTAATTGCTTTCTCTTACAGAAAAATCATTTTTGACAACATCAGACATGGTGGAAAGGCTTGATTCAGCTGAAATAAAACATCTCGGACCATGTTCGAAAACTAGGATTGTTATGGAAAGATTCCAGATGGGTGCCACATTAGTTAAGTGAGCAGAATTTGAAGGATCGTGTCAACAAATGCACATCTCTACTTTCCCGGAACAAAATAGAACACTTCTTGGACAGGCGGATAACAGGGAATGAAAAGTGGATTGCCTATGAAAACATTGTAAGGAAAAGGGTACATTGTGAACCCGGAAAATCTGTCCCTCCACCTGTAAGACGAAATTGAGCCTGTACAAAAGGATTTTGTGTATATGGTGGAGCATTCGAGGATCAAAACATTTTGAGATTGGATAAGAGATTCGCTTCTAGAGATACAGCATTTTTTTCAAAAATGGGATGTACAAACTGCCATCACCCCAGGAGGAAGTCATAAATACTGATGGCCAGTGGCGCACACAAGAGGAGGTCTCCAGGTCCAGATCCCCCTCCCTCAAAGCCCTTGATTTTTTCTATTGATTATAATTCAATGTATATAGTACGTAAAATTAAATAAAGTGTTTGTTACTAATAATTAATTTTATTAATTAATGTTAATTATTTATTCAATAATTAATATTTTACTGTTTTTTGCTCGCGAAAATCGACAAAATCAAAAGGATATGTTGGGTAGCGTATTGGAGCATAATATGAGAATGGTGGTCGGCCATGGACCTCTCGCACCCCATTAAAAATTCCTGTGCGCACCACTAATGATAGCAATTATCATTGGTTTTTTGAGGAATTATTATTAAAAGTTATTCAACTTGTGAAAAATATATCATTTTTTGTTTTACAGTGAAAATGGACATAGATTTCTCATAGACCTAATAATAATGCACCGCTAAATGGTAAGTAATTTAAAATGAAACTGAGTGTATCTTTATTTTTTTAAACACTGTTAAACATACGTTTTTGAAAAGCTTAGACTTTTTTGCATTACATTTAGATGATTTGAAACATTGTAATACTAATACCATTAGTGCATCTAATCACGTAACAACTTTTCAATAACAATAACTTCCTAGTAAAAGTAGAAGTTTTTACCCACACTGTTACATTTATCAGCAAATCATATGCCGTTTCTCTTACAGTATGGTTTACTTTCCTTATAAGGGATTTGGCAAATGCGCTACTAGTATTGGCTATTTCCAAGGAAATTACCAGTTGTCTTTGTGTTGAGTAATTTATCTAAGCAACGCGCAATGTATTTTTATTCAGTGATTGTTTTGGTAGAACCGAAAGACTAAATTTTCAATTCCTGTGATATATGATTAACCTTGAATTGAATTGCTTAAATTCATGGATAAATGTTCGACATACAGCATTATCATAAAGACACTTTCGTAACCTCTATGTTTCCCATTTCTTTACCGTATGGAAATAAATGTCACAATTAATCCCGATTCCTCCTGAAACAAATGCTACAGTAGTACACTGTTGGACAATTGCTAAGGATGGATCACAAATTGCTATGTAGCATAACATTAAGCGAGACATGAGGCCTAGTAGGATAAAATATAGTTGCCGAACTGTTCAGACATTAGAATAAAGAATATTTATTGTTCTGGAAAGTACAAAAGCTGTGAAACATCTGAAAGAAAAAAAATGTTCATTTGATCTGCGTACGGAGAAATGGAACAATGCATCTAAAAGTCAGCAGGCACCTTAAAGAAAGGTATCAGTACGGGATATGTCCACCGTGGAGTGTGATGCAACATTCCACACGTCGTACCTTACTTTTGACAACATTATCCAGCAGCTGTTGAGGCAATTTATCCCATTCCTCTGTGAGTGCACAGATGAGGGTGTTCTTGTCTGTCGGAGGATAGTTTCGACCAGCAACTTGCCTCCCCAAAGCATCCCACACATTTTCAATGGGGTTTAGATCTGTAGAACGCGCTGGCCATACGAGACGTTGAATACCCTCGCTGTCTAGACAAACCTGAACAGCGAGTGTTCGATGACATGTTGCGTTGTTGTCCATAAAAACAAATTTATCACCGACAGCACCACGGAAAAGACGAACATGAGGAAGTAGAACTTCATCAATGTATCGTTGGCCCGTCATTGTACCATTCGCAACCACATGTAGGCGCGTGAGGCCATTGATCATGATGCCGGCCCACACCATGATACTGCATGTCGGATATCGGTCCTTTTCCTGGATATTTTTTGGACGATAAGCAGTACCACTCTCGCGCCAGATCAGTTGGCGTCTACAATCCGATGAAAGACTGAACCTACACTCATCTGAGAATAGTACGCATGCCCATTACTGTTCAGTCCAATTGTGATGCTCACGACACCATTGCAAACGGGCAGTACGGTGCTGTCTGGTCAATGGGACACACACAACAGGTCTGCGTGCGTATAGTCCTCCTCCTGTCAAACGTCTGGCAAAAGTTTTTCGGGAGATCTGCTTTCCTGAGGCAGCAAGAAACTGATTTGCCACCTGCTGAGCTGTGGTGCGCCTGTTCCTTTTTGCTGATAGGACGATATATCTGTCTTCTGCAGGCGTCGTACTTCTAACGCGACCTCCCCCGTCCCGTCTACTACACATTCCAGTAGTTTTAAATGACTTCCACAGCCGTGAAACAACCGATGTCGAACACCCTGGCAACATCTGTTATTTTTCGCCCTTCTTCGATCCTTCCAATAATTCGGCCACGCATACAATCATCTATTTGATGTCGGGAAGACATGCCAAAAATTTTAAGTTCGTCTATTAAATCTTTCCTGTAAAACTTTGACTTGAAACAACAACTGTCCACACGCGTCAAAACCTTTAAAGCTCTTATGAACGCTATCACGTGATGAACAGACGTGGAAAAGAAATTTGCATACTCATACTTCTTCTTACTAATATCCCGCACTTATTCTAATTTTGCACATTTTGCTTCCTTTCATTTTGTGGTTGCTATGGATGATAGTATTATCCGTCCTTAGCAATTGTCCAGCAGTGTATATTTTTCATTTACTTTTTTATTTTCTTTAAAACTGTCATGATAATAACTTATATGTTTTCCTTTGCAAAACCGTGTTAAATTTCTGAAAAACGTTGATAGTTTCCGTGCTTAGATGTTATCAAAAAAAAATATTTTGCTTGATTAATGATAGCTTTTCTTTATGCTGTCAGTCTCAATAAGCAAGGTAATTCTTCAGAAGCGATAAAGATTTATTCTAGAAAAACAATCTTGAAATCAGAATTCAGCACTAGAGTTCGCTTAATAAATCCCAGAATATCTTCACATCTTCTACAGAGCTCAGACACAACTATCAGTGTCTAAAAATACAAATACGTTACATTTATTATTCACAATCAGTAGTATAACAACTAATGTAGTTGACTCGTCAACGGTCAAAACAATACTGACTCAGTTTTAGCGAGTGATTCCTATTTATATGCTGAACTATTAAAAAATCCAAAACTAAAATAATCCACTCTCGCCATAGATCATGATATTAATATATTTCTCCAATATTTTCTAGAAGCATCCATTTGATCACCAATTCACCCAAATGGTCACCAAGTCACTAAAATGCTCATCAAAATGATGCCAATTTGGCTGTATCACCAACATTTTGCCAAATTTCCATTGAATCGTATTTATAATGTAAGAAACGGCGTTGCCTGTGTGCATAGTATAATTTTAGCATAAAATAAATGCAACCGAGAGTAATATTGCACATATCCAGATATATATTGTTTGTACTATTTTAAGCGTCCATTACACAAAGTTAACAACACTATATTTATTACACTGAGAGGTTTTACTTATCCCTCGGTAATGAGTCATTATGAAATTCGCAGAACACAATGATATGCAATGAAATTGAATGCATTATACCGCAATATTCTAACAAACCAGTAGAATACACTATATTATGAATAAAAAGGTTGGTTCAAAATGTAACTGATACAACGTAATAAGAAGTCACAAAACACGAATATGAAGTATTAAAGTATAATGCATAATAAACTTAATTATATTCAGAAATATTCGTGAAATTAGCTATTTCCTATGAAATATTTCTGCTTTGAAATTTTAAAAAGTGGTGTTTGTTTTTTTAGAGTAATAATGAAAATGTTTATATAAACGTATCTTTAATCAAACCCCATATAAATAAAATAGCTAAAGACATAATCGGTTGTGGAAATTAATAAATTAATACTTCATCAATTTATAATGAATATCTGTATAAATTACTGGTAGAACCCCCCTCAGTATAGAGGGCGCTGCTTGTAATAACATGTGTTGTTTACATCAGAGATCTTCTGTACGTGACCGAGTGCAGACGCACTCCATATTCCATTAAACTTATTATTTAATCTTACACTTGTATTCGATGATTTATTGAATTTAATTGAGTCTAACGGATTGAGATGATATGAAAGTTGATTGATATAAAAGCATTCTACCACTGATTAACTGAACCACCGGTGATAGTAACATTGGTGCAACGGCCTGTGAGTCGGAAATTGATGAAAGAAACATTGGTGCATCGACCAAAAAGAAGTTGAAACATCATCGTCGACAGTGAATTCAGGTAAGCCGAATTTTTATTGAAATTGAATCATACCTGAATAGAAGATTAAAATGTCAGAAGATCTCTCAAAATTTAAAAAGAAGCGTACTGCGGTACGTTCTTCGTTGACAAAATTGATAAATAATATTGAAGGAAAGATCAACAATGAAAATGAACCTGTTGATCAATTTGAAGCTTTTTAGAGCAATTAAATGATAAAGAAAGTAACTTAAGTTTATTAAATACACTAATTGAAGATCGTTTGTCTGTTGACACTATTACTGAAGATATAGAAGCTTCGGAAGAAATTAAAGAGAAGATTATATTTTGGAAAACGAAGCTTTCTTCTAAAATTAGGAGAATTAATTCTGACTATCCAGGTTGATACAGGTTCTCGAAATATCCAAGTTATTGATTCCAATAGTTTTGAATGTATGAACATAAATTTACCTAAATTGCATATAAATAAGTATTCTGGAAATTATTCTGAATGGTTAGATTTTTATAATTTATTTGGAAGCTCTGTTCATAATAACAATAGACTAAACAAAGTTGATAAATTTAATTATTTAAAATCATATTTGTGTGGTAATGCGCTTGCTTGCATTAATGGATTTCCAATTTCTGATGATAATTATGATAGAGCTCTTGATTTATTAAAAGATAGATTTGGAAATAAAAACATGTTAATTAACGCTCATTTGAGCAATTTATTAAATTTAACACCTGTTAGAAACCCTACTGATATTGTGGGCTTAAGAAATTTGTACGATAGAGCAGAAACGCAAATAAGGAGTCTTGAAAGTTTAGGAGTTAAAGGAGAGAATCCTACTCAAACTTATTAACACCCATCCTGTTGAAACAGATACCCTCGGAACTCGTTTTGGAATTCAATCGTTCTCAAAAGGACGAAGGGTTTGACCTGAGCGCTCTGTTGCGGTTCCTACACTTTGAAATACGCTGTAGGGAACGAGCTTCTCAAATAAACAGTCATAAACAATGTCATTATTCCCCTCCACCGCAAGACAGAACAAAAAATAAAGGCTCCTATTTCCTCGGACAACGCATGACGCCAACCCCGAATAGAGTACATTTCCGACCCCATTCATTTCCCACCCCTTTGGAGAAAGTAGAACTTAGAAGCCGAAAATGCTTATACTGCAACAAGGGTCATGAACTCGACATTTGCCGTTCCTTTGGTGCTCACGAAAAGCGAGAAATTTTAAGGGAAAAGGGCTGTTGTTATTTATGTTTGTCGCACGGTCATAGAGCAAGGGAATGTGTAACAGGGGAGTCGTGTCCTATTTGTAATGGATCCCACCATTTCTCAATATGTTTTCGGAATGGACATGATGACCATTTGTCTCCTAAAAGGGACACTGATACTATAGTTTCAGCAGTAATCAAGAGAGATTCTGAGGACATTTTAACAATGAGTGTTATTGTTAGTGAATCCAATATTTCCAAACAGCTTAGTGAATTTTGGAATTTAGAGAACTTAGGAATAGAAGCAGAGGTGTCCGATGAGGAAAATATTGATAATGATATAATGTCTGAATTCGAAGCGGGAATTTCATACCAAAATAAGCGGTATAAAGTTAAATTACCTTGGAAACTTAACATGAAAACATTGTTAGAAAATAATGAAGAAATTGCTAGGAAAAGATTTCTAAAGTTAAGATCACGTTTAAAAAATGACAGTTCCTTATTTGAGGATTACAAATTAGTTGTAAATAATTATCTTTCTGAGAAGATCATAGAACGCGTTCCATTTGAAGAAGAAAATCTAAAGCATAATATTTTTTATCTACCACATAGAGCAGTAATACGTACTGATAAAACTACAAGCAAATTGCGAATCGTATTTGATGCGCCATCACATGCGAAATCACAGCTATCTTTGAACCTTTGTTTACACACAGGGCTAAATTTTATACCTAACCTATTTTTTCTATTAATCAAATTTAGAGTGAATCCAATTGCATTTGTAGCTGACATAAAAATGGCATTTTTGATGATTGAGATAGACGAAAGTGAAAGGGATTTTATAAGATTTTTCTGGGATGAAAATCCAGGAATTGATTTAGAAAACAAACGGCTTGATATTTTCCGAATGACTAGGGTTTTATTTGGAGTAAAATCAATTCCATTTCTTCTTGCAGCTACGATAAAGCATCATCTTAAAAAATATGTGGATATTTTTCCTGATACCTTTAACCATCTTAACCAGTCATTGTATGTTGATGATTTTCTGTGTGGAAATGTCAGTGTCCAAGCAGCCTTGACGACCTGCATAGAAAGTAAACAAATTTTGGAAGATGCAAGTATGGATCTTCGGAAATGGAGAACCAACTCTTCCGAGCTAAATCAAAGGTTAAAAAATATAAATTTTGAAGTAGATGAACATAAAGAGTCATTGAACACGTTGATAGCTTCAAAGGTCTTAGGAGTTGGTTGGAATGAAAACTCTGACACATTCTATTTTGATTCCAGCGATTTCTTTCTAAAAGAATTAATACAAAAAGATATTTGTTACAAGCCGCAGGTCGATTATTTGACCCAGGAGGTAGATTGAAACATTCGACCCTATCTGAATTCCAAAAACATCAAATGATGTTGCCAAAGGCAACGAACTTCAAGGGAGCAAGAAACATTCTTAATGAATGGAACGAAATTTGCAAGTCCAACAGAATTCAGCTATTCAGCGCGGAAGAGGGAATCGAATGGAACTTCATTCCACCCGCTTCTCCCCATTTCGGTGGATTGTGGGAGAAGCAAACATTAAGTCCATGAAACGCATTTTATTGAGGGTAGCGAAATCAGCTATCATGAACTTTGAAGAGTTAACTACGTTGATGGCACAAATCGAAGCAGTTCTGAATTCACGTCCCTTGTCTCCACTTTCTTCGGACCCCAATGATCTTAACCCTTTGACCCCGGGGCATTTCTTGACGAACTGTGCAATTTCATCCTTTCCTGAACCTTATACTGCTTCGGATTCTTTGTCCTATCATTCCAGGTGGATAGGATGTTAAATCGTTCAATCTCTGAGAGACAAATTTTGGAACCGTTGGAGCACCGAATATCTGACCCATCTGCAGACCCGTGCTAAATGGAGTGAACAGAACCCTAACTTGATGGAGAATCAGCTAGTTCTTTTAAAGGATCCCAACACCAAGCCCCTGGACTGGACTATGGGGCGTATTCTTGAAGTATTTCCCGGTAGTGATGGTCTTGTAAGAGTAGTTAATGTGAAAACCTCAACAGGTATTTTAAAACGAGCCATCACAAAGGTAGTGCCTTTACCTATTCCAGTTGATCCTGCATCTGTAGAAAAGAACATTTGAACATTTTACAATTTCTTGAACTTTAACCTTTATATTATTGTTTTTACATAATTGCTAATTTGATTCTTCAGTATTATTGATAACTCATGTGATTTAAGAATTGCTAATTTTATTTCAGAATTATTGATATGCATGTGATTTAAGAATTGCTAATTTTATTTCAGAATTATTGATGATGCATGTGATTTGAGAATTGAATTCATAGGATTTTATTTTTATTATTTCACATTGCATTAATTTTATTTGTATTATTTCATTTTGCATGAATTTTACTTGAATTACCTTAGAATTTGAATTATCTTAATGTAAACTCCGCAGGAGTTTAAGTGGGGAGTAATGGTAGAACCCCCTCAGTATAGAGGGCGCTGCTTGTAATAACATGTGTTGTTTACATCAGAGATCTTCTGTACGTGACCGAGTGCAGACGCACTCCATATTCCATTAAACTTATTATTTAATCTTACACTTGTATTCGATGATTTATTGAATTTAATTGAGTCTAACGGATTGAGATGATATGAAAGTTGATTGATATAAAAGCATTCTACCACTGATTAACTGAACCACCGATGATAGTAACATTGGTGCAACGGCCTGTGAATCGGAAATTGATGAAAGAAACAATTACAATGAAGTCGTATATACATTCAAAACTAGTTTTTGTACAATGTACGAAACACATGACTTAATATAATTTTGGAATTTTTTCTAATGTATTTTCTACAGTTCTTGTTTATACTATGTTATTCTTTAAATATATCATGAGTTATTGATTCTTTTAAAACCATTTCACATGAATTTCAAAATTTTATGAAATTTGATGTAAATTATTTAAAATGTTTCTTGACTTGTTTTAATGTTGTATTTACTTCAATACATTTCTTTTGAAAATGAAAAATTAACATTTAACCCTCTAACTGGATACCTTCCTCCTGAAAAGTTATTCCGAAAGCGTTTAACTCTTATTTTGCGATTCCCTTCAAAAATGCAACAGACTTTTTTCCTTCCCCCCTTTTAGAACTTGGGAGGTCGAACGGAGAAAATTTTACGACCCAGTTCGTCGCTTTGAAAAGTAAAAACCAAGAGATCAATCGTTTACAGCTAGTTTTTAAGTTGCCTTGGGCAATCTTCTTTGAAAGCGTAGATATCCTCTCTTGATCAATCCTCTTTGAAAAAGATACGGTGTTTCTTTCTCCTATATGTTCAGTCACAGTAAATTTAAAAACGAAATGAAAGGTAAAAAAAAAAGAGGAAAAAATGAAATAAATAGTATGTTAGAAGTTGAAAAATAATTATATTTTCATCAAAGAAAATTTATTTTTCTGTTTATTTTTTAAAAATTAAAATATATATATATATATATATATATATATATATATATATATATATATATATATATATATATATATATATATATATATATATATTTGGTATTGCGATTTGAACCAGAAAAAAAAAGCATCCTGTATTCATTTTTGAATATGAGAGTAAGAAAAACGCTCACTTTCCTGTTTTTTAAAAAAGTAATGAGGTAAAAAAAAGAGCAAAGGCCCTATCTCATTTTTAAACAATAACACAATAAATATTACATACAATGATTATATTTATGAAATAAAACCGATCTTTCTCTATTCAGTTATATTTTTAATTTAAAATAGCATAAAAAAGGATTTCAATACTTTTAATTTATTTTAATTAAAATCTTATAAAATATATTTTTATGTTAACTGAATATTTTTCGGAAAAAATTTAAATTTTCCTTCTTAGTGTTCTCTTTTTCGAACTTCTTGTATTAAATAAAAATTCCTTTTCTACATCGGCATTTGTGATGGATATAACACACATTCAGTCAAAAAATTTTAATTTTAATGGGGGATATAGTTCTTCAAATGCGCATGACAGTACTTCTAACCATTTTCTACTCAACTTAAATTTCTTATCTTTCTGTTTCTTTTATTACAAGGCAAAATGCCACGCATCGATAACTACATTTTCACACAATTCAGTCATTACAAATTCTATTGTGAGAAAAGTTCTCCCTAATTAATCTTGTCTTTCAAAACAGTACACTTAAAACAATTTTGTTCAGTGAAGTTAACCGACAGTTCCACAATGTATTCATACCAAATTTTAAAAACAAATTTAACACTTGGAAATGTATCCTGTATTAAATTTTTCAGTATACACAAATATTTCCTGCTGTAGGAAATATATAGTATGAGATGTGGTGTGCGGTTGTGAAAGAATGTTTTCGTACGTGTAGACTATTTTTGAAAATTTAAATATCACTGAAGCTGATCATATAACTGCAAATGAGCCTTATTTTAATGTGTGCTGGTATCAAAGTAAAACACTTTACAATATTAAACAGCCTATGGGTTTATACTCAATATCAAACTATTCGCAAAATGTGTGGCTTACAACTTCTATTCAAATTGTAAAGAAACTGAAATATAAATATATCTTACTGCAGTCAAAAATATTCATATGTAAGTATCCTGTTGCTCCACTTATTTCTGTACATTTTAAAAACTGTAGCTGAATGCAATTTTTTATATTTATAAACGAGGCATAACAGCTCACACAGTCGTAAAAATGTCCTTATCATTTTTAAATATACTACTATAAAACGTATATGGATTGTAAGATCAGTTATAAAATCCTAAAAGCTTTTAGAGGAGCTAAAAACATGTAACTTTGGACTGATCAGATTTTTAATATAATACACAAATATACATGTTATTAAGCAAATACATTTGAAAAATCAAACTTCCTTCTGAAATAAACGTAATTGAAAGAAAAATGTTTAATTGCAAATGAGTGGAAATACATGTTTATCTAAGGGGTATCCCCAAAGTAAGGTAATCCTCAAACTTAAGACTCAAACTCAGAAGCACAACAATCCATGAGGGCCAGGAACTTCTGTGCGGATCATAATACACGTGACCATTGGACGCTGAGGTGCATGAACAGATGTCCCGATTTGGTGGTCTGTCTGAAGAGAGACCTTCAGTGTTTAAGACCCGAAGCAAGCTTGGTACTCATTTATCGACCCAATGTAGCGGAGATGAAAGGCAGAGTCGACCTTGCCCAGCCCGTTAATAGAACCCCAGACCTGTGGTGTGGAAGCACTATACACTTCCACTCAATCCTATTCGGTGAAAAATAAAATTTAATGTTAGAATCTTATATAAATCCCTAATGAATGAGGGAGTCCAGACTTTTTTTTCATTTAAACTGTTTAGACGGAAATGGTTAATTATGAACATTTCACAAGTTGCATAAATTAAAATTAACCCTTATAATTAACATAAATTTTTAAGGGTACAAAAGGTGTATTTCGGCTGCACGAATTAATTTTAAAAGGAATACGGTTACGAAAAAGTAGTACAAATCTATCTAAAGTAGGGTTGGTTACCTTAGATATTGTCAAACACAACAATGTATTGGAAGCCAATTCCACAATTCGTTGTCATAAAAATGTATGGGAAATTACAAGATTTATTTTTGCATTTGTTATTTATATATATATATAATTTTTCCTGGGAGCTTTAAAAGCTAGAGCGGCATCCATCAAAACCGCGGTTCTCTCTCTATTTTTCCAGATCGCCCCTGACTAAGCCGGCTCTGCCATAGTAAGTGAAAATGCCGGATTTTGTTTGTCGAGATCATTTTATAGCAGACTGCATTTTTCATGTATTTTAGAAAGTCGTTTTATATTTTCTACACATCAATATCTTAATGTCTGAATTTAAAATTACATAAAATTCTTGACATTCGCATCAATGACCATGATAATTTTTATTAGTATATGAATGTGTCATCAAACGATTACATGACTAATATTAACACACATTATTTTTAACCATTTAATTGATATCAAGTATAACATAACGCACACAAATTTTCTAAACTTTAAAATAAATATTTCGAAAACTACTTCACATATACTCAAAATTTTTTATTCCTACGCTTTAGCTTCTCAGTTTTGCTTCTCTATGTAAGAATTTATTGTAGTTGTATATTCATCAATTTTTTAGTATATTTTTTGCTTTTAGCATGCGGTTTTCAACCGAATTGTATGAAATCTTCGAAATATATTAAATGAATGACTGAATATTAACGACGCACTGTTCAGCTACACGAGGGCTTTTGGCGACGGACCACGTAATTTTGAACCATGGTCAAGTGACGTGGACGACACCTGAGCTGGCACCCCTCTCTCCTAACTACCCCACCACACCAACGGGAGGACGTTTCAGCTCTCGACAGATTTAACGTGCATCGCTGCTCTACACGGCAGGTCTTTAGTGGTACTGGGCTCGAACTCGTGACAAAGCAAGCCACGTTCCGATACCTATACCACTCGGCTACCGCGGCCGAAATATATTAAAAGATACCAAAGAAGCTATATAATAAAATTTGAAATTTTTATTATACTCAAACAATTGCTAAAACTTATGGTAAATAATTTTTAACTGCGCGATGCATTTTTTTTTCGAAATTTCGAATGGAATTTCTAACATAAAATTTCTAGCTTTATAAGGTCGAGATTTCAAAACATATCCAAATTTTAATTACTTATTCAGTTATCCTTTAAAAAGTTAAATGTTGAGGTATTTTGTATAAATAGATATTTTTGAACACTATATAATTCGAATGTTTTTCAATAGCTCGAATTTAAAATTGATTTTTATGTTTATTTATATGCATAAATGTCTACTGTAAATGTTTCCGTATATTTTTGATTACCATTTATTCAAACATTCCAGTTATAAAAAATGTGTGAAAATCTTCTTCATGTTGTCTTTGATGTAAACTGAAGTTCAAGCACTTAAAATTCAAATATAATTCGGTGTATTTTAACAATATATAACCAGGCACTGCACTTAAACTTCCCTGAACACTTAGGCTTTGAAATCTAAAAAAAAAAACTTATAAATCTTAATTAGTTTTTTTTTCGTTATTATTTTTATCAAAGTGTAAGAAAATGTTTCAAATGATTTGATGAAGTTTAAATTTAATCATTTTTAGTGGTTGGAAAATTGAAAAGGTTCCAAATTTTAAAGAGTTTGATGTTTTATTAATTTTTTCGGTTTCTCATAATAAAATAATCATGTTTCAAAAACTGAAAGCTTTGAATGAGAAAAATGAAGCGAAAGAGAATATACTTAAAAAAAGATATAATTTGTCTAACTATGTAAAATAGCAGATTGCCCTGACACGCCCGAACTTGTTACAGTTTGAAATTAATATGAAACCAAAAGGGAATTGTAACATATTTTACTAATGCGTTGGGACTTTTGGAAACTTTTAAAATACATGCCAGCAAAGAAACACTTCTTGGGTTGTAAAGAAATTTCTCCCCGATTTTTTACGATTGGGGGGGGTCAAACACGGGGTTCCCTGCGAGCCATAAAACTCCTGCTGTGTTGCTTCCTCCGTCCCTCATTATCTTTCAAGATGTTAAACCTTAAAAGGGGGAAAGGATTTCAGAAAAGTGCGGCTAATCCGCTTTCGAAAACGTTACTTGAAGGCAGAAAAATCCGTGCAGTCCATTTTCGAAGCCTCCCAAGTAGGGCAGAAAAATCCGTTCTGTCCAGTTGGAGGGTTAATATTCTTACGTAAATTATTTTTACCAATATACTCTAGAAGTAAAAAATATCTATCTTTGAACCCAGTAAGAATTTCTTAAACTCACGATAGTATAAAAAACGTATTTCCTCTATTATAATTGAGCATTAGTAGTAGTCAGTGAATATTTGAATATTAACGTCTCACTGTTCAGCTACACGAGAGCATTTGGCGACCTACCACATAATTTTGAACCATGGTCAATAGACGTGGACGACACCTGAGCTGGCATCCATTTCTCCTAACTACCACATACCAACGGGAGGACGTTTGGGCTCTCGACAAATTAAACGTACTTCGCCCCCCCCCCTACAGGCTGGGTTTTAAGGGGATAACAGGGGTGTTAAAAATGTTTCTTTGAGAGCACAAAATACAAACTATTTTCGACTAGAAATAAGTATTTGAGGTTAAAATGAAATAATTTGATTCTTTTACACATTTCTTACAAATGAATAAAGTTTCCAAAAAGTATAAAATATCTTAAATATAATGATTATTTTAAAAATAATAAGCACATGAAAATAAAAAAAAATTGTAAGAAACAAATAGTAAGTTTTACGACGCGCATGATACTTTATGCAATAATAATTCTAATTACTAGCAATAAGTTGCTTTGTAAAGTCAAATATATCCTTATTACATTGTAGCCTATCCTATATAAATAGAATTAAAAAAATAAAAAAAAATTTAAAAATAAAAAAGCACATTTTTTAAGTTTTTTTTTTAAAAAATTCAATTTTTGTTGAATTTTTTCAAAAAATTAAAAATATATATTACTATAAATAGCTAGGATTTAAAGATTTTGATGAAATTTATAATTCTGTAAAGTTTTATACATCAAAGTATGATACATTTTGAAACGCAATACGCGTAAGTGAAAAAAACACAAACTGAGAAAAAAGGCTTTAATGGTTTAAATTGAATTTGAGAAAATAGATTTTAAAATTTACATGCTACATTGCTCCAGAATCATAAGGTATGCCTTCCTGTTACTTAAACAGTTCAATTTCTTTAGTCTTTTTAATTTTTTTGGCTCTGCGAGCTTCAAAAGATGATTCTAAGCGCCTCTGCCTTGACGTAAAGATTTGACGATTTTCACGTTCAGCCAGGGACACACAAACATTTCTGTTAATTTTAAGTTAAATTTCTCTAAAATAGTAAAAAGTATTTGATTTTCATCATTGAAAATGTTGGTTGCTAGATTTGCAGCAATCTCTGCAATCTGAAGACTAGAACCAATCGTCTTAGGACAAAACTTCCAAATGAATGATTTTAAACTTTCATTAGGATTCTATGTCTTACCTCCTAAACATTTCTTCAAGAGTGCCGGATAAGATAAGTCTGCAAATACATTCTTAATTACATCTCGAACAGCTTTAGCAACTGAGGGTTTGTGTTTATAATTTTGTAAATTATTATTAATTGCAGCATTATACTTACACCGTGTATTTGGATTTGTAGGACAAAACCAGTGCATCGGTTCATCATCAGTGCTGCAAGAATGACCCCAAACATAGCCCAAATGGCTTTCCGCATTTCCTTTACACTAGTTGAATTGCATCGAATAGCATTACCATAGTAATGCGCAAGTTTATCATTTAAACTATCAGTTAATCTACCTTTACTGCTTATAGTTTTACCATCAGATAATTTCTTTTTACTATATACTAATTTAAGCTTTCTATGTCTTGTACCCATTCTATTTTGCACATGGCCTACACATTCTATTTTCTGAATAAGATGGTCATCGCCGCATGGCTTTTTTTCAGAAAGGGCATTGAATGTTTTTGTGTCGCCATCTCCTATGTAGTTCGAATATTTCAGGTTGTGAAGCTTTTCTGATCGATTAAAAATCCTCAACATCCCGTCAACCTCCATCTTACCAGCAGAGCCAGAATAATTTTTTCTAAATGAAATCTTATGCACTCTTTGCCATTTATTGTACTTGATACCAAACGTGACCCCTTTATAACTGTCGCATCCTTTGCAAAATGAGGACAACTCTTCCCTATCCAAAACCTTACCTGTTTCGGCCCCTATTACAGTACATACTCAAATCAACGATGAATGTCCTCTCGTCTTCCAGGTACCATCGCCATTTACCGTTAAAAGGTTATCACGTGAGGAAGAATTTTCTTCGACAGCTGCCCTTTTCATGCTTTCTTGAGCGACCTTCATAACAAGTGAACATTTTTTATTAATAACATCATACGATTTTTGTTCAACAGGATTAGGAAGACTCATTACAGCACAAAAGGTTTTTAATGACTCTAAACCTTGGTCTATGCATCCCATTGCTAAAATAGATCTTCTGTTAATTTCTGGAGCATTATTTTTATTCCCTGTGTGTTCACAGCTTGAAAAAGTACAAACACTCTCACAATTTCTACAATGTATTTCAAAATTCGAACATAAACCACGAGTGGACTTTTCATTAATTGTTAATGTCTTATGACATTTCAAAAAGCACGATACTGATAAAATAGAGCTAAAGGTTAAAATAAAAGAAAAAATACGATATCTTTTGAAGAGAGTTTTTTCACTTACCTTAACAAGATTAGACTTTAATGAAGTCTGAATTCCTGAGATTTTATTACTGGAAGCACACTTACCTGTATCTCTCCTTTCTGCAACATTTGTATGAGGACATACATTTATGAATTGGTTCCCTCTAAATATTTTCTTAGGACGTTCACCTAAAGGTCTGCGATGTGTATTTTTCATTTCAAATCGAGAGATAAATAATGTTTTGAATTTAGATAAACGATTTCAAACAACGTTGTTTTGAATTTCGATAAGTTATTTCAAACAACGTGCTAGCATCACCAAAACAGAATGAAAACACATTAGAAAGAATGTGTTGAGTTGCAAGCTTCCTTCTCATTAACCCAAGTGTTTAAATATTTCATGAGGCTTTTTAAAAACAGAAAAATGAAACGTATGCGGAAATCAAGAGTAAGGGACTGTAGCATGTGTCCATTTAAACACTGTTATTACTAAATTGCTGTTTGGAATTTTTCGAATAACTTTCGAAGTTTTGTAGTAATATCACGTGGTTGGTATCAAAATGTTCAGAAGAGAATGAGGAACAACGTATATTTTTTTTTCCGAAAATTTGAAAAAATCCGAGATAAACACCCTTGAGACGTCTTAGTGGTGCTGGGCTCGAACTCAAGTCAAGGCCAGCCACGATCCAATACCTTGACCACTCGGCTACCGCGGCCACAAGCACTAGTATAGTAAAGCATTATCCTATCTATATTTATGTCTTAATAATATATTTTTGGATAGTTCAAAAACTAACTATGAATTTTAGTACATTGGGTTTAAGTCGTGAATATCATTAAAAATACTCTAATTTGTATGTAATTTTAATGAATCTCCAAAATACTAAATCGATTAAAAATTGCGTTACAATTTTTTGAATATGAGAACATTTCGGAAATGATAGTTTTAGGGCTTATGTCAGAAATTAGTCCAACTAGTAACATATTAAGACTTTTATTATAAGAAAAAAATTCCTAAACCTCACGGTACACTTAATTCTTACATATGTTTAAGCAAAATGTTTTAGTTTGTCTTCAAGATACTCTGCAAAAGCCTTTTTTATACAAAGTTAATTTATTTTCCCGTCTATCTCAGTAGTCTAAAAGAAAAAAATGTACATTAAAAAAACGATGAAATTTCTGGTAATTAACCGGTAAAATGGAAAGTGCTAATAAAATTAACGCACGGGCAGGAAGAAAAAATGCAACGTCATTAAAAAGAGGACCTTAGAAACTGGAAAAATCTGCTTTATTAACAAAGTAAATGCTTCTACGCGAAGTCGAATTAATACGATAATGAAAGAAGAGATAGTACCCGAACCCATGAAAGATTACACAGAGAAAAGAAATGATTAGTGCTCTGCAGAAAAAAAGAGAAAAAAAAAAGAAGACTGAAAAAATAACTTATAAGAGTCGCTGAAAAAATCTAAAGAATAATTAAGAACACCCTTCATACTTCCTAAGGAAAAAAATAAAAGCGTAAAAAAGAAAGTTTAAAAAAAATCAAAATGCTAAGAAACTAAACATTTTGAAGAATACTTAGAAAGAAAGAAAAAAGAATGCGCTGCTCATAATATGTAAGTAAATTTTTGACTTTGATGCATGAAGGAAAATATATATTGAGACTTAAGGCAGATGAGAAAACAGTAATAAATATAGTAGAAGTTTTAGTATTAAAGCACTAAAAATGATTTAAAACACATTGATGGAAAAAACAATTTTAATTATTTGTTCAATGTTTGAAATAAATCAAACTATAACAGTAATTTTTCTACAGCCAAAAAGGATTCTCTACTAAAGAGCGGAAATTGCTGTTGGAAAAATTTTGTAGGTTACGAACGCCATGTCATATGTACTATACCAGGGTGGCGAATCAATGGACGCGTGCCACTGATGGCACGCGACACAAAATTTTGGGCACTCCACTATGAAGTATTATGAACAAACGTGAGTGATCTGTCGCCGGATGAGGGGGGAGGATTTCATTCCAGACTCATTTAACTATGTAAAAAAAAACTGGGGCTCATATGCCATTTTAAACATTCTTCAATCACCTACGTTTGTGAGTCATTATTTTCAGAGATGAATAACATTAAAGAACCCTCAGAATACGTTTGGCAGATGACTCCAATTCAGCATGCATTCTGCTAAAAACTACGTATTGCAATCCTAATGTATGTTAATTGTCATCTAATCTGCAAGAACAAAAGTCACACTATTGTTACTTTAATTTGAATTGGTTTTATTTTTTCTCAATTATTTCAAGTCAAAATTATTTGAAGGAATGTCTATACTTCATTAAACATTTCTTTAGAACTAAATGGCATGTTGATTCATAAAGGTTCGCCACCTCTGTACAACACATAGGCTCAATTCAGGATCGCAGCAATGCAGCCTGATAGTGATTAATTCAGGGATGGGGGGTGTATTTATACTAAGTAAAATTTGACTTTTAGGCCGAATTATAATGAAGGGATGAAGATTAGGAGGGATATAACTTGTGATACATCTCAGCTCTCAGAACTCATATTCAGTATCTAGACGTTGATCATTAAGGCTGTTTTCACATTATGTTACAGAATAGGATATTTTTTTTTGCAAAAAGGTCTTTTAAACAAATATCATGTACTAGTTTCTCTATTTTTTTTAAAGAGCAGCATATTTTACAATACTGTCCATTTTTTTATTTGAATTCTTCAATTTGTTCTTGAACAAAATTTCTCCCATATTTCGTCTCCTGTACAAAAATGCTAAATAAGATTTAATCTTCTACTGGTTAAACATAAATATTACTATACTATTCGAAATATTTAGGACAAATGGTAAAAAATGATTTTTTTCAAAAACTTTAGCTTTTAATCATTACATACCTTAAGTAGACAGAAAAATATCTATATTAGTACAAAGTATGTCCTCCTGTTCCACAAATGACCTCTTCAATTCGTTTTGGTATCGACTCCACTACATGTCTAACTTCATCATCGGGGAACCCCACTTGTATAGCACTTTTAATCATTTGTTCTATTGTCGTGTAACTCATCTTGGCTGAACGATTCTTGAGAATACCCCATAACTTATCATTAGGATTTAGGTCTAGTTAATTACCAAGCCAAATAAGCACTTTCATTTTGTTCTATCGCATAAGAATCTGGACCATTATCGAGTTGTGACAAGAACAAAATCATTTTGAAATGTTCCAACAAATGAATGTTGAATTTTGAATGTTCCAATTCCTTCAATAGAACAAATCTATTGCGTAATATTTCTATATATTTGACATAATTCATCCTGCCTTTAAAACGAACTAAGCTTCCCCAGTGTCATTTGCTATGAAAAAGCCCCAAAACCTGTGTTTAGAAGGGTTTTTGCAGTCTGTTGGATATAATCTGGCAGCAGAGTCTCAACTTCACTTCGTCCAACTCCCCTTGATTTGTATTTCTGCTCAAATAAATGACTTTCATCGATAAAAATCATCTTCTAGTCTTTAACAGTCTAGGATTGGTAATTTTGGCCCATGCTAAACGTTTTTTAATTGTTTTCTGAGTTAGAAATTGCTTTTTCCTCAGTCTTGATACCTTACGGCTAACTTCCAGTACAATTTTCGGTACAATTGAGATACTCAGTTCAACACCATTATCCAATAAATCCCTTCGAAGGTTTGTGTTTGTCTTACTTTGATTTTTTTTGCAATTTCTTATTAGAATTTTATCAGTTCTTGGAGTAATATTTCCGTTTGAGCCCACATCTTCCTTTTCTTTTCTGAGACAATTATCAAAAAAAAAAATTCTTGAAATACTTGATCTGACTACACCAGCTAAAGCAGCTATATATCTCACAGCCATTGAAGTGTGTTCATTACGGGTGATTTTTTAGAACGCTTCCTCGGAGTAATATCTATCACTGAAGAAACAAAAGTAACACGTATTGCGTGAAACGCAAAATTATAACCATCATCTACCACATTGAAAGGCTCACAACTGAACTACTAATGTACTAAAACCAATCATACGGGTAAATTATAGTCAATGTCGATCCGTCGCATTACTTTTGGGCAGAAATAACCAGTTTGAGGTGGTTCGGGACATAACTGGTAATCACATACCAACTCAGACAAGAAACAAATGTTTGTCCCAATTAATTCGAATAGTATAGTATTTATTTAAAGATTTTTTTCCTATTTTATGAAAACGTAGTATTATAAATGTATGCTTGTGAATTAGAGTGCTGTAAATTTTTTGAAGATTATGACGAGTGAGTGATAGTTATATTAACGTTGCACTACAAAACAATACGACAGGTAGTAGCAACGGACCTTGTAATTTTGAACCTCAGTCAAGTGATGCTTATGGTATTTTATTTTTCTGTCTCAAAATGTGTTTCGCATTCACTTCAGCCGTTTTTACATTTACAGCTTATAGGTCTCCAACTAACCTAAAATCATGATTTTTTTTTAAAAAAATTACATTTGTTTATGTTTTTATATTTAAGGCCATCTTATTAGCTTTATAAAAATACCGAGTTTCTTCAGTTCCTAATATTAGCTCAAACTCTCTATGTATTTATTTATTTACCTTGGTGGAATTTTCAATCGTTAATAAAATACATTTTAAAGCGCTCAATGGAGCTGAAATTTTATATACATGATTATTTTGGATGACAATACAATAAGTTTTATTGATTAAAAATAATTATTTAAAGAATTACAAATACAGCCACGTTGGCATCTTTTTAGGCGACTTGCGACCATTTTGACGACTTGTGTCAAAACTTGAAAAGTTTATTTCTCACTTTCTAAAGCATTCAGTTTAACTGAAATTACATACACGATTGTTTTGGATGACAATACGATACTTTAATGATAATTAATAAAAATTAATTACCACTTAATGTTTTGATTTTGTCACATGTATATACACATTTATATTGATGGTAACTATTTAACAAAAAGTAGCTAAAATAATATTTTTCTTTGTTGATCTAAGTAGGAATTGACTTACAAAATTGTTTTATACTACTTGTTTATTTCCCATTTATTAGAACAAAACCTACAAGGTGTTTCAGTAAAAGCAGATGCCATAACTTTACACAAGATGTCAAACTTTAAAATGTGATTTACTCAAAATGTGTTTTTTTTTTTCGAAAAACTCATACAGAGTCAGAGATTGTTCAAAGAGTATTAAAATAATTAGCTGAAATTTTGTGTGTATGTTTTGTATAACAGTATAAATGCTTTGACTTTCAGATTTATTAATCAGTGTTTTATTACAAAATTTACAGTTCTTTATGTGAATATAATCACTGTTTTTTACGCTATTTCATATAATAACTAAGATGAAGTACTTTAGTTTTTATAAAAATTAAAATATTTCATATCTTGAAGGTCATTTCAAAAAATAATAGCAAATCAATACATCAAATTTGAAAAATTGAGAATTTGTGTGTTTACTATTTGTACAGAGAGGGCTCGGTTATGTAATTTGTTGTCAATTTTTACCCATTTTTTTCCCATTTTAGTAGTAATAATTTATTTTTCGCTTTTTAATTTTAGCCTTTTGTTCTTAAAATGTAATAAATAAATCTATAAACCACAAAAAAAAAATCTTCATATCTCCATTTTTTTAAAAAAAGAAGGTAGTTGCTAGTAGTCAGATACCTTAATATTAAAATCTTTATTCAATAGTCTATTCATAGTTATTTCAAGCAGAATTTATTCATTTTAAAGCCAAATACTTCACATAGTTCAATTTTTGTCATTTTACTATGATAGATACTCATTTCTCTTCAGTTTCAGCGAATACGACTGAATGTAAATAATCCCTTTTTTATTGGACTAAGTGTACGGTGAGCAGGCACTTCATTATGACCAACTGACAATTTTAAGAGTTGATGAGATATCCCTTCACTATGAGGGCGATGTAGGGTTTGGTTAGTACAATAAAAGAAAGCCGAGTCCTTGAGGCTTGCCGGTGAATATACTGGAGAAGGCGCAGTTTTATAAATTTTGAATGTAGGGCGAGATAATAGGAACTTGGTTGCATTGAGGAAATATTAGAAAATCCATAGTTTTTAAAAATTGCCCACAAGCCATTGTAATGAAAGTATTTCATTAGGACAGATAGTCCAAAGAGAAGAGAGAGTTTGAATGGGCAAATTGTGGCCGTCATCAATCAATTGACGAAAAGACATAATCTCTCGAAACATGAAAGAAAGTAGAAAGGTAACAACTACAGAAAACTGCAGTGGACCTAAATCAAGTATCATTTTAATGTGTCTCTGAGAGCAGTGGTCAACACATTATGCACCAATGGACTATAGACGCCGTAAGCCGGAACAAACAGCATTGCTGTCTGACACACAAAAAAAATATTTAAAATATCTGATTCTCTAATATACAACAAGAGTAAATGATGGACAAAAGAACAAAATAGCGTGATTCTACAGATTTCGTTTCAAATTGTATGTGAATCCCGGAGAAGACCTGCATGTTTGTTGATTCATAGTATAGTTGCGGCATGGGGATATTCTAAATACCGTCGAGACGCAAGTTCTCTCGTAAGGTTGGCGGAAGGGGAAGAGAGGTTGGAGGCCCCTAACCACCATCAGGGTGTTTTTCCTCAAAATTGGGGAGGAACTGAGCCAAATCGTACTGTCACCTATATGGTGCTCAAAGCTACAGATAACGACAGGCGTACATCTATCCCTTTACCTTGATGAATTTTGTGGACCTCGATCTGACAACGTCAGGAACGGGGCATTAGTAATAACAACAACAGCATATTTTGATAAAATTTGTTCTCAATTTCTTAGAAATGATTATTACGTAGTCACTTAGGTAAAATAATAAGTTAATAATAGCGATATATCTTTTAGATATTTCTCAATTTAATTTATTTAGATTTTATTAATTTAAAACATAATGCTGTTAAGCAACTTCTGTAACATGTTTATGCCGAAACACTAAATTTTATTGTCTTCTTTTCTCAAATTATTCTTATTTTTTTAAAGAAATTTAATGCTTTATTAACTTAGTGCATTGAATCTAAATTATATTGTGTCATGCTCTCTAAATAAATCTCCAAATTTGTTTATAAGTTATACTAATTGATGTTGGGAAAATAAAATTGAAAATGTAAGTGTTAATAGTCAATTTCTCTTTTTCTTTCTGGGAATTACTCCTTATATAATCAATATCATTATTTTAAAAATTTCCACAGGATTTTTGTACTATATTGGATAGCTTTAAAATTCAAATCCTTTTTTGTGTGTGAATTCACCTTATATATTTAGTACCGTTAACTCAAAAATTTCCAAAACCCTTTTACTTTTTACTGGACAAATTTAAAATTCATCATCCAGAAAATAGCTGAGTTTCTTTTATTTCACGTGATTATATTTTTATACTCGTGAAATGATTTATTCATTAATAATTGTACTCAAAATATGCTTAACTTATTGCAGCAAATAATATTTAAGATAGCAACTGTTTGAAATCGGAATGACTTTCTTCTCTTTTTACAAAACTCCAGAGGGTTTTTTTCTCGTTTGTAACTGACTATAGGTCATCTAACGATGGCACGCAACTGCGCTGTTAACAAACTTCCGAAATGTTTCTCATCTCTTTTAAGTTCAACTACTGGACACCAGAGCATCGGAACATTTCACATTTTCCAGCCAGTTAAGTCGAGATGCTTTGGGACCAATCGAGCTTAAAGGGTCACTCAACGGCTATTAAGGAGTATTCGCGTCACTGAGATAAACAAGTCATTGGACCCGTTTCTGTGTCCTCGTCACATTATTACTTGGAAGTCGTACGGCAACAGTCCTCAAGGGAATGAGGATCATTAGGCCCCATCAGGCATTTGGAAAACATTTGGGAAATTACAGAAGAAAATACTTGTTGCATCAAATAAATGCATCTGCTCATCATCGAATAGAATACGAAGTTTTAGAAAAAGTATAGCATTATTTGACGTTATTTTTATATGATTTACAGATATTTCTTTGCATGTTATAGCACATCTTGAAGTAAACCTACTGTAATTCAAATAGAAAAAAAGTGTTTTGTAAAATATTCAGCATTTTGATAATTCAGTGCTTTGAAGTTCAGTTCTCCCTTGCAACCATTTGTCAAATCTTATACATATACAAGTTGTCCCATACTCAACGTCCAACGGGAAAGGGGTGAATGGTGACCTCATATCAATCAGTGCAGTATATCTAAGGAGAGAAAAAAATCCAAATCATTAATCTAAGTGATGGGCTCCATATTTTTGAAAATGTATAAAATTGATTCCTTACGTCACATGATTAGGCATTGCAACCCCAAAGTACGTAGCAAATTTACTGTGAAGTTTTCATAGATGTGATCTTACAAGGCCATGCTATTAATATTGGTCATAAATTAAAAACAAATTTGTTGGGCTAATTATATTTAGCAAAATTTGAGTTGGTTTAAGTAAATTAGTCAGACTTTTCATAAAAAACATAATGCACTCTATCCTAACTAAGTTATTTCAAGGCAGGCAAATTTAGTTAAGATTATGAAATGGTACAACACTTGCTACTTTTCTATCCATAATACTTATTGCCAATTTTTTTGTTATTACTAAATTACTTCATTTCAACGAACTCAGTATAAAGTGTGTAATTCAAATCAAACATGCATTTAAAAATCAAATGGAAAACATTATTATAATACATTAATTAATTGCTTGCCTTCAATAGAAAGGCAGGCGTTACATTATTTTAAAAGTGATCTCTTTAATGAATCGTAAGTAAATAGCGACATTAATTTCTTCCACTGCTTCAGCAATACTTTGGCGCCTTTTTATTACATTTTCAATTGGTTTAAGGAGCCCTGCACATAGATTCTGAACAATTATCAACTTCACACTTTTATATATATTTTTAAAAATTCAAATAATTCTGTTTTAAATGATATATGATAAAAGGAAATATGATAATTAAAAGTATTTTTATTTATTAAATGAAGCTACTGTTTGACGCGCATCAAAAGAGTTCTGCTAAGAGCACTAGTGTTTCTCCTTGCATAAGTTTCTGATGAGCGCGAATCCATGTAATGTCCAAGTGGAAAAAAATTCGAGTGTATTGGGTTTATCTAAAAGTATGAAAAGTGTATTAAAAGCACCACATGGTCAGTGATTCCAAGATCTACATTTGTGGACTAAAAATTCTAAAATTAGGCATACATGTGGCTATTGCATAGTTCAATGTGAGGCATGTAGCAAAATTAATGATCTTAAAACATTATGATATTGAACCAAGCTATAACCGAGCGTCAGACTTCAAAAAATTAGATGCACGCAGGCTACGTGTAACTCAACGAAAGTATCTTAAGATCCAAAAAAAGGCAAAGTTGTTGAAATTAATGAAAAAAAAAACTAGAAGAGTCTTTTGTAGACTCAGAGGGTAAAGAAAATGTTTCATATGTTTTTGGAAAGTACTAAAAAAAGTAAATGCTCAACAAATTACAAATTTTTACTTTATAAAGCCAGTTTTCTCAAAATGTATTTTTTTTTCACTTTATGTACCTTTTTCTTAAAAACTACTCATTATATTCGTAAATTTTCAGTGAGCATACTTTTAACATGTTTACACATTTTAATGGAGGGAATTAGATATACCTGGCAAACCTTTTTAGATAAGGTTTTTTTAAGTTATATTTTAGGGGAAAATATTAGACATTTGAAAAAAAAACCCTCATAATTACTTTAATTTTTAACAAAAATACAAAATCCCTTGTTAAAGTTTTGTTGATAGTACACAAAATCTTTATCTATGAGAAGCAAGGAGTTTATGAGAAAAAGGTACATAAAATTATGCAAACATGGGCTCCTATTTAAGTGCCGGGCCCACTTAAAATAAGTTAGAATATTAGATTCATTTTTTTTTTGGCATACAGTTAAACTATAAGATTTTTGACCGATATTTTTTTTTCTTTTTATAAGGTGACTTTGTAAACTTTGAATTAATAATATCATTATTTTTTTACAGTACAGTTTTCATTCACGTTAGGATGTGAAGTTTTGCTTCACTTAAAGTATTATTATCTTAGAAGTTTAATTCTGTCATAAGAAACCGGTTTTAATTTTATACCATAGAATTTTCTTCCGTACATAATCACATGTTCTTTTTTGAAATGAGCATTAAAACCCTTGTTCATTTTGCAATCCAAATTATTCAAACTTTTACTTTCTATTTAAATTTTATTCAGAAGAATGTGTTTATAAAACATGTGCAACAAATGATAAAACAAATAAGTGCATAAAATACTTTTTTCATCTCAAAGAAAATGAAAAAAAAAGTAAAATTAAAATTTCTTTAAAATTGACGTGTAAATACAAATTATATAAGTTTTATGGTGACCACCTAAGAAGTATTTCTTTTTGTAAATGAGGGCATTAGCGTGAATATTTCTTGAAATATGCAAATACAAAATAAATACTTCTTTAAAAACCTATTGAACTTAATAGTAAAACATTTTAATCGCACGTCAACTATGCAATATAAAAAGCAAATATATAAATGCTTTAAAAAAGGAAACATTTACTAAAAGTGTATAATTAAAACCTATTTTTCTTATTCTCTTAAGATATAATATTTAAAAAACAATAAAAAGAGTCATCACAGTAAAGAAAAATTAAAATGCATTATACTGAACAACTTTCTCCGATTAATTTGGCTTTTTGAAAATAAACTTTTTTTAGTAAAAAAGGAAAAATTCTACAATTTTTCAAAACAGGTGATAAAAATAAAACTCTCGAAATATTTACCAAATTAGTTTTTTTTTTCTTGAAACTTTTAAAAGTGAAGTAAAAAAACGAATAAAATTAAAAACCTGTGCTCTTGTTTTCTTAATTTTTGTAAACGTGAAGTAATTTCTAGGGCAATTTGTTATATTCTTTAGTAGATAAACAAGAAAGAACCCCTAATTTATCATTAAAGGTAACTGCTTAACAAAAACAATACATTATTTTTTGACACTGCTTTCAAGCATATATATATATATATATATTATATATATATATATATATATATATATATATATATATATATATATATATATATATATAATTTTTTGAAATTACCTCTCAAAATAATAATTCAAAATTGCTGTATTCTGTGAGAAAGTCATCTTTTGTTTTTGATTTTTCCCTGTGATACCCTATTTTTTCCCCTTTTTAATAAATATTTTCATCATTAACAATTACTTATTCTAATATGAGAAGGTACTATTCTTAAATTTTACTATGATAATTTAATTTTGAATATTTACCAATGTCGAAAATGTTATTTTTCAATATTTTTACTTAATTTGGTTTGTATGCATTCTTATCCATAGCCGCACTACTTAAAATGTTATGGTCACGAACTCGTTACTGATTCTTTTTTCTGTAGAAGAGATGTAATGTTGTTTCGGTATCTGATACATATTTTTGAAAACTTGTTTAATTTTAATAGTATTATAACAATTGGAAACTTTTTATAACTTTACATTATCATCATCTCACATTTGTCTTCAAATTTTTACACTGAAACAGACATTTATAAAAATCTCACAGTCAACAAAAATAATTCAAATTCTGTAACTGTTAATAACAAACTATACATCATATAATAGCACTTTAAAATTTATAATGGTTATGTTTACATTTCTGTTGTTGTTGTTGCTCATTTCCATGTCTAACCCAGCTAGACCAAGTCCATGATCTCATTCACTCTCAAAAACTCCAACACCATTACAGCACCAAACAGTCAAGAATGTGATGCGTCAGAAGATGGTTGGCTGGCAGAACACATTACACAATTTGGAAAAACTTTGTTTCCATCATTAAAAGTCAAAATTCGGAGATGGCCACTCCGGAAACGAGTCAAAATAGTTTGTTCCTGCCTGCTGCATTGAAGGAAAAGAGAGACACTAGGCTGTTTAGCCTCATACTAGTGATGCGCAGGATGAACAGTTAATTGCTAGTTGTTGATGTAAGTGGAGTGCAGTTCTGAATATATTAGAGGGACCGAGTTCATACTGTGTTGAGCTGCGCCATCTTTTGCTTGACGGTCAGAAATCTCATTGCCCGCGATGTTAACGTGCGAAGGAAACCCATTGTAGATGGATCTCACGAAAAGAAGAAAGATGTTTTAGTTTTTCCAAAATAGCCACTCGAGTGTTATCGTCCACCTTAAGCCAGTTAGAAAAATGTTGAATGGCACTACGACTGTCAAGTAATATCCAGATGCGGTTCAAACCAGGAATTGAGAGTGCCTCTTAAAGGCTTGTATCAATAGCAATGAGTTCATTGCGAAAGACAGAGCAACCATCAGAGTTTCTCAGTTTAAGGGGACACGGTACCCTGTACACAATTTCTTTTACTTAGATAGTTATAAGAATAAAATTACATGCACTGTATTCGAACACATCTGTAATAAACATTTCATAAGCAAAATACTATTTTTAAACAAACCATAATTTTAAATTTTAAAATTTTTAAAATTATTTAAAGTTATTAAAATTCCTACTACTTTTACAAATTTGAGTATTTTGATCCATTTTTTTCCTGATATTCCCACAATTCTGTGCATGGGATTAGGATTACAAGTGATACTTTTATTTTTAGAATTTTTTTTTCTCTTAGACACTATAAAAAACATTAAAAAAACAACTATATCTAACTTTATAGATTTCTAAAAAAATAACGGTTGCTCTAAATACTTATTCCATGCACAGAATTATCAAACATATTATTTAAAACAACCAGAAAAAGTTTCAAAATTTTATAGTGAATATAAAAAAAGCCTTAGCATTTCAAACTCATGATCATCATGAAAAATAAGAAGCTGAGAAAAAGCAGTTTAAAGTTTTTGAAATAAAAAAAAAATAATTGAAACAGCTAAAATATAGTATCCATTCTAATGAATATTAAAATTCAAGTTGTACTAAGCATATTTAATGCAAAATTCATGCTGAATTAGTACATATTAAAAAGGAAATAAATTAAGATTAAATGGAATGAAGTGGTACAAACCAGTAAAAAAACCATATATCTAACTTTATGGATCTTTTAAAAAATAGCTCTTCATATAAATCCTTAAGCTATGCACAGAATTATCACACATTTTATGCAAAACAACCAGGAAATTTTCAAAGATTTATAATGAATACAAAAAAACCTTAGCATTTATATATATGATCACGATGAAAAATATAAAGTCGTGAAAAATGTTTAAACTTTTGAAAGTCAATAAAATACATGAAAGAACTAAACCTTGGCCTTCATTTTACATATATTGGAATTATAGGTCATAGTAAATAGTTTAAGACAGTAATATATATTTTAAATATTATTAAATAAATTATTAAAATAAATATATTAAAATTAAATGTATTAAAATATTACAATATATATCAAATGCACTAATCAATTGTTTTGAAATTATAAAACATTCATTTTATGTTCATATGATAATTGTAAATAAATATTATTAAAAACCACCCCGTTCATATGTGATTCCTTCTTTTTTAATGATTGAAGCATTTCGCCGCTTTTTTGCTAACGCAATTTTTTTCCGAGCAATTGCGTACACCGCCAATCTTTTTCTTTTCCTCTGATAAACTCTACGGTAGTCTCGCCAAACAGCCAACATTTTTGACTGTTTATTTGAAGCAAGCCCATTTTCCTTTTGCAAATTTTCTAATGATTTTTTTGTACCAAAATTTAATTCACAAACAGCAACAGTTACTCGACGCAGTGTCGCTGACATTTCTTTTGAACATTTACCCCGTATGATGCTGTGAAGGCTCTCGTTTGCATTTTGTGTCACACATCTTATGCATCTTTGAAGGAGTTCATTCGAAGCTAATCTTTGATACGTTGGCATAATTTTGACTCAATGAGTTTCCTTCAAGGGTGTCTTCACATGCTTCACGTGAGGACCCGGTACTTCACCACGAGCAAGAGCAGCCTGGAAAAAGCACCAAGAATCTTTTCAAGTCGGACATTTAAAATGTTGAGGTTTTTGGTCCGTTGATATACTATGAAACAATGTTGCATAAATTGCAGTTTTCATTGCTTCTACGTCACCTTTGTTCGATCGAATCGCATTTTGATAGTAATGTGACAATTTTTTAATTGTCTCTACCTTTAAACTACCACGGGATTTCCCTCCCAAGGAAACACCTCTTGCCCGCGATTCTGTAACAGCTTTTCGTAAAGATGTACCTAGCCTCTTTCTAACATGGTTTATGCACTCTTCTTTCTTTATTTTTATCTCAGGACCATAAACTTCCTTAGTATTTAAATATTGATATGTTTTAGCATCACCATCTGACAATAGTGTCGTGTATCGAAAACCACTATCTTCAGATCTTTGCCATAATTTAAGAGCAGCCTCTTATTCCATGGCACAAGATGATCCTACGTGATTGATAGCACATGAAGATATATGTCCTTCATACCACACATGAAATTCTGCTGAATTTTCTCCCAAACCAGATTTTGCGTGTTCACATTCAATGCAGCGTTTCGACATCATTTCAAAATCCATGACAAATCCAGTAAGAAGGTCAATCACGCAACCTACACCTATTTGAGATGAATGTCCCCGAGTCAACCAAGTACCATCAAAAGTAACATCTATATCAGTAATGACACTATTAATTTGATAAGCACTTTTCACCTGATTTCGAACATCATTCAAGCTTTTTACTGTAGATCTAACCAAAGATTTACATAACTTTTTTTATATATATTGAATGTTCTGCTTGAGGGTAAATCAATATTCATTAACATACAAAATTTTTCCATAGCTAAATAGTCTTTCCCAAAATTTAAAAATGATTGCACCATGCGCATGTTTATGTCGAATGATTGGTTTTCAGTACCTTCACTGTCAGAAATTCGTCTGGATTTAAAGTTATTTGATTTAATTATATCACAAGAAGTGCAAAATACAGAGATTTTTCTGGAAAATCCAAGCTTTCCACCAATGTCAATTTTTAGTGAATACGATTTGCAAACATCACACAATAAATTTTTTAAAAGTCCTTTTAAAAACTGTACATCCATTATCACATAATGAGGGGCTTCATAATTTTCACAACAATTTAAATCATTCAAGCAGCTGTCTTCTAAAGTTTGGCATCTCATATTTCTTTCTGGTAATGCTGAGGAAATAGAAGTTTCATCTTTTCTGAAAACATCAGTTTCATGGCTGTAGTGTTCACTGCACCATCTCTTGTTAGCTTTTTGTTTACTAACAAGACTCGATAGCTTTTGTCTAGGCATGATGAATTAAAGTGTACTTATTAATAAAAAGATATTCAAACGAATATTTAAAATTATAAAGGAATAAATTGATTATATAATTGGCTTTGAGAGAAAAAAAGCCTTTAGTTTTGATACTAATGGTTTTAGAATAAGAAAAAAAGGATGCAAAGCAAAATGGAATAACGTTTCTCTCTTGCATAAAAACAAACGAATTAATTCACTTTGCTTCTAATTAAAGTATAAAGCTTTAGAATCGCGTGTAAAAGTAAATCAATCGAAATTGTTTACGCTAGGATGATAACGTCTGCATAGAAAGCAGACGGCATGTCTTTTAGTTTCGGTTTCACTTCAACATACTGTCAAAAAAATTTAAATAACTCGCAAAATAATACAGCTACAGCTACCAAATTTTATAAACATATTTAAAAAAAGTCACACAACTAAAATAAGGCAATAAAAAAAAATTCGTTAAAATCGTCATTTTTAGGGTAATGTGTCCCCTTAATGTGACTGGAATAATTTGGGGACTTAATGTAAATACCACTGTCAGAACGAGAGGTTTACATTTCTAGTTGTGTAAAAAGCACTAATATATTCGTTGTAGAATTCATAGAGGTTTATCTTTCAAGGGATAAGAACAGATTGACAACAAACTGAACCGATGACAAACAGAATTGACAACAAACGGTAGGTCTGTTTTACTAATCCCATTACACAGTTATCTTCCTTTAGTAACTTTCAAGAATTTTAAAGACTATATATTGCGAATAATATCCCGTTGTTATGAAAGTTTACTGTCACAACTATTATTGCCTGATCCAACAGTTCGTGTTGGCGTGTATACTCTTATTTTATCAGACGAGTTCTGGCGTTCGAAAAAAGGAAACTTTCCTTAGAATACTGTGTGGTGAAATATGTGAAAAAGTATCGTTACGGTCTGAAATGAAACTATCACGCTACCAGATTAGAACCATCATTTAATTCTTGCGCTGCTGCAAAAAGGCAGGTTGTTAGACATTTGCCCGTGGGCGATGCCTTACTTCTAAGTTATCTGCATGACCTAAGGGTGTGAGAGGGAATGTAGAACCCGGCGTTGCCGTAATCTTAATATATCGTTTTTAAGATCTTAAATTAAACACTATACAATGATAATATTTATATTTAAACTTAGTGGATCTGAGGTGAGGAACATACAGTACGTATTACCAAATAAGCACGCGATCCTGACCACTATACAATTACTTTACCGCTTACTTCTAACCTCTGTTTATACACAGTTCCTAATACTTAATAGATCAATCCTACCTCTATATCCTAGGTAGCAGCAACACTCTCGAATCCTCAATGTCTTTTCTTTATCTCGCGTAGAATTGTATCCACCTTGACTTGAACTTTGGGATATTGGCTTGCTTCAGCTTACGCATTTAAACTTAGACTAACATAATCACTTCCCAAAAGGCCACCCGCTTACAGTAAACATCCGCTATTTAAAAGGTTCCTAATTTGCATAATAACGCTTCTCTTCTGGATTTAGTTGGAAAGAATTTGCCTTTTTTCGGCCCCAAAGATCTCAAGGGGAAAATAAATAGATAGCGCGATGAGCCCGTCGTAAGCTACAGTCACCGAATCATGAAAGTATCTTTAGGTATTAATGCTGCATTATATAAAATTGAGAAGGATTGGTACCAAGGAAATACAAAAATAAGGATTATGAATTTCAAAAAGTAGAGCGCTCTGGCCTACTAACTTTGATGGAAAACTTGCATTACAATCCTTTAAATTGCATGTGTCATTCAAACTCTCGAACTAATTTTAATTGCTGACTGAATATTATAAATTTTGTTTTAAATTTTATTACGTCGTCTCGTTTACATTTCATTTGATTTCTATACATTGTTTAAGTATATTAACAGACCTCTGTTCCATTTTTTTGCTTTACATTTTAGTCTATTTGTCATTTTCAATTTTTTTAAACATTTTATTTGCTGAAATATTATTTTACCAAAAAAAAGTAAGACATATGATTCTTATTTTAAATTTAAATTATAATTTTCTTCTGGGTTCTGTTATTAACATTAAAATCCCTCCAGTTTTTTAATACAAATAACTAGATGCATGACATTTTATTACAGTTTAAGTTCCTGTCATGAACTAGGTTTTTTTTTTCTTTCGAATTATTATCCATTGCTTATATTTTAAATATTCACATTATCGCTAATTACAGACCATTCCAGTTATGGTAATCAAGTTGTCTCGCATTTCCACAGTTTAGAAGTTTCGAGAGTCGATGTGACAAGTCAGGTGTCGTCCGCGTCAATAGATCAATGTTTAAAATCACGAGGTCCATTATCAAAGCATTAACAATGTGCTTTCCCCACCCTCACCCAGACATCGATGATTTAAAGTGCAGATCAAGAGAAGACGGTCACTGACAGGAGTCCAGCAGATCTCATTGCTAAGAACCTCTTGCCCCTTGCGGACAAACGTTGAGATAATTCCAACACTTTTACTGTTCAAAACACTTTTACTGTTACAGAGAACATGAACAAAATATTTCAGCGAATTATTTTCAAAACTGTTTGAGTAATCGTAAAATTTGTCCCCGTTTGAAATTTTCTAAAATAGAGACGCACCAGATTTTATTTTTTTAAAAAAATCACATTTCATGTAAAACGCATTTTAATGTTTGGCATATTGTGCAAAGTTATGGCATCTGCTCTTTCTAAAACACTTGTAATTTTTTTCTAGTGAATGGAAAATAAAATTTTAATAAGATAATAAGATGACCTATAAAATAAAACCATAAAAATTTTTTGTCAATTTTTGAAAAAAATCCTGATTTTATGGTAGTCGGATATCATAATGAGTAGCACAGTGGTTCTCAAACTTTCACTACTGGCGACCCAATTTTCAATCATAATTTTTATCACTCCCCCCCTAAAAATAATAATGTATTGAATGCAATAATAATGCATTTGGGCGCTAAAGCTACAATACGATGATAATTATAAACCACACAAATTAACAAGATAAGTATTAAATTTTGAATATATTACTTTTTAATATATATATATATATATATATATATATATATATATATTACTTTTTAGTTCGATTCAATATAAAAGCGTGTGTTTTAGTTTGTTTTAAAACTATAATTTATTTTATAGTTATTTTTACTATACACTATAGAAATCACAATTCCAGTGAATAATTTAACTAAGATAAAATATACTTACCTACTTTCAATGAATTTTCAATTTTTCTTAGAAAATTTGAGAAAAAATCAAATACAACTAAAGAAAATGTTCCAAATGTGCGTGTCCTTAATAAAGGACATAAATCACAGACACTTTCCGCTAACAACACAGGAACGTTATTTTCCAGCTAAATTGTCCTATTTTGTTCACGTTTTTGTAGTTTTGCTGTTGTTTGATGATCTACAAATCGCATTTTGAACTTATTCTCCCTTGTGTTTTTTTGACAAGGTGAAGTGCTACATTATGGCTTCATAGTTTTCTTCATAGAGATATTTAGGCAGCATTTGAAAATTTCAAATCAACTTAAACGTTTCATGTTTAACGCTTTCCTGATATTTACTTTCGCTATCTTGATAAATATGTATTATTTCAGTAAGTTCTTCAATTGCTTGATCAGTTTCAACTTCCTTTAATAGGGATCACATATGCCCATTTTTTTAATATTCTGATTATTTACATTTATAAACCATAATAAGTCATACAATACAGCAATCAAAACTACAAAATTGTTCTTGGTGAAAGTGTAGCATGTTCTAAAAAATAATTGTGTAAAACGTTTTTCATTATGCATTATACGTTTCAGAATACTCATGCTTATCCATATATCATAAAACTCTTTCACATGGAAAAAGATGAAACAGAAATATATAATATATATTTACAACTTCCCTAAAAAAAGACGGAGATAACCATACCAGTAAGTTCGAAGGTCAGCTAAAGTAATATTTTAGTTTAATAGAACCGTAATAAAAAATCTCTCCTCGTTTGATATCGTTAAAAGAAACGTAAAAAAAATCTCTCATCATTCTCATATTGACCGCAAATCAAACAAAATATTTTTTTCTTAATTTGGTAATAGGATCAAAAATGGCTAATGAGCGTTTGAAGTGGAATCTTTTATTTTTGATGATCGCCAGATGATAAAAATAAATTATATCAGTGTGAATGTGTATTTTTTATTATGTCAGAAAGCATTTTGTTTTACTTCATTCCAAAAAAATATTTTTTAAACCTTTTATTTTCAATATGCTCGCGGCCCCCTCGCAGGGTTACCGTGCCCCAGGGAGGCACGCCCCACAGTTTGAGAAACACTGGAGTAGCAACATCATTCAAATTGGTAGCCTGACGTTGAATGAAGTAGAATTTATATAATATTTGCACTTCTACTTCTCTGCATTTCTCTTAACTCAGTATTTTGCGTAAATAATTTTGCAAAGAATTGGTTATTAAGAAAGAAGAGTTTTCTTGTTAAAAAGAAATAAAAAATGCTTACACAATTTTTGTAAACTGTTACTTCTAATTTAAGGCAATCCCTTTCATAAATTGCTTTTTTTTAAAGTCATAACTTAACATATTTTTTTTTATTGAAGTAATTGTACAAAATAAAAATTATATCTTGCGAGTAAAATGAGTAAACTGTACTAACAAAAATAACCCTTATATTATGACAGAGTTAAACTTTTAAGATACATTAATAACTTAAACTCGTATTAAACTATTGCCGTGAGTGTGCTGAAAAGAATTTAAAAAAAATCAATATATGGAATGACAATCAAACATTCTCTTTTATATCCTTCTAAAGGGTAACTTTTAATCACCAGTTTGGGTGTTAAATAAATTGAAATAGGCAGTGAGTGATAAAGAATTATTAGCGAGTTTTATTAATGTCGGACTGTACAGCTTCACGAGCGTTATTGGCAATGATACTCGTAATGTTGAACAACAGCTAAGTAACAATGAGGGCCCCTCAACTGGCACCCTTGCTCCTAATTTCCATACTACGCCAACGAGAGGCCTTGGAATTTAAAGAAATAAAACGTGCATCAAACACTTTACACAGCGAGTCTTCAATGTCACTGTAGCTCGAGCTCGTGATGATAACCACTTTGCTACTACATACAAGTGAAAGAAAAGAGAGTAAATTTTTTGGTTTCGATTATAGATTTTTATAAAAAAAATAATTCAAGAACTTACATTTAATGTTTACCATTAAGTGGTTCTTCAAATTATACGCTTCTCCTATTTCGCTGAATCAGTTCCTGTTTAATCTATATCATGGATGAAGAACCAGTGGCACGTGTGCCATTAATGACACTCGACACAATATTTTTGGCACACGCCAGTGTTTAAAATTGTTTGTGTTACTTCAAAATTTCGAAGTTCACTATGAAGTATTACAAACAAACGCGAGTGATTGGTTGCGGGGAGCGCACTCGCTTGTTATTGTCTTGCCTTAGTTACATCGTAGACTACAATTGCTTACGATGTAAATTTTGCTTACGCATAGCATAATCAATTTCGTTGATGCAACTGTATTTTAAAGTTTTTATCTGTGTCATATTCACAACTTAACTTGTTTAACATGGCTAGTTCAGCAAAGAGAAACAAGAAGTGTACGATAGTAAGTGAAGCAGAGAATTTCAAATTTGTTGGACTGAGAAACATGACATTATTAGTAAAGACAACAAAGTGGTTTGTATTTTATTTTCAGAAATAGTGGTACGGAGAACATCATCTGTAAAAAGATATTTTGAAACAAACTACAAACCCTATAGTTAAAAAAATGAACCACAGTAAACATTATTAATTGTCCAGAAATTGTTTGGCAAATGACTACAATTTAGCATGTATTCTACAAAAAGTAACATATTAAAATCCTAATATAAGTTGTCATCCAATCTGAAACAACAGAAGTCCCACTAATGTTACCTTAATTTGAATTGCATGTATAAATAAAAAAATATAACTATACACAGTGCAAAAGATATTTTTCCGTTTTAAATAGAGTCTGGTGTTGTTAGTATTTAGTTTCCTTATTTTCTCAGTAATCACAAGTCAAAATTATTTCACGGCATGTTTATAACTCGTTAAACACTTCTTTAGAAAAAAATGGCGCGTTGATACAAAAAGGTTCACCACCCCTGATCTATATGTCCCGTTCATAAAGTAATGTAACTCCAATTGCACTGATAAATACGAGCTGCATTACAGTTCTTCCTTTGAAATAAAATGTTAATAATATTCTCATTCCGAAATCATTTGTAGGCCCAATGATTATTTTTAAAGAACAGATTTCCAGAAAAAGACCATGTTCTCCTACTTTTCTCCCCCCCCCCTTTACGTTAGTTTTTTTTTTTTAAATATATTCTTTTACTTTAAGTAAAAATAAATTTTTTCGGATATTAAGATATATTATACTTAGCGCTAACTTCTTTTTCACTGTTCTTAATTATTGTAAAGGTTTTTTCAGTTTTTTTTATCTGCAGAATTTAAACTATTTTTTTATTTCCTTGATTTTTCTTGAGCTCGTGTTCTATATCTCCTTTCATTAGAGTGATTTTTTTCCTTCTACCCAAGGGAGGCAAAGCTCACCCAACAAAGATTTATAGTTAAGAAAACGGCCTTCCTGTCACTATGGCGTTTGTTGGAATTTTAAGTAGAAGCATTTACTTCGTTAATAAAACATCCTAGTATTTGTTTTTAATGGCATTTTATTGTTTTTCTTATCAATGAATACATTTTATACATCCTATACTCCTATTTTACTCTTTGATTTCTGAAAAAGTTATTACTGTTCATTATTTTCTCTTAAATAGGGTTTAAATTTCGTTGTTGTGCAAGTAAATGAAAGCTATTAGAAAAAAAAAGAAAAAGAAAAGTTCAAAAATGTGGACATAAAATTTAAATAAGTATTTTTTAAATCTTTACTAAGAAAATAGAAATCATGTTGTAGCATGGGATTTACATAACGGTATACTTATGTTAGTAGAAATTTATATATTGATAAAAAGAATTATATCGTGATTAAAACAGAATCTTTTCGCATAGTTCCAAAAATAATATCCACACATCCATAGTACCAAAATTTAAATTTTGTTTCTTTATTACGAAAATGGATAACAACAATATACAATCATGTTCATAAATTAAGAACAATTCACATTTACGCGGAAATCTGTCTCTAAAATAAATTAAACGCCCTTAACATATGACTACACACATTTTCAAGAATCATATAAAAATTGCAGGAAGCCACCAGCTGACACCGATAGTACATCACAACCACGAGAACTGTAAGAGGGGGATATTTAGCGAACAGAGGCAAAGAAATAAACTGGTTCACAAGCGCTTTATAAGCCTTTCAGTGCTATACCCACATAGTTATGACACAAAAGATGCATCTAGATGATTTATTACGAGGTAGCATTAACGGTTATCTGTAATGTGTGCGTAACTAGCTGGAAGTATACGACAAACTTGGAATCGCCCAGAGTGTCCTCTTCAGGCTTTGGGAACGATTCCAAGATGATTGTAATGTGAGTTGACGTTACAACGTCGAATGATGACCTACATTTGTCAGTTACAGCCAAATGAAGCAGATGAAATGCAGCATCAGACCTGTCTCCTCAGCCACTATTGCGAAGGTTTCAAGACAGACCGTGCACAGACGCTTAAGGCATATTGGTCTACATGCTCGAACACCTGTGAGATAAGTTCCACTTACTGCAACTCACCGTCGCCTGCAGTTAGCCAGGAATAGAGCATGCATTGTGTACAGCCCGAGTAGTCCAGGTTTAGCTTGCCATCTGATTTTCACCGGACTATCACGTGGATAGCGCAGTTACCCGTTACCACCAAAAGAACATCATTGAATGATACTGTTTCCGTGGTGCAGGATTGCTTGTTTGTGGGGGAATTATTCTGGGTTCCAGAACTGGCGTGCTCATTCAAATTGGAATTATGGCGTGTGTCAAATATATTTGGACGTCATTCTGGAACAATATGCACGTATGTATATATCAGGGCGCGCAGAATTTGTGTTTATCAATGACAACGCCCGTCCTCACCATGCAACCAGCGTAAATGAATGATTTCAATCGGGGAATATCACCCGCATAGACTGGCCAGCATTCTCACCGGACATAAATCCATTAGATCATGTGTGGGACATGCTTGGCCGACGAGTTGCAGTTCGTCAACCACCTTCTACATGTCTACTGGAGTTTCGGAAAGCATTGTTTGATGAGTACTGTAATATTTATTCCCTAAGATGAGATCCTGTTTTCCAAGCGGAGGTATGTGCAATTGGATTCTCCGTAGTATGGGCTGTTGCTAAAACTGTTAAAGTTAATATTTATACCGATATTTTATCATCCATTTTTTTCCTTAAAAGTCCTAACAATAAATCTGCCTATCTTAATTTAATAAATAATAAACTCTATGTACTGCAACTTTTATAATATTTTCTGGGTTAAGGCTCATAATAATATTTTTTTTTACTGATATTGCAGATCATTTTGCTAAAGTCGCTATCTCTAATGGTGTAGAGGTGAGTGTCCCCACCCCTCATTCTTATGTCATCAAAACACTTCAAAATAAATTAATTGAGGGCTGGGAGAGTTGGTGGTCAAACTCTAATACTGGCTTACGAGTCAAATCCTTCTTTCCCAAATCCAGTTTAGGTATCAATCCTCATTCCAGTTACGTTACCCAAATCTTAACAAACCATGGCCCATTTGTTTTTTATTTACATCGCTTCAAATTAAAAACTACTCCTAATTATCTTTGTGGTTCTGTTGGGTATGCTGACCATTATGTGTTTACATGTCCTTTGACTAAGGATTTCCATTTGGTCTGTCCATCTCAAAAAACTAAAAAAGCCTGATTCCAATCTATCGTTAAAATCCTTCCATCCACTTTAAACTAAAATCATGTATTAAAATTGCCTATTCAATCCGGGATCAAATTCCTTAGGTGGCAATGGAATTTTTTTCTTCTCAATCTTTAAACCTTATTTTTTTCCTCACATTGCAGCTTCCTGGTTTAACTCTTAGTCAACATTTTGAGTATACTTTTGGTTAATTTCTTGTTTCTTTTTTTCCCTCCTTTGGCAAAAATACCTTCAATAAAAATCAATAATTTCTCTCCCCCCCCTTCTTTTTATTTATTTATTTGTTGATTTTACCCAGCTGGTCTCGCAAAAAGTAATCCTCTTTTCCAGTGTTTTTTTTTAATTATCAACAGGAAGTGATGACGCCACCTGAAAATATGATTCATAAAAACATTTTATTTTTTTATTATTTTTGTTTCCCGTCTGTCTTTTTTCTCTCTTTTTCTTTTGAATTTGTAAGAAAGGTGGAATATAAATACTCTGTTTTCCTTCTCTTATATTTCTTATATTATTATTATTGTATTTTCTTTGTATATTTGTATTACTTTCCAGACGCCCAAAAGCAACGTCTATGCACGTCTTATATTTCTTATATTATTATTATGTATGTATATAGTGCAGTTCCCTTTAAATTTATAATTTTTAATGTTTATAAAATGTAAACTTTGATTTTTTTCAATAAAGTCTGGACTTCGGAGTGGTTGTTTCCCGAGGGATTGGTTTGTAGCTCTAAACCCTTCTCGGGTGAGCTCGGTTCCTTTGGGTATTTCCCCCTCCCCCCCTAAGATCAGATCGATAATTAGATACTCATTTTGCTTAGGCGTTGTACGGACTTTATTACATCGTCTTGGAGACATATTATGTATTAACCATCATTTCAAGCATGTAATTTTCATTTTGTAGATAAGTTTTTTTTTTTGGAATTTGGAATTTGGTCCAAGGAGAAGAAATCGCAATTTTTATTAATGATAACAAGCATATAGCATATTGTTTGCTCTTTACCTTTTGTTTAATAAAATGGCTTTACAAGTAAGTTACATTTCTTTTACTTCTGACTCTCTTTGTCTGAACTTACATTATCCTTAATTTACGGATACGAATGTAAAATATAGTTAAGATCAAATCTAATTATTTCAAATCTAATCGATTATTTCAGTTTTACGTATTATTCCTATATAACTTCCTCAGATTCTGAATTTCGTTTATCTTGCATAAGTATACAGCATTGGAGTACAGTTAATTTTCAACTATTAATGATTTCTAAATTCTCATAATCTATAGGGAGAGCCTCTACAATATTTAAAAAAGAATGAAGCCAGTAAGGCGATAACAAGGCCGAAGTTTGTGGTTAAAACCTTTGCCATGGAACAACATAATTTTAAATTTGGTACATAAATTACATTTTCATTTATTACGTACATGAATTCGTTTACTATTTTTAAAAATGTTATCAGAGTCTCATGAATTTTATATTTGTACTATGAAAATAATTAATAAAAATGAAATGAAAACATTAAGTCAAAAATTAAAAGAAATACAAAAAATTATTTTGTGGATATCATTATAAATTGTTTGCTTAAATAAAATGATCTGAATAAAAACGATATATTTGGTTTAAGGTATCTAACTGTGTTCGGAACCATTATTTAAAAAACGCATATAAATGCATAATTTTCATGATATTCGGTGTCATTTCGATTAGAATACAAATATAAAATTGTTTTAAGAATATTATTAGAATAAAACAACTATTTAAATTTAATATTTTGGCAAAAAATGAATTTAGAATTACCTATTTTCAAAATATTCTCCTTTGATTAAAAATGCTTCTATAATAATATGGAATATTTTGCTTATGTAAAACACAAAGATGATTTCTCCAGAATACCTGAACCATGACTTTCGAAAAATTAAATTTTTTTTCAGTGTTACTACAAATTGAAATAATTATTGGTGTTTTTTTTCTGAAAATTTCTCCACTCTATTGTATTAAAATATGGATAAATCCCCTTCTGAGTTATTTATTTTAAAAATCCTAGTGCATACTTTGTACTGAAATCTGAGCTATGTACAGACGAAATATTATTATAATAGAAAAATTTTTCCAAATAAGGAGAATGTTTTGAAAATAGATAATTCTATGTTCATTTTTTGCCAAAATATTGCATTTCTACAATAATATTCTTAAAACAATTTTTTTCATGTTTTCTAATCTAAGTGACACTAAATATCATAAAAATTATCCATTCATATCCTTTTGCAAAACAACAGTTCCGAACGTAGTCGGATACCTTAGTACAATTCTGTAAACTGTCAATTACTCCCATGCCTAACTATCATGATTTATCTTTATAACATTCAAAGCATGCAATTCCAGATGCACTTAGAATTTGAGAGCGAAATGAATAGTTTATTCTGAAAGTATTTTGACATTGTTTTTTTCAGAAATTATTTCTTGTGCATTCTGAATATCAGAGTTTTCTTGAATTTATCTAAATGAGGCAAAACAGTGAGAGGGAAATATTCGAAATATATCTTACTTCTATTTTATTTTCCCACTTTTTCGTTGATATACAAATAATTGTTTTAAAATAAGAACAAGTTACACAAATTTTAAAATCTTACTAAAGGAAGGATAGAGCAAAAGAACTACGGAAATTTTCTTTAGTTGTTTTATTCGAGTACACCACTAATTGGGCTATTGTTTCAGATACTTAAAAACTGTACTTCAGTGCTTCTCAAACTTTCAATACTGGCGCCCCCCTTATCAATCACAATTTTTATCGCGCCCCCTTATACATTAATAATGTACTGAATTAAATGCACTTTTTACGCTAAAGCAATAATATTAATTATATACCGTACAAATTCATGACATAAGTATTAAATTTTGTATATGTTGCTTTTAAGCAAAAAAATATTAAGTAATAGGATAGTTATTATGTTATTTTTCCTTTCTCTAATTTTTAAATTGGAATATATTGCAAAATGCGGTGGCTGCTTAGAAGGCAAAATATAGATATCAGCTTTTTTTAGAAAGAACTCAGTGGATCAATTTCTAATCATAAGCATTCCTTTGAAAAATTTGCTCTGTAAGACAAGCCCATGGAAGTCGCTAATACTTATTAAACTTGTTCTTAATTTAGCATTAATTAATTAGTTATAAAATACTCTGTGCAGCACTGATACATTAAAAGTATGCCGGCTGAAATACCCGCTATTTGCACGATTTCATTTATAAGAAAATAAAACATTATTGATATAATCGCTGAATTTTAAGGAGAGTAAAGCCAAGTGCGCAACAATGTTTACAGAAATGTAAAATGATTTTTTTAAATCATTGCTCAAATTATAATTAGTTTTAAGCGAACTGTAATTTTAAGCCTCACAGAATTAGCATTTAGAATTGATGTTGAATAATGAACAATAATATAAAATTCAGATGAGAAATAATTGTATTATTTTTAATATTTAAAGTGAAAAGACTTCAACATGTTTTAAATCTGGAGCAGGCACGCACTCGATACAAATGGTCGAGTGGGGTTATTGAGCCACCCCAATCTCTTTTTTTATAATTATTTTTATAGTACGCAATAAAAATCGTAATTCCAGTGAATAATTTAATTAAGAGAAAATATACTCATCTACTTTCAAGAACACAGAAAATATTTCGGAAAAAAAGTTATCAAACCGGGAAATCAGTCAAAACAAGTACCTTAAGATTGTAAAAAAACGTTTGTCACTCCCAAAAAAGAGGGAGATATGTGACAAATATATTTTAGTTCACACGTTAAGACTGTCAAACAGGAGGATAGTGGATAGCCATAGGAGGATAGCCATTGGTAACAATTAAACAGTTTTGCCAGAATTACCGATTTCGTGCACTCTGTGCTTGGCGTGACAGCTCCGGAATAAAAGGGTATTCATTACAATATGGATGTTCAAAAAAATTATGCAAAACGTTTTTCATTATGCTTTTTTATATGTTTGGGAATAACTCATAGAAATAAATCTTGGCCAAGTAATCCTTCAAAGAGCTCTCTGTGCTTTTCCAAAAATCATAAAAATATTTTACAAGGAAAAAATCGCAGCAGAAATAGTTTATTTGCAACTTCCCTAAATGAAAAAACAAATACATAAGAGCAGGGATGTAACTAACCGCACAAGTAAGTTCGAAGGTCAAACCGCAGCAACTACATTCTGCTGCCTACAGCTGATGACTATAATATAACAGTGATGAATATTTTATCTTCCTAAAATTTTTTTTCGATTATGGGTCTGGGTTTTGTTTTTTCTCATTTTGGTTTGAAAAGAAACCGTAATAAAAGTAGAAGTTTTAATTTTTTTATGACGTAATATATCGCAGATATATAAATTATATCAGTGTAAATGTGTATTTTTTTATTATGTCAGAAAGTATTTTGTTTTACTTCATTCCAGTAAATAAATTTTTTTTAATCTTTTATTTTCGATATGCTCGCGCCCCCCTTGTACGTTTATCGCGCCCCCCCAGGGGGGCGCGCCCCACAGTTTGAGAAACACTGCTGTACTTGGATACTTTTTAAAAGCCTGCTTCTAACGATGATAAATATTTAATGCATATAGATAATATTAACTTACAATTTCTCTGAAACAAAATAAGACTCATTATTAAATTAAGTAGTATTCTATCAATTGACTGATGCATTATAATAATTCATGCACAATTATAATAAGAAAAAGGGAACGCAATCAAAATAAAAGTTTTATGACAGTTTTGAGGATGCCACGTTTTTTTGGGAGTTTTTCTTTTGTATTTTGGCTTTTTCCAGGCGTTTTTGCCCAAAGGAATTTTTCAGTTAAAATACTTGCTTAAGACAGTGAGTGGACTGGTTGGAAATTATTTTCAGAATTAATTATCATAGTAACCTTACAATAAAAGTCTAATCAAAATGGTTTCCCATATATAGTTGGATTTAATACAAACAATATTGTGCTGAGTTTCATTAAAAATTTAATTAAATTTTTAAAATAAGATATTGTAAAATTTCATTTTTAAAAGCTACATATATAGGTTACCTACCATAAAATCCGGCGTATAGCGCACAACGGCGTTTAACGCGCGCGCTTTTTTTTACAAAGGGACCAGAAGTATGCGTGTGCAATGTTCGTATGTTTTTAAGTCATGTATTCGAGTTATTATCCCAAGAATTAGAACCCTTTAACTTCATTTCGTATGTCATTTCTTTCAAATATACAGTATTCTGATCTGTGTAGAAGTTTCATTTTTCGTATACTCATCTCTTTTTTTTATTTTTGGTGCTACCATTTTTCTACCCGGCGTATAGCGCGCACCCGAACATTTCAATCTCATTTTTTGCGTTAAAAGTGCGCGTTATACGCCTGATTTTAAGGTACATTAAAGTAGACCTACTTCAAAGTTACCTCTTGCCAAGAATAATTATCAAAAATAATGAAATTTTGACCAAGAAATTTAAAAAATTTGGAGCAGTATATGTATTTTATTGGAGTCAACTTAAGTCGATTTAAGGCTGTAACTTGCCTACTGCCAATGCATAATGCTGACCTTCTTGTAAACTTGTACAACATAGACGGCGTGAAACAAAAAATACCATATACACAAGTATTGCATTTTGCATTATGTGTGAAAGATTTCTTATCACATTTAATAAATAAACTGATTTTTTATCTTTCTCAATTTTTTTATAGCAGGATATTGAATGATTAAAGAAATTATAGATCTCGCAACTTTTTACCCAAAAAGCTACAATGCTAAGAATACCTAAAACTGTGTCCGCAATGCATAGATGACAGATTGCTGGACTCGTTATTTAGTACAAAAATCATTTATCGTATATTTCTGTGTATAAATTGAGAATATTTGGAACTTTTTTTTTAAAGTGAAGCTAAAGTAAACATTAATATACGGATCTAGGATAAAAGTAGTTTAAAGAAAATGGTTTTATTCAACATTTTTCATTAGAAGTGGTCACACGATTTTAATCTGTTAACTTTTTGGGTGTTTTGAACGAAACTTTTATTCTAAAAGAAAACAAAAATCACATAAATCTCTATAACCATTTAATTACCTCCAGCGTACATATACGTCTGGCTCAAACAACGTATTGAGTGCACCATATACGAATTTCTCTTTTCCCTCCTCTTCCGAATAAACAGAAAAGTGTTGCAAAATGTATGACTAACTTCAATAGCGTACAAGATGAGAAATGAAGAGAGAGAGAGAGAGAGAGAGAGAGAGAGCAAGTAATATAAAAAAATTATGTCGATTCCTACTTAGATCAACAAAAAAAAATTTATTTTAGGTACTTTTTATCAAATACGCATAATTAATATAAATATGTATATACATAGTACAGAATCACAGCATTAAGTGGTAATTAGTTTTTATTAATACCATTAAAGTATCGTATTGTCATCCAAAACAATCGTGTAGAAAAAGTTCAGTTCAACTGAATGCTTTAAAACATGAGCAAAAAACCTTTTCAAGTTTTGACACAAGTCGCCAAAAGGGTGGCTAAGTCACCAAAAATGATGCCAACGTAGCTATATTTATAATCCTTTAAATAATTAGTTTTAATAAAATAGTTTTTTTTAATTATAATTAATTTTTTGTATTGCTATCCAAAATAATTATGTATATAAAATTTAAGCTCAATTAGGCGCTTTAAAATGTATTTTATTAACGATTGAAAATTCCTCCAAGATAAATAAATAAATATATAGAGAGTGTGAGCTATAACAGTAGGAATTGAAAAATTGCTTTTGACTTAGATATGGTTACTTGAAATAAAACTATCGTGTCGTTGCCATCTTCTGTTTTACTTTACAGAAATTCAGTTTGAAAAAATATTCCATTTATTTTGTGCGCTTGATAAAATTTTCAACCTTCTGATGTCTACATCAGTGTTTCTCAAACTTCTAGTATTGACGACCCAATTTTTGATCATAATTTTCAATGTGCCCCCTCCATACAATAACAATGCATTGAATTCAATAGTAATGTACTTTAACGCTAAAGTTACAATACGATCTAAATTAAAAACCGTATAAATTATGAAGATAAATATTAAATTTTTCTTACAATTTTGTATATGATAAGCTCACGTAGAAGAATCATTAGTAATTATTTAACTTGTCTTAACTTAGTATTGATGCTTATTTTCAAATATATTGCGCCTACTGTGATACATTTATAAATATAGTATATAACATAGTAAATTAGACTAAACGCGTTTTTTTATTTTTTATTATGTCAGGATATATTTTGTTTTGTTTCCTTTTAGTGAATTCGTAATTTTTAAGGTATCCGACTAGGTTTGGACATAAAATTTTCAAAACATTTATTTTCTGAGTAATTTTATTGTTTTAAAGAATAAAAATAGGCTTAAAAAGTCATAACGATTAAATAACTAACATGTATCACCCTTTTTTTTCAAAAAAATTTATTTTTTGGAAACTTTAGCAAAATTTTTTAAGTTAAGAAAAATGTGATAAATAAAAATAAATTGCACATTATCCAACTTTAATGGCTTTGATATACTTCTTGATCCCCCTGAAGTGTCACAAACAGTAGGATAAAAAAAAAATAAGAAATAAATATTTTGTTAGAGCATTTAAATTTCATCGTCATGCGTTTTCGTCAAAATTACTGCATGTTCTAAGCTAAAAGTGGCTGCAAAATGTGATTAAATGTAGCTGTCTTAAAACCTGAGGTATTTTACACTCTGAAGGGCCCATAGCATGTATGTTATAAATTTCATTGTATTTGATTGGATTATTTAGAAGATATCTCATTTTTCGTGCACAGATTATCATGAAAAGTTCCTTCTTCTTAAAACGGATTAAACAAATATATTTTTATTAGTTAGATAAAGTAAATGCCAGAAAAATAACTTAAAAACTCTCTGGTTTTATGTATTAGACCTTCTTCCTCAATAATTTATTTCTTTTTTCCCTAATGACCCAAACAACACCAAACATCTAACACCTAAAAAGCTCTTTTTCGACCTAGTCGGATACCTTAAATAATATTTTATTTTTGACATTCTCGCGCCCCCTTTGTAGGGTTATCATGCCCTCTAGAAGGGCGTGCCCCACGGTTTGAGAAACACTGGTCTAAAGTATTATATTTGATGCTCAATAACTTATTTTATCTTGCTCAGTCCAGGGCACATACTCATGAACGGAGTGATAAATTAAAAGTCACAAGTCTTCTCTTTATATCCATTGAACAACATATTTTTTAAAAAAAAGAATGGGGAAAGATTTTAACAATGCCTATGTTGGATTCGTTATTTTTTTTGAACTAAAAAATATATTATACTTCTTCATTTCTCCTCAAAGAATCCCCAAACATCTGCCTATTAGTTATAGTTTCTTTACTGCTTTCGTATTTGTATATATCAGTGAAAATTTCCTACCCTTTTTAACTCAAATAATTACTGATAAAAATTATGAGGAACTTTTTCCTCCTCCCGATAATTCCTTAAAATATTCTTTTACTTAATGCTCAGAGCTCAATTTTTTCTGAATTTTTTTTCGACATTATACGGAGTGCTCTTAATTATTCACTGTTTTTTTTTTCAGATATTCTCCAGTCACTCTTTTGGTTGCTTCTATTAAACAGAACTAATTATTCCTTTCCTTTGTGTAATTTTTCATGGGAACCTATTTTTATCTCTTCTTCCATTTTCACATTAAATTGGTTTAAAAAAAGATGCATTATTTTGTTAATAAAACTGATTGTCTTAATTTTAAAGGCTTCTTTCAACAGTATCATCATTTTATTACTCTATTTTTTATTTTACACATGCGTTATTTTTACTCTAGCACTTTTTCTTTTATCAGTTGATTACTAGAAATATTAATTATTTTCCATGCTTAATTTTCTTATAGAATACAAGATATTGACTCAAGGAAATTTACCGATGCAGCAGTAAATATTTGTTAGGGGAGACAAAGATCTAAAGTGAGTTTTGCTTACATAAGGTTACATTTCTTTACTATGAGACCAACAAGAACAATTAAAGCCCTTACATTATTGCCCAATTTGAAATATTGTGTTACCTCGAATATATCTAATTTATAAGATTATCCCAGTTTTCCAAATAGTTTCTTTATTAAAATATTGAAATGTTTTTTTTATTGTTGTTCCTACAACACCATAGTTTTTTTTGTCAAATTATGAAAGAAAAACTTCAGAAAGTCTGTGAAATGAATGTGCTGCAGAACTATTTTATGCGGACCAGATTTGTTGTTTAAATGTGAGATCAACTATTGCAACCATGTTTTCAAAAAAGGAAGACATACATTTTCTTCTCATTTTATTTCAGAAATCGAACCCAACACTTGGCAGCGCCAACCCTGAGATGGCAGTTATGTCCACATCAGTTCTTCAAAAATAATTTATGATAATTACTGACAATTAACAGTAAGTAACAATCTCTTCTATGCAATTAAATTAATTTTGTGCAAAAAATAAGTATCTAAATTATGAGCTTTTTGTAGAGTTTTCAGTATATCTTCATATTACGTCCCTAGATATCATATACCTTTGAATTGCTACTTTTATATGTTATATTTATTCCTGAAAAATTTACAATATGCAGCTCTTTTTTATTGATAATAAGAGTTTAATGAACGAACTTCAAAATTTGGCTAAAAAATTAATGCAATTACGCCCTTGGCTTGAAAAGGCTATGTTTTACCTTTAGCTTTCACATTCAGCAATAAAACATACGTAATAGTTTTTCAATTTATTAGCATCTCTTAGATAACTAAATAACGTGCCTTAAATCATATTATACGTATTTTAATTTCCAATGTTTTAAGAAATTGCCTTGTCATTGTTAAAATTTATTGGCTTTTGGCCATAATTAAGTATTGTAAATCTTTAAGAAAAGTAGTTGAAGAGCACACACACACACATAGTTAAAAGGAAAGAAAATATCCAATAAGATATTAGATTGCCGACAAACTATTACCGATATAGAGACAAGCGATAAATCAGGCTGCCCTTAAGTTCCCACATAGTTAATGATAGTTAATTGAATTAATTAATCGAATTAGGACTTACGTGGGAGTATATTAACTTTATTAAATTTCGCATTGAAAATTTTAAATTTAAATCTTTGCACATGTATTAAGAAAGATTTTCTGAGGTATAAAAATAATTATATGTTAATTTAAATTATTCATTAATTTCAACCTGTAATAATTTTATCCATACTGTGAGAATATTTAGATTAACAAACATTTTTAACATTAACATTTTGGGGGATAAATATTCTCTTGTGTACGTCTTTGCTCTTATTTGATGTTACTTTTTAACATTTTCCTTGCACTTTTTGAATTTTCTTTCACGATTTGCTTAGAATAACTGCAGCCCTTGAAATTACTCAAATGAACATACTACACTGATAAAATGAAAAAAAGAATTTGCATATTTTATCAAATTGCTTGAACAGAATTGAACTGAATCAAAACTAATGTTTCTAGATAAAAATGCAAATCTTGTACGGCAAATACTTGAGCGTGCATGTGTGTGTAGGCGGTGCCAGCAGAAAAACAGGCTTTATAAGCGTGTGTAAGTTACGACGTATTTCGTTCACCAGCGCACCTCGGCAAATTTCTTGGTGTTATTTTGAAGCAATCAATAAAATTCAAATTTTAACAGTTAAAATGAGTAACTAGCAAAATTTAGATGATAGAATGAGGCGGCGAATTTTGTGGAAAGGTTATACGCAGGCCAATGTCAAGTTTAGATTTGTATAGAGTTCGATTTAACTGCCAGTGTCAGTGTAAGTTATGGAAATAATTCCAGAATACCGGATCCATCGAGAGAAAATCTGGGCAAGGTCATTCAAGGGAAACTACGACCAGAGAAGATCACCATTTATCGGTTATAACGAGGCGTAACAGAGGGGCTACAACTTCTCAGCTCTATCGTTACTTGAATGCAGCCACAGGAACCCGTGTATCAAGGGTGACTGTTTCCAAAAGACTTTATGAGAGAGGTGTTTTGCACAGAAGACCTGCGCTGTTTGCGTCCCGCTCACGTCTACAAACAGGAGAGTCCATTTAGTATGGTGCAGACAGCATAAAGATTGGAGTATGGATCAATGAGCGACCGTTGTGTTCAAAGATAAGTTCTGTTTCAGCCTAAGCACCGATTTTTGCCGTACGTTCATATAAAGAGAACCAAGCATCTTCTACCTACCTTACAATGTCCTCTAAATCAACAATTATGGCGGAGGAGGCTTTATGGTCTGGGCAGGCATCATGTTGAATGGCCGTACACCTATCCAAGTCTTTGAAAGAGGCTCTGTGACTGGTGTGAGGTATAGGGTCTTGGAGCTATAATCGCCTTTTTAGGGGTGCATGTGGCTCCGACTTCATTTTAATGGACAATAACGCGATTTCTCGCATAGAGCTCTTCTGGTCGACAGATTTTTAGAGAATGGTGATATTTCGATGTATGGGTTAGCCAGCCAGGTTTCCAGATTTCAACCCTATACAGCATGTATGGAACGATCTGGAGAGAAATGGCACCCCACCCCCCTGAAGAAATATCCATGAAATGAAAACATCTTTGTTGAACTAGTGGGACTATTTGCCACAAGAACTAAACTGCCTAATTTCAGGTATGACCTGCGAGGCCTATGTAACCCCGATTACTCCATTTATTTTATTTATTCTACAATGGCTGTTTCACACCATCCAACTCCAATGAATGTTACGCACGATCATACGTGTGTATTGCAATTCTTGAATGGCTAATTGTTTTGTATTGTATCAATGTATGTACATATCAAATTTCATTAAACTCGGTCCATTAGTTCTAGAGATAATAGATCAAGTCTGCAAATTCTCTTAATTTCTTACACCAGTGTACTCTTATAATTTCTTAGATTTTAAGGGGGGAAAATATCAAATATTCAGAGGAAAATTTATCAAATATTATTAATTTAATAAATTAATCAATTGAGTTTTATTATAGTTTGGAAGTTTGCTTTTAAAGAAAAGGGAAACATTTTTTTATATATTAAATATACTTATTTATATTTATATGTATAACTTTATTTATTTATGTATATAATTTTATTTATTTATAAATAATTATATTTTTTTATTTATATAATACATTATATAAATATTAATATGAATAATATTATAAATATTTTATTTATATTTATCTAAGAAAAGAACTATAATAATTCTAAATTGTTCTAGATATTAATTCTATGAAATGAATCTACAATTCAGCTTACTCTTATGAAGTTCTATAAAACTTATCTCTTTTAATTTTTTCTAGACTCATACAGAAAAATGCTTCAATGTGTATAATAGAGGGAACTTTACTTTCTTTTTCTTAAATATGTATACGAAACATGAACTCTATATTGTATTTATTTAAATATTAAATTGCATCACATGATTTGGAAGGGCAATTAAAAGATTTCTTTATAATTTTTGCAAAGGAATATATTAGAGCGTAATTTAATGTAAATGTTTCTGAATTTTCAAAATATGATATGTTTTTAGCACGTTAATCTTTGAAATTTAAAATGTTGAACATGATCGTGGTATTACATAGGCTTCCTTAAACGTGTCATTCCTATTTTAAAACATAAGTATTTAATACTGAGACTGGGATATTAATCAAACAAAAAATATGAGCAAAATCTTAACAAGAAAGCCACACATAAACTATAATATGCCTGTTTTACCCCAGATTATTATGTGTAAAAAATATTACACGAATACATGCAGAATTAAAGCAATAAATAATATTTTACGTGTACTTTAAAGATATCGCTTAAGTAACTAAATATATCCACTGCTGATTTCTTTATTTCTTATCAGAATGTAAAAAATAAAAGTGAAATGAAAAGTAGCATTTTTTCCTGAATCATTGAGTATAAAAGTGCTGAATAAGGCAAAGCAGTTTTTTTCTGCCCGACACAAAAAAGTTCAACCAATTCAAAGACTCAAAGAATTTCTGATGGAAATAATCCAATGATTCTTGCACTTATCTATTTTTTTTTCTTCTTTTCGTTATTAAGATAAATTTCATTTCGTCTGTAGAAAATTATTTTTTTACAGTTAAATCATTTTAAAACTACAGTAGTCAAATGAAGACAAGGAGAAGGATAAGAGAAAAAAATAGATTTTCCTTTAACTGGAGGTGATTAGCAATTGCAATCCTTTCAAAAAACTTTAGTACCTTTAAGGCGTAGTTTCGGCGAGAAAAAAACTAAGCGTTCTGCAATTCTGAAAACCTTGTTGGAATAAATTTATCTCATAACGCTATTTAAAGAATGGCGAAAGAAATGTGTCTTAACAGATATAAAAAAAAGTTATGCGTAAGCTATCTGAAAAGAGATGAAATGTAAGAAAGATGAAATATAATTCTAATTGCTTCTTATGAGAAAATATTCATCAAGAAATATATTTTTTTCTCTGTCAATTTGTGTTTTTTTTAAAATGCTTTAAATAATATATGGCAAGATTAATAAATGTACGCCCAATCATGTAGTTCTTTTGTCCACGTTATGCACCCGTTTAAAATCTTTTTCTATTATTAGATGTCAAGACAGGATGTAAACTTGATACGTCATACGAAAAGAGAACCTTAATCATGTGAAGATTTCTCTGTCATTCAGTTTCATTTCCTATGCCTTTTTGAAATTATGTGGCTATTTTTAATAATATTAAAAAATAATATTTTTTAAAAATATTAAGCATTGTGCTTATAGTAAATATATATATATATATATATATAAGATGTAAGATTTTAGCTATTAGTAAGATGTAAGATTTTAGCTCATTAGTATAGTACTTTTTACTAGATTCAAAAGTAGATACTTCATTATTGACCAGTGCACTGGACGTGTATACTCGTCCTTCCAAAGGAGGACTTTTTGTCTTGTGCTGTTCCATTTAAGGGGATGGTGGACTTTCAAAATCTCAAAATTTGGTCAAAATTTCGATTTTTATTTTTTATACTAATAATATTCCATATATTTCACAGAATGATTCTGTCGAAGAATTTTTTTCATTTTGATGAATAATTGCTGAGTTATGAGTGATCCATGATTTAAACATGGTGCCATCGACCATTTAAATGGGTGTGGCACCTGTCATTTGAACGTAAACAAGAACTATTGGTATTTAGTTTTTAGCATATGTTTAGCCTCACTTATTATTTTTTCATCACACATTTTATGAAGAAGGATGCCGATAGAAACTTCAACTTCTACTTGTGGATTGTTTGTTTACATCGTGTTAGCGCGCTTGTTTCATACCTGTTATAACACAGTATATGTGTTCGTTTTGGACGTAATTTTTCTTTCGAAGTTTTCCTTTTTTTTTAAATTGAACACTCGACTACAATTTTCTTGATAAATTAATTTAGTATTTGTACAATGCACTGAATTAGTTCTCGATATCATGTGCCAAAAGCAAGGCCTTGAAAACGTAAAATGCAGGCTTTGCTAAAAGCAAAGAAGAGATGGGCCTCAGGACAATTAGAACTGGAGCATCCAAGTTTTCATGACAATGACCCTAATGCAAGTGGTCATGCATCCTCTAATTATGAAAAGAATGCAAAAGTAAATACTTGCACATTAAATTCTAGTGAACTGAATGCAGCAACAGAAAGAAAGCTGTCTCTTCTGTCACACACTTCTCTAGAACATTTGGCAAATGAACAAGATGATACAACTTATGTATTAGTTGATACAAACATATGGAAGAATTTACTGTCGACTGTAAAGTGCCCTAAATGTGATATGAATGCTTTAAATATCATAAAAACAACGCAGTTGGGTATGGCATCCAAACTAGAGTTGGTTTGCTCTAGTTGTGAGGCAGTGTTAAATTCCTCATTTTCCAGTGCTCGCGTGAAAGAAAAAAATTTTTTGACATTAACAAAAAAAATGGTTTCGTCTTTTTTAAGACTTGGGAAAGGTCACGCGGGATTGGAACTATTTGCATTAGTGACTGGTATGAATGCAATGGACAAAAAATCTTTTTCGAAGCACATTAAAATTTTGTCGGAAGAAAGTAGTGAGATGAAACATCAAATCCTTGAAGTGGCGAGAAATATAGTTAGGAAGCAACATCTTGGTTTAAATTATGAAGAGAAAAAAGGAAATGGGTGTTTTAGACATTACTGTGTCATTTGATGGATCTTGGCAAAAGCGGGGCTATAAATCACTTTACGGGATAGGAGTTGTTATTAATTTATTGACAGGTTTAGTTATAGATTATGAAATTCTATCAAAGTATTGTACAGAATGTACTGCCGCAGTAAGAGACCTCTCGGGCGATAGTCCAGATTTTGCAATTTGGTATGAAGGTCACAAATCTGAATGTCAAATAAATCATACAGGTTCCTCATCTAGTATGGAAATGGAAGCTGCTGCAATTTTGTGGCAAAGAGCCATCAATGAGTGTAATATGCGTTATACTTGCATATTGTCGGATGGCGATTCAAAAACATTCCAACATCTGATGTCGTTGAACATCTATGGAAAAGGTAAACCGATAAAAAAGAGGTATGTATCAACCATATCTCAAGCGTCTAGGAACAGGTTTACGCAGCAAAGTAAAAGAGTGGCGAAGCAAAGGTGTTTGCATTAGTGGCAAAAGGTTGGTAGGTTAAAAGAAACCACAATAGTTAAGCTAACTAATTTTTACAGAAAAGCCATTAAAGATAATTGCAATAATGTCGAAAAAATGAAAAGTGCTATTGAAGCCACACTTTACCATTGTTCCTCCACAGACGCCAAACCGAAACACAACAAATGTCCTAATGGAAAGCTTTCTTGGTGTTTTTTCAAAAGAGCTTTAGCAAAAGAAAAATCCCCTGAAAGTCATTCAGTTATGAAGACAAAATTAACTGAGGAGGCTGTTGCAAAGATTCGCCCTGTGTATCAGCGATTAGCAAGTAACGAGATATTGTCTCGGTGTACTTCAGGTAAGAATCAAAATGCAAATGTAAGTTTGCACAGTGTTATCTGGAGTCACTGCCCAAAAAAGAAAGTTTCCAATCAAAGAATAGACTGGAAATATCTGTTGTAACAGCTGTTAGTGAATTCAATTTTGGATCCCTGTTTACCTTGAAACATGTACATTACCCTCGATGCAAATCAGTGGAGTAAGAGATGAGCGTCGATTAAAGCAAAGCAGAAGTAAAACTTTTCAAATAGCAAAAGATAAAGAACTATGAAGCGTAAAATCTCAAATAAAATAGAAAACATAAATATAAAATCTGAAGGATTGTCGTATTGTGCTGGTCAATTTTAAGTGAATGTTTTGCCACGCTATATTTTTTCTATAAGTATCAGCTTTGCGGATGCGTGTTTCTTGAATTATTGAATATATAATTAAATATAATAAATTATTTAAATATTATTTAGATTTTTGCTATAATAATCTCTTATATGTTTGATTTTCATGTAAAGGTAAGTAATTATGTAAAATGTTGCTTTATTTTTTTATTTTACTCAAATAAATGTTTAAAATGCATTTTTCTCAGTTCATAAATTTTCTCTTTTCCTTATTACGTAAAATGCTCCTTGTGTTTCATATCATGTCGTATCTCTTAAAAATTTTAACAAGTTATGAAAGATAGTCTAATTCACAAATTTGTGCATTAGTTTTGAAAAAAAATTAACGGGTCATATTTTACGTTGTTTTGAATACTTTGAATATGTGATAATTGGTGAAATATTTCATATATTAAAGAAAATTTCTTTTTTTCATCAAATTTTATGCTGAATTTAAAATCCATGCACAGATATATTTAGTTATAGTTTATATATATATATATATAAAACAAAAATTATGTACTTATCTTAAAAATTGATGCGCAAGGAGAATTTTTAAAAAAGTTTAAAAAATTAAATTTTTTTAAAAAAAATCAAATTATAATTTTTTTTTAAAAAAATATACTTAAATTGTGAAATATATAGATCATTTACTATATTAATTCCAATTCCAGCTAATTAAGCTAACAATTTAAGAAATTAATTTCAAAGGTCCACCGTCCCCTTAAAACTAGTCCATGGCTTTGGAATACAATAACATGACATTGAGAGTGCTTCTAAAGGATTTTTACTTATTTCGGAGAAGAGGTGGGGAAGGAATTTGAAGGGTATATTCCAGGAGCGATGAAATTCATACCTAAGCAGTTGTTCTAGTTTTTTTTTCGTTTGAGTGTACTTTTTTCTATTCTTAACTTGCTCTCATTTTCATTTACCGTGTATAATAGGAGCTTTTTAAATTTTGTACGGATGCATTGCATGTGATACAAGCTTTTTTGTTCAACCATGTTTCAGGTTATATCACAGAACAGATAAAAAGCATGTTATAATTCATATTTAATACATTCTAACACTATAGGGTTTAATAATTTTTCATTTTCATTTTATTTTTTATACTTTTTCTTTTCTTTCTTTTTTAAAAGTGAAAGTAAACATTTTTTAATTGGAAAAACATGCCTTTTTTTCCTCCTAATAAACCGTGTAAGAACGCGCGCATGTGGAAAAAAACGGTGGCACTGAGGGGGGATTTCGTAACTTTTTCTCGACAGTTAAGGGTTTAAAATTCAACATATTTTAGATATTTTAATAAACTGACGAGCTTAGGTGATTTTAACAGGACTTATATAGCTTCATTTTAAATTGGACCAGTAACCAGTGATTAAAAAGAGACTTTCACTGGATTATGTGTGAAAACATGGTTTTATAAATTCTGGTATTGTTCAATCAATGATGTTTAGTTTCTCTCCTCCTACGGTATTAATGGAGCATATTTGTCTCAATGATGTTTTGAACTCCCATACAAAAGTAGGCATTAAGACCATCCAATTATCTTAAAACATTTAGCCTTAGAGGTCATAAATGATTCCTTTCTGATGCTTTAACAATCTATTCGGATGGCAGCAAATTTGAAGCTGATAGAGCAGGAAAAGGGGTCTTCATTAGCAACTATAAGGAGGGAATTGAGTTTAGTACTCAAAACCCTGACTTCTGTGCTCCGTTTTCCGTTAAGAAATAATAGCTATTGGTCAGGCTCTGGAGTATGACGTAACCAACAATAAATGCAATATTTGGATATTGATTGACTGTAGAAAAATTGTACAATATCTAAAGAATTGGATGGACACATTTAAAAAACCTGACAAAAATATTCTAATACTTCTCTCTCTGGACTTGTTCCTAGCAAATCAGTATGTCTCCATTTAATCCATTCCCAAGTTGGTGTAAACGGTAACGAGACTGCAGATACATTTGTGACGGATCTTTACGCGTCTTAAGACTAACCCTCTTGTGGAATCTTTGGGATAACATTCGAGTTTAATTCACAGCCACCCCTCTCAGGAAGAAACCGTGACATGCAGATTAGTTCGACTATATAATCTCAGAGTTTTATAGTTGCAGAAACAGAAGGTAGAAGCTGCTATATTCGCTGTGCAGGTGAGATTGGATAAAGTTGACTTTCGCATGTAAAGATTAAAAGTGGTGTTTGGCCACTGTGTTGAATTTGTAGATTTAAGGTTAGGAATCCACTTTAGATTAGGTTGAGATAAATAAGTTACTTACGCATATTTGCTTGTGAATCATTGCTTTCTCTCTGCTACTCCTTTGACGTTCACTTATAGAATAAATTGTGGTTGGTTAGTGTGGTTGAGTAAATAAATAATTGTTGTTATGGCAGTTTCTGGTTCTGCTTTTATTACTCCTACACCCTTAGGTAGGCAAAATGGTGAGGGAGCAACTTCAAGTGTACGTCCCTCACGCAGTGTAACAAAAGCATGTGATCTTCCAACGACAGACTCTGCAATCTAACCCTTTTGGAAAACAATTCCCTTCATAAAAGCGAATTACTCTTCAAGAGGTGCCTCCCGCTAAATTCTAACGGGTATACTACTGGTCGCCCAGGAATATCTCTATCGTGCAATGGTCCAGCTCTATTCTGCTGGCCTGTTGTTGTTTCTAATGCCACCTGTCTGACGTAGTCAGATCGAGGCCCACGAAATTAGTCGTGGTAAGGGGTTGAATGTACGCATGTCGTTGGGCTTAGTCTTAAGCACCATACAGGTGTCAGTACGATTTAGCTTGGTGAAATTCCCGAAGGGACAATAGATGGCGTTACCACCGATCTACACCTCCACAATTTAGGCATGGAACTGGAGGGGAGGTAAATACACTCCAGTCCTTATCACTCGTGATTCAGCCCAAGAGACTTTCGGACCCTCTGATTTAACGAGCACTTACTCCGTGTGTACTCAGAGAGTATTTGGTGACATCGGACATCGAACACAGGTCTTCCGGTCTGGAGTTTAATGCTCTAACCACTAGGTTTAGAAGAGGACATTTGAGACCTACAAATTTCCAGAATGGTGAAGGGATTTTTCCTCCTTGTTTTTGTTCTCTCCATGCTAGACCTTCTCATCTTTTTGCTTGCATGGGTGTCTCCTGGAGGCATCCGATTGCTGAACAGGTGAGGATTTTTGAACTACTTGTGCGACGAGGTTGTTTGGTCCTGGTGCAGACTTTCCTTCACTAGGGAGATAAGCAACAACACTCAACAACTTCTCAGATTAGTCTTGGTAAGTAATTTAAAATTATGTGAATTTTATATAAGACATTTAGAAATAAGTTTTGATGTAATGAGGTACGTTAAGAATGCGAAATTAATACAATTTTAAATGACATATTTAAAAAATGTACTTATAAATAGCTGTTATTTTCAAATATAATAATTTTTATAGTAATTAAATAATAATTACAAATTATGTGTATGTGTGTGTAACAGATTTTTTAAGAGCTGAAATCTTCTTATTCAAAACTTAAGGCTGTCTTCGGTAAAAGTACGAGTGCTACAACTAAACGGAAGCACATTTTCAGACCGAAAAATGCCTCAATTTCCATGGAAATTAGCAATATTATATAACTTGTACTTCTGTTAACAATATAGTGTTTTTAAAAGATTTCGAAATATTCCATGGATACTTTCTTTTTTTGTTTTAAAACGTGAAGGAAAAGCCCAGTTAGCATTACGGTAGTGGGTAAAAAATGCGAAACACATTTTTACCAGAAAAAATGAATCAGCTCGGTTAAAAATGGGAAGTATGATAAAAAATGCTGCTCTCTAAAGGATAGTGAATCCGGAATATCATATTAAATTTTCATTTCTTTTATATCTGAAAAAAATGTTCCAAATCTGGGTCCTATTTTTTAACATTAACCCAAAACAGCCATAACTTGCAGATTCTATAATAACCATTTTCATTCATCTTTTCAACCATAATTTTGACTTTGTAATTCTGCATTCTCTAAATTTTTCCCTGTAAAAAGTAAATGAATTTGCATCTAAATGTAAAAAAATGTAAAACTCAAATTTATTAAATTAATAGTTAAAAATTATAAAAAACTTAAAATTTTACGAAGCAAAAGAAGTTTGAAAGTTTTTGGTTTATTTTGAGGTAATCAAACTTAGTTGAATATTTTCTTTAAAAAGGCTGAAAAAAAGAAGAAATTACTATATAAAATAAGATTAATTTAAAGATTTTTCATGAAATAACTAAGGTTTTATATCTAGCGTATCTTTAATTTAAGCGATGTTGAAAGTTTTATTTTTAGTGTCACATGGTTGATTAAATTTAATTAAACAATTTGTAATAGATTACATAAAAAATACTGGAACAGTAACAAGCCAATATTGTATCATTAAAACCTTTATATATTGGGTTACACTTCTTTCGTAATAGTATTATAAATGTGAATAACAGCCGCCCCACCCAGTATGGTGGTTATGACACAATTGTAATCGCGAGTGGATTTGAATTCCGAGTAAGGCATGGATGTATCTTCGGTTAAAGAAATCGGAGTTTCTCCTGCAATGGATTCCCGTCTCGAAAGGAAAGCAGCATGCATCTTTTGTTCTTTAGTGGGATCATCGTGTATAATGAAATCTGTATCCTTCTGTGATTGTGTTATAAGTTTCTGTATCTCACCTCTTTCGTATGTATCCCAGTAAAAAGGACACGACAACAACAACATATGAAAAACATCGTATATGAATGAAAACTGATAAATACTTCTCACGCTTGCGTGAAATTAGTTGTTGTTTGTATGTAGTAACATTCCGAGAAAAATGCTACCTTCACTCTCTCAGTGTAACGAGAGCTTCACACGAAACATCATGATTAAAGAATTTTGTATTGATCGGAGGAGAGCTCAGACATGCACACATAGTAAATAATCGGGTACTGGTACATTATATATAATGTTTGATCACACTTGGCACCAATAAAAAAAAAACTTCGTACATTTTACAAGCTTTTATTTAACTTGTAATGTAAAGTTATCAGGTGGAATCCTGCAATTCAATTTTGAAGTTGATTTCTTCAACCAATTGAGCTGAAATTTTATATACACGTTTAGTTTAGATGACAATGCATGTTTTTGCCATTTATATTCCGATATCGCAATTAGTTAAAAATATATTAATAAAAGTAATTTGTTCGGATGGAATCTTGCAACATAATTTTGAAGCTGATGTCTTCAAGCGATTGAGTTGAAATTTTGTATACACATTTAAATTGGATGACAATGCATGTTTTGACGATTTTTAATCCGATATACACCTAGTTACTGTAACGAACTTGTTTAGGCTTTAACGTAAGCATGTTTACAATAACAAAGCCGTGTATCGGGGCCATAGATCAGACGGTAGAGCGCTCGCTTAGCATGTGAGAAGTGCGGGGATCGATATCCCACGCATCCAATTATTATTTTTACATGTAAAATATTTTTGAAATTCATTTGATTTGTACAGTGGGATATTTTACAATACTTCCACTCTGCATACGTACAAAGTATGTTATATTTTTACTGGTTTAGAGGGAGCACTCAGAAAGGCAAATGTATCAAGCTATTTGTATTTACTTTGAAACATTCAATGGTATCTATTTACGCGATTCTAGTTTGTCCCGTAACACTTTTAATTAACCTAGTTACTGTAACAATCATGTTCAGGTGTTAAGGTGAGCATGTTTACAATAGCGCAGGTGTCGACCGGGAGCGAAGCTCAGATAGTAGAGCACTCGCTTAGAGCATGCGAGAGGTACGGGAAGAGATACCCCGCGTCTCCAATTGTTATTTTTTCAGGTAAAATATTTTTGAAATTAGTTTGATTTGTTCAGCTGGATGTTTTGCAATACTTCCTGTATACATACAAACTATGTTATATTTAATAAGCTTTTATTTAACTTGCTATATAAAATGTTCGGGTGCAATATTGCAACTCAATTTTGAAGCTGATGTCTTCAACCGATTGAGCTGAAATTTTGTATACACATTTAGTTTAGATGCAATGCATGTTTTGACCGGTATCACAGTTAGTTATAAAGATTAGCTGCGTGGCCCGTGGTTGCACTGGCTTTCTCTACGTTTGTAAATTTTTCCTTTCCTTCACGAAATCAGCATTTATAATACTATTTTTCAAAATGACTTCCACTCCTTCCCCCACCTACACTTATCCCGGCTTTAACGGGGGAAAAATTTAAAATTCCCTATTTCGAAATTTTTTCGCTCCTTTTCTTTGTCAGATAGGTTTATTTCCCCCGGCTTTGCACGAACATTTTTAACTGTAAAAACTCTCCAATAATTGAACATTCACCGATTAGTAAGCAGCTTGATCTGTGCAAACATATAGTTGCACAAAAAGTAATGAATTATTGTGCACACAAAAAATAGTAAAAACAAGTTTTCGACATTTTTTTTTTAAATCACTGACTATAAATGTCTGAAATAAATTATGAGTTTAATAAAAAATCATTTTCATATAAACGCATTGATATTGATTAATTTTAGAAAAAATGAAAAAATATGCAAAGTATCGTTGTTTTGTAAAAATACTGTACCATGCTGTACACCAGTAAACCATACTGCATCGAGACGAAATATATATAAATTGTCTTTTCATTTACAAAATTGCTAACGAAGTTGTTAAATGCGCGAATACATTTTTGAGTAATTTTTTTAGAAAAATTCATACAGAATAAGCGATGATGTTGTTTCGAATCCAGGTACAAAAGTTACTAATCCAGCGCCCTAAGTGATTGATCCACAAATTCTACAGAATAAAAAGAAATAAAAGACCGTTGAAATAAAAGGAAGGGATATTCAATTTCGCATTGCGTTATTTGTTAAAGCTGAAAATTTTTTTTCGGGCTTCATTTTCAGTTTAATGCCTTTCAACTTTATATATCGATTGCAAACAACGGTAATTTTAAGACAAAAATGTAACAAAAATAATGCTTAAATATTTTTTTGCAAAAAGGGTAAAAAACAACTTTTTTTTTAAACCGTAATTTTTAAGCAATTGTTTTCAGTCTTTGTACCGATTAAATATACTATGATTCTACACACGGAAAAAAGTTTAATGAGATTATTTTTATAAATAAAGAAATTATTAAGTATTTAAATGAAATTTTGAATATTTTTTTGAAAAATCGTAAAAAAAACCGTTTTTGACATTTTATTTTTGAAATGACTGATTTTAAAAGAGAAAAGAATGAATTTTATTAGTGTAGAATATCATTTCATTAACGTAAAAGAAATTGCACTCGGAACGATTTAGAAATCATTTTCATAAAAAAGTATCGATTTTAACTGATTTTAGAAATAATCGTAAAAAATGGAAAATATCATTATTTTCTAAAATAATTTGTTTTGTATCGAGGCGAAGTTAATGATCTTTCCGATTTTGTAATTTTTTTTGTCTGATTCTCATAAAAAAAATAGACCGTATTTTAAAAACGTCTGAGATAAAAAATTTAAAAAAAAAAGTCGGAAAAAAAGGCAATAATAATGTGTTTTGAGGTTTTTAATTAACGTATATTTAACTAATTAGACTATCGGAATATAAATGGTCCAAATGCAATCCTCAAATCATTCCCAAGCTTTTGATGCCTTCGACGAGTTTCTACATCGTATAGTCGCATACGTTCGTTTACCTTCGAAATTTAATAGTGTAGATATTAATTAAAGTAATTTTTTTTTGGAAGACTTCAACCGATTGAGCTGAAATTTTGTATACACGTTTAGTTTGGATGGCAAATCATAATTTGATGATTTGTATTCCAATGTCTCAATTAGTTAAAAATATATTAATTGAAAGCCTTTTACACCTGTTAGTTTTTTGTTCTGCCCAGCAGTTTATCGGAATGAGCGTAAAGATTTTATGATTTTTTTACCTTTTTTTCAAAAATCATCTTATTCTTTTCATCAAATTAAGACAAAAAATTATTGCCTGATACGAAAAATCATTTATTTCGCCACGATATGTTATAATTCTTTTTTAAAAAAAATAATGATATTTTCTATTTTTTACGATTTTTTCTAAAATGAGAGAAAGTTCATACGTTTTCAGAAAAATGATTTCTAAATCGTTCCGTATGAATTTTTTTTACGTGTTATTGAATCTATATTCTGCACTAATGATTTTCAAGGTTTTCTCTTTTAGAATCAGTCATTTAAAAAATAAAATGCTTAATTTTTTTTTTTTTTTAGGATTTTTCTAAGAATGTTGAAATATTTAATAAAACATATACAAACTCTTCGTCATTTTTAAATATAATCGCACAAAAATATTTTTTCGTTTGTAGAAAAGTATTATCCAAATTCTGCACAAAAATTGAAAACTTGGTATAAAATTACGGATTTAAAAAAAATAATTTGTTTTTCGTTTTTTATATATACTATTAGAGTAAAAGCAAAAAAAAAACGAGTTTTAATATTTTAATTAATTTTGCTTTGTTCAATGTTGATTTAGTATAACAGTGCTTATCCCCCCCCCTTCCCATTATCCTCTTGTTGCTGCCCGGGTGAAATAATTATCACATGTATGTGGCCTGGAGGGAAAAAGTTTGAGCACCCCTTAGAGTGACTGTCCAAACTAAACCGGCAAACGACCTTGCAACGATTATGCGTTGAATCAAATTAACAAACTGAGAAACCTATGTCCAGCGATAGTTAAAAAGTACAAAATGAATTAAAAGTAAAAAAAAGAAAACTTTTTTTAAAACCAGCTTTTATTTTAATGCTCTAAAAAGAATAAAATAAACTTTTCTTTTAAAACTTTTTTCGATATCAACTTATAAAGTCGTTATCCAATGTATGATATAAAAGCTTGACGCGAGATTTACCTTTGTAAATAAACAAGAAAATTAAATAAATTGATCTGATTGATTTTAATTTTTAAAATTTTCGAACTAAGTAAATAAGAGTACTTAAATCTCGCGACAAGCTTTTATATCATATATTGTGTAACGAATTTATTAGTTGATAGCAAAAATAGTTTAAAAAGAAAAGTTTATTTTATTCTTTTTAGAACATTTAAATAAAAGCTTGTTTTAAAAAAATTTTTTTTTTTTACTTTTAATATATTTATACGTTGGTCAGCACAACTTTTGCAAATTTAAGCTCCAATGAATACGTGAAGGTAATAGTTCTTAGAGCATAATAAACTAACTCCATGATAAGAGCTTATAAAACAAAGCTAAGTGAAGTCAAACTGCACCATGTCCAAGCTTATTTTACATATGTTTGTTATTTTAATCATCTCAATGATTGTTTCGTTTACTAAGAATATATGCGGTTTACCCTTGGTTCCTTTTTTTTCCTAATGGACTTCATATTGACAACTAAGCCTTCGCAGACCAATTAAGTCCCAAATGTGAGAGCCATTTCAGTGGTGGCTCCCTCAACCTGATGTTGACGCGTGAATTAAGTTTTAATTCAAACACACTCGTCTTATGCTAATACTTCTGTGATTCAACTTTTGAGAGAGTAGCAGAACCAAACATATATTTAAGGGATCTTTTACATGCCATATAATAATATGACATGCGTGCCTACGATTTACACATCCAGAAAATCAATCAACTCCAGCCGGGATCCAACTCGAAACCTTATAATTACGAAGTGGACATTCTACCTCTAAGTCATGGAGCCGAATGTTTTCGTTAAGTTATCAACATTTCATCATCCACTATTACTTCAAATGTGACTACGTATTTATGTATCCTTTTTGATTTAAAGTGACGATAGATATATGTTAAGAGAAATGCATTCAACTATAAATTTAACAGAAAAATGAAACAATTCTAAATTTTTTAAGCACATTTAAATGCATTTTATTTACTGAAAAGAGTTAACATAATTTCCAAGATTTAATTTACTTCAAATAAAATTTCTCGGAAAATTTTGAAAAGTCATAATGTGACTTGCAAAAATCCCAAATTAAATGCACAAATTTTAGAAATCTCGGATCATATTCTTCAAACCAGTAACTTAAGAATGAATACTTACACATATGGGTGCTGAGAGACAAGATAGCAAGTGAATCATGGTAAAAAATTACAACAAAATCTATCCCATCATCACGATTGATGTGTATTGTGACCAAGTCCATATATTAGACAAAGTCAGAGAAGTGAAAAGAAATCCAAGAGCCTGAACATTTCTTTTTACAAGCAGAATATTTTTCTTCTTTAATAAATTCTGCGTTAAATATAAAGACAATATTCTGCTATGAATTATTCCATTCTTTTTGATAAACATTTCTGTTTTTCCCTTCTTAATAGCAGCACGCAATTATCCTTTATTTTAATTGTTTAGTGAATTTTAACAAATAAATACGGGGATATTTTATGTTTACGTGTGGACATTTTGTCAGAAAGACTTGCATAAATACCTGTGTGTTTGTGAGAGATACAGAGACTAAATAGACTATTATTCAAGCGTTTATTGTGTTCAAAATTATATTTCTGTTTCTATGTTATCAGCAGACGGCAGGATATGTAATTTTTTCCATATCTGTATACATCCTTATTTTATATAGAATATGAATAGAATGAAAAATATATCTTGAATAAATTACGAGTAATTCATAGAACATACTGACTTAAATATCAAAACATATTTTTGTAAAAAAGTGTACCTTAAAGTTTTAAATTATAACAGTAAGTTTTTTTTATGTTCATTTCAGTCTTTACTGTAAGCGTTTATTAATGTGTCAAAATCCTGTTGGACATTATTTCACTTTTTATTTTAATTTCTAAGAAAAATGTAACACAAATTTTAAAAAATATCCGGAACAATATATTCTGTATTATTTATCAGCAAATCAAAATGGCGTTAAAATATTCACAGTTTGTTTGATCTACACTGCTCCAAACAATTAGGGGAGCAAGCAAAAAAATGAAGAAAAACGTGTGAGACAGCCACGTATTGGCATACATTGCATAGTACACGCGTATCAATGCGCAATACAGAAAAAAGGCGTAAAAAAATTTGGAATTAAGCTTTAATTCTTTGAAAATATGGGAAAAATCATGAAAAGATGATTTAGGGCAACAATTTGGTTACATGTAAACGATAAAAAAGATACTGTTTAGACATGATGCATGAGTTTTAATAGGGCGTGTGGTCTCCTCGAACAGCTAAGACTGCTGCACACCTGTTTGCCATGGATGCGATGAGGTTATCGATCAGACTTTGGGGAATACTGTTTCACTCCTCAAGAAGTGCAATCTCCAAGTCTCGGAGAGTAGCAGGCGGCCTTGGTCGCGCAGCAATACGTTGTCCGAGCATGTCCCAAACATGCTCGATTGGATTCAGGTCAGGAGAGCACGCTGGCCATTCTATACACTGTATTGTTTCAGCTTCAAGCATGTTCTCCACCAGACGAGCTCTATGCGGTCGGGCATTATCATCCTGAAAAACAAAGGAATCTCCTATGGCTCCAGCGTAAGGGATGACATGAGGTCGAAGTATCTCGTCTGCATACCTTCGGCCCGTCAAAGTGCCATTCCGAATGATATGCAGGTCCGTACGCCCGCCTATGCTGATTCCACCCCATACCATCCAACCAGCTCTTCTGTATTGTGACCTTTCACGAACGAATGCGGGGTTATTTCGAGTGCCCCTGTCCCTCCATACAAGAACACGTCGGTTGTCACACTCTAAACTGAATCGGGACTCGTCTGTAAACAGCACTTGGCTCCAGTCATGTTACTCCCAATCTCGATGTTCAGCAGCCCATCTTCTTCGGGCCGCACGGTGGCGTGGGGTCAACGGAATGCAGACCATTGGCCTACGTGCATAGAGCCCTCCCTCATGAAGCCGATTACGTACTGTTTGGCTGATCACCCTTCGTCCTGTTGCCAAGAGCAACTGTCTTTGCAGCTGCGTAGCATTCTCTGTTTTGTTTCGACGGGCTGTTAACTGTATATACCGGTCATCAGTTGATGTAGTGGCGCGTGGCCGACCTGCCCCTGGTCGACGTCTAACATTTCCTGTTTCTTGGAATCGATTCCACAGCCTTGCAACGACACTTCTGGCGACTCCAACAGCGTCCGCGACACTACGTTGTGTTTGGCCGGACTCCAGTCTGCCTATAACACGCCATGCCATGGAGATTCCGGTAAATCATGTTGTTGAGACATTCTCAAGTAACCTTGTCTCAAAAAAAATACTGCACAATCGAATTTCACAGTTACGGCATTAAAACAGACGTTTCTGCAACATCCCGATTGGTTTTTTGACATCATGAACTTTGATTTGCATATAAAGTTTTCTTCTTCCGTTTCCTGGTAGGCTTTACATTATGGATGATTCATTTTATGTTACTTATTGCTATACATCTTTGTTTACTTTTGTTAAAATCATGTGCTCCCCTAATTGTTTTGAGCAGTGTATGTTTGATAAACCTTAGAGCTCGTCTGCTTACGACACATTTTTTTATATTTTACATTAAGAAATACTATCTGCAGGGTGGCGTGGTTGGTTTGTCGCTGGCCTTCTGAACCCAAGGTTGCGAGTACGACCCCGACTCAAGCAGATGGATTTTCATGATGCAGAAATTGACATCGGCCATTCCGTATGATTATACGGCATGTATATAATCCTTAGGGGATGCTGTAGGCAAAATTAAATCCTAGAAAGCAGGTTCGCATAGTCAGAGCTCAGGTGCCTCCCTCTAGGAAGAAAACTGGACCTCAAAATTACCTACGGCGCTAGTATCCGCCTATATGGTGCCGCACTGAAATTATATACCTGATTTCGGTGATATACTAGGTAGATTGATGATCTGTTAATAACTGTTCATAATCTGCTGTTAGAAATTTAAAAAACGTTAAGAAGTATGTGCTTACTTATTATATCCTCTTTTTATCATGTCCTCATTCTATCAATTTTATTTTAACATCCCAACGGCTTCATAATCAATAAAATGTATAAATAATTTGTTAATACTCTAAATTTCAGTTTTCAACAGCTCTATTCAAACCAAAATATATATATATATATATATATATATATATATATATATATATATATATATATATATATATGTCATGATTTTTAAGACAGAATCAGATTAAAGTTAGAGAAGTGAAAAAACGACCTTTATTCATTCATTTGTACATCTGTTCTGACGCTAAGAGCAGGGAGTAAAGAGCACGCCATGATGGTGGTTTCATGTGGATAACATTTGAAAAACATATGGTAAGTATCGCTGCTTTGAAGATGGTGCTTGCAAGTTAATGCTGACATATGTTTATTAAATCTAATGATCTGGAATTAGACATGTTTATTGGCTAGGCCATATGTTCGCAAGAAATAAATGGGTGATTAGTTTGATACTTGAATATGAGACCTGAGAAAGATGAATCAAGTGCTAGATAGGGAATTTAATTTTTAATCTAATTTAATTATCCTTACATATATATATATATATATATATATATATATATATATATATATATATATATATATATATATATTCCGCAATTATTTCGAACAAATATTTAAATACCTTTGATAGCAATCACAGTCAGTAAATCCATTTCAATCGTTCTTGCGGGGCACAAGTCAGGGAAGAACATATATTACTCCTGAGAATTTGATTAGAGGATAAACTATTCTTAATGAGGAATTTTCTTATCTGTAAAGCAGTAATTCCCAGTGTTAGAAATTGCAAAATTGGCGTGTAGATATGTAAAGTAATAGCAAGTAATTATTTTCTGTAGTATCTGAAATACTTTGAATAGATACATTTAAAATCTGTCGCAATTTTTTTCATTAAAAGGATCTATTTAAACTATTTATAATTAATATAAATATGTTAATATATGGGATTTTAAGAAATTTAATTTTTACATTAAATATAATGAGAATTTATGATATAGAAGTTACTATATAAAAAATTACATACTTATATAGACATTTTGACAGCACATATGTATACATACGTCAGTATATTTATACATTTATGTAAGATTTATATTATATTGCTGGCGAGTCGTAATAGTTTTACTGTAGATGATTATGATTATTTTAGGTATTGTTGATGCTACATACTGATGAGATTGACAAGGCAAACTTCTGATTATTAAATTTATTTTACTCCACATTAAACATATTGCGCGTCCCATCATAAAAAGAAGCAGATAAGAAGACACACACCAAATATACACACACGCCAGCTACAGGCAATTACATTACAAAGGCAGACATGGACAGATTGATTTATTGATTGATTTAATATTAACGTCACACTGTTCAGTAACACTGTTCAGCTACTCGAGGGCTTTTGGCGACGGACCACGTACTTTTGAACCTTGGTCAAGTGACGTGGACGACACCTGAGCTGGCACCCCTTTTTCCTAACTACCACACCACACCAACGGGAGGACGTTTCAGCTCTCGACAGATTTAACGTGCATCGCTGCCCTAACACGACGGGTCTTCAGTGGTACTGGGCTCGAACTCGTGACAAGGCAAGCCATGATCCAATACCTATACCACTCGACTACCGCGTCCCAGACAAGGACAGAAGAGAGAGAGATTTTCCAGAAATTTTGGTATTTATACACAGCTGTAAATCCCGTGATTTGGGTGGTGGATAGATTCAGTTCAAGGTACTCTCGTCAGGTGGTTAACTAGTTTATTAATTAACGAAGGTCCTAAAGGATTGGACCATAGATCAATCTAAAACTATTAAAGATTAAACTATTGGAATTATTACATACACATACATATATAAACATACATATATATACACATATATATATATATATATATATATACATATATATATACATATATATATATATATACATGTATATACATATATATATATATATATATATATATATATATATATATGTATATATATATGTATATATATATATGTATATATATGTATATATATATACATATATATACACTGCTGGACAATTGCTAAGGACGGATCACAAATTGCTTTGTAGCATAACATTAAGCGAGACATGAGGCCTAGTAGGATAAAATATAGTTGCCACACTGTTCAAACATTAGAATAAAGAATATTTTTTGTTCTGAAAGTACAAAAGCTGTGAAACATCTGAAAGAAAAAAATGTTCATTTGATCTGCGTACGGAGAAATGGAACAATACATCTAAAAGTCAGCAGGCACCTTAAAGAAAGGTATCAGTACTGGATATGTCCACCGTGGAGTGTGATGCAACATTCCACACGTCGTACCATACTTTGCACAACATTATCCAGCAGCTGTTGAGGCAATTTATCCCATTCCTCTGTGAGTGCACGGATGAGGGTGTTCTTGTTTGTCGGAGGATAGTTTCCACCAGCAACTTGCCTCCCCAAAGCATCCCACACATTTTCAATTGGATTTAGATCTGGAGAACGCGCTTTCCATACGAGACGTTGAATACTCTCGCTGTCTAGAAAATCATGAACAGCGAGTGTTCGATGACATGTTGCGTTGTCGTCCATAAAAGCAAATTTATCACCGACAGCACCACGGAAAAGACGAACATGAGGAAGTAGAACTTCATCAATGTATCGTTGGCCCGTCATAGTCCCATTCGCAACCACATTTAGGCGCGTGCGGCCATTGATCATGATACCGGCCCACACCATGATACTGCATGTCGGATATCGGTCCTTTTCCTGGATATTTTCTGGACGATAAGCAGTACCACTCTCGCGCCAGATCAGTTGGCGTCTACAATCCGATGACAGACTGAACCTACTCTCATCTTAGAATAGTACGCATGCCCTGTCCTGTTCAGTCCAATTGTGATGCTCACGACACCATTTCCAACGGGCAGTACGGTGCTGTCTGGTCAATGGGACACACACAACAGGCCTGCTTGCGTGTAGTCCTCCTCCCCTCAAACGTCTGGCAACAGTTTTTCGGGAGATTTGCTTTCCTTAAGCAGCAAGAAACTGATTTGCCACCTGCTGAGCTGTGGTGTGCCTGTTCCTTTTTGCTGATAGGACGATATATCTGTCTTCTGCAGGCGTCCTACTTCTAACACGACCTCCCCCGTGCCGTTTACTACACATTCCAGTAGTTTTAAATGACTTCCACAACCGTGAAACAACGCTGTGAGCAATGTCGAACTCCTTGGCAACATCTGTTATTTTTCGCCCTTCTTCGATCTTTCCAATAATTCGGCCACGCATAAAATCATCTATGTGATGTCGGGAAGACATGGCAAAAATTTTAAGTTCGTCTATTAAATCTTTCCTGTAAAACTTTGACTTGAAACAACAACTGTCCACACGCGTCAAAACCTTTAAAGCTCTTATGAACGCTATCACGTGATGAACAGACGTGGAAAAAATGTGCATATATACTCATACTTCTTCTTACTAATATCCCGCACTTATTCTAATTTTCCACATTTTGCTTCCTTTCATTTTGTGGTTGCTATGGATGATAGTGTTATCCGTCCTTAGCAATTGTCCAGCAGTATATATATATATACATATATATATATATATATACATATATACATATACATATATACATATACATATATATACATATATATATATATATACATATACAATATATATACATATACATATATATATATATATATATATATATATATATATATACATATATACATATACAATATATATACATATACAATATATATACATATACAATATATATACATATACAATATATATACATATACATATATATACATATATACATATACACATATATACATCTATACATATATATATATATATATATATATATATATATATATATATATATATATATATATTTGTTTGTGTTCTTATGCATGTGATTGTCATAGGAATTGCCCGAAGTTGCAGCGTGTAGGTCATAGCAGAGCCGATACTGACGGAAGAAGTATTGTTGGTTGTATCCAAACAAATCCAGTGTAGTGGATAAGCTGAAGTGACGACGATTCATACCTTGAGATCCTCTACTGGCGTTAAAAGCGTTTCATACACGACCATTCTAAAGTGCTCCAGACAAAGAAATGGAAGGGATTGAGGTGTAGGTAGCGTGGAGGTCAAGCAAACAGATCTACCTCATCCAATCCACTTCCCAGAATACCTAGCATGCAAGCAGCTACACACTGCAATCGAAACATGCATGAACCACACGTCCAAGTCAGCAGTGGCCGGTAGTCTCTGCATTAACTTCGGCAGAGGTAGGAAATTTTCATACCTGCAGATTTCTTGAACTCTACAACGGTGTTCAAATTTGCTGCTTTCATTTGTCCATTCCCATCGTCTCGTTCGTCTTCCTCCCGATGGTTTCTTTTAGACGGATTTTCACTGACCAAACGTTGTTTGCGACCCATGTTCTATGGTGAAGACTCTTTTCCATGTTGCCTGTATCAGCCCTCTGAATTTGTCGGTCAAATTCGGCAACACCCTATGTATAAAAATAGGTTCGACATTTTACATGGATTTTTTCCCCTGATCTTCTATATTCTCTACTTCAAAATTAAGACTGATAATAAGTTGTCGATATAAAAGTGGACCCATAATGTTTCATTGAGATACTTCGAATCTTTCTTGAAACCATTTGATACGATGATGTATTACACAGAATTAATCAGTAATTATCTTTTACTTCATCGTTTTTTCGGAATGTATTTCAAACCGCCATAGATAAACTAAATCTTTCCCTTCAGTTAGGTTGTTTTTTTCCGATAATTGATCGTAAAGTAATACAGCATCTGGCAACAAAGTTCGATGAATAGTCCTGTAACATTAACGCAGAGGAAGTATTAACGAAAGTTACCTTACTGTTCTTCGAAATAGTCACCTCCCATAACTATGCACCGCTGAGATCTGCTGCACATGTCCTGTAAATATTACAAGACGTTTTCTTTTAGGAAGGAGTTCAAAAGCCTCGCCACATATCGTTGGATGTTAGGAATATCGTCAATATCGATAACACGTTTTTCTCATTCCTTAATTCTGGGTTACGATTCGTCACACGGTTGTACGGTTAAACTGCAGTTCATCAGCTATAATGCGTACAGTTAATTAACGATCTTTAGTGATTAATTTCCTCATTTTCTGAATTTTTTGTCACTGACGGATGCCACCAGTCTTCCGTTACGGGGATTATCAAAAACACTTTCCTTGCTTTTCGAAAACGGGTGAACCAATCGCACACACACTTCATGGACAGTGCTTGATCTTTATAAACACGTACCTCTGCATTGCGTAAATTTCTTTTCATTTCCAAGCTTGAAACACAACTTTTAATCGATCTTTGTTCGTTCATTTTCCAGTTCTCAGTTAAAAACCAACGTAATAACCAAGCCCTTTGTAAAACAAGTCTTACACGGAACACAAATGAGTCTCAAATGAATAATGGGGAGGAGGGGCAGTTAGTCAATACCTGCCGCTATGCATGTGGAGTGTTAGGTTTCGCCAATGTTACCAGATCAGCTTCTCTTACTTTACTCACCGAACTTTATTGCCAAAGATTAAATTTTTTGGTAATTGTCCTCTTTGAATTAAGATGAATTTTAACTTTCATTAGAAATAAATTTATTTCTTTCATTTTCTTAAGAAAATTTGGAAAAATATGGTTTGACGATTCTTAATATTTATCATAAAAACACTTTTGAATGTCTATATTTTTAAGTGATAATTTCGCAACAAATAGCTATGAAAAGCTAATTGAATAAAAAGATATTAAAACATACATAAATGAGTTCAAATTATATATATACACCGTATTTACCCGAATCCAAGCCACGCTATTTTTTCAATATTAATGCTACTGAAAATAGGGTGACTCTTAGAATCGAAGGCAAAACTTTTGTTGTATGCGGGGAATTGAGTTTTCACCCCTTTTAAAAGGAAAAATGTAACTGTCCATTCTGGCCATTTCTTATCAAATTCTGCTGTTTAGCTCAAATATTCAGTCTATCCTAAATATCACTGTCTACTCGTATTTAGGAAATTTTTCTGTATACGCTCTCTGTTAATCTACTAAACATCAAAGATACCAGTAACAACATCAAAACGAGTTCACTATGATACAAATATAAATTTAATATTAAAAAAAAAGAAAAAAAAGGGAACACAGAGAGAGAGAGAGATAAGAGCGGTTGTTGAAAATTTGGAACGAAAATAACCAAAATATGCGGATGGCGTAAAAAAATTATTTAATTATTATTCGTAATTATTGGTTTCATATTTGTATTTAAAAGTTTTTAATACTGGTAAAATAAACAATTTATTAATTTCTTATTGTTTCTCATTAAATTTTTTAAACAAATTTCTTCAGCATCGAATATAGATGAGTCTTTTACACATATTTTTTTCTCAAAAACATGTACAGAATTGAGGGTGAGGCTTAGAAACAATGACAACTTTATTCACAAAAATATTTTAAGAATTTGGGGTGTGACTTATATATAGAATCGATGTGGCTTAGTTTCGAGTAAATACGGTATATATATATATATATATATATATATATATATATATATATATATATATATTTAGAAAAGTATATATGTATTTATGCATATGTAAAGAATAATCGTATAAAATACTTAAATTTCCCATTATTGATATTTTTTATAATAGCTGAAAATAATTTATCTTTGGTTCATAATGTTTGTTCTGAATTAAACATCTCTCTCTCTCTCTCTCTCAATTGATTAGTCCTTTATTTTTAATATTATTCTTAGTGTTTATAAATTTATTCTTAGACTTTACTACAAGACAAACAATTTTGAAAGATCCAAATATGCTTATTATATTTATATTACCGTGTTTTAAATAAACAATTAATATCATTATTCGCAGAATAAAAGTACCAGACTGAATTACTTCGAGGGGGATTGTAGACAGTATGGGGCTGAATAATTATATGTAAATTTCAGAGTAACCATGAATTATATTTCTGTACGATAAATAGCGAATAAGAGTTTTAGCTGCTTAAGAAGTATTCAAGAAATCTAGAAATATCGAAATATAATTACGGAATTAGTTTCAAGTTTTATCCATTTTAAAAGGTTCATATTTTTCTCAGGATAGTTAAAAAGACAGGAATTTAAGGAACTATCATGTAAATATAAATGGTGCATATTTTAATATTGAATACTTTTCACCGATTAACGTTCACATTTAACCAGGTTTAGGAAACTTTTATTTATTTATGTATTTGCCGGATTAATGGATTTTCCTTGCTCTGCATTGATATTTTTTTTCAAATAAATCTCTTTTTCTCGACGAATTTCTTTTGATAGTTTATGATTTTCTATAATCATTTTCCTCATAAGCATAAGTAATGTTTTTCAGCCTCCATGAACTTTTTGTAGGTATAAATCACAGAATCAAATTTATCCAGCTCATTCTTTATTATAAAAATGTTCATGCAACAAGATCAGACAACCATCGTTACAAACTTCAAGACAAAACACAAGCTATGGAAATACTGTACAAATATTTCACAAATTTTATTGTGCAAAACATTCATGGAAACATTTATAAGTTGAATATTAAGAGCACACGATTCATTTAAATCGAATATAACTACCAACCAGTTTATGTAAAAAAATAATATTAAATTAATTCACCAAAAGATATTTTAAAAATTTATTCTGAAAAGTTGTAGAATTATGAACTTGTTTAATGGACAGAAAGAATAAATGACTAAAAATAAGTACATAACATTGCAATAAAATGTTATGGTTCTTTTATTCTCTCTACCTAAATAAAGTTTAATTAATTTCATGAAACATTTTACGATTATATAAACTGAAAGATATTAAGCGAAAATAAATTGTTCGTGTTAATGTAAAAATAAAAAATTCGGTATTTATTAACTCAATTATTTTACAATGAGTTATTTTCTAAGCATTTAAAAGTGAATGAATGCAAAAAATTAAAATTGTCTGGAATAATTCTCTTTTATGCGTGTCTTTACAATAATTTTCGGTGTAAGTAGCAAATTATTAAAGCTTCGTTAAAAAGTCGATTTATCCTTTAAGTATTCATAAGCATTATCTAAGGAAATAAGAATCACTCTTTTTTTATAGCTAATTTAAAGATGCTCCTTTACCCTACATTATTTTTACATTATTTGCATTATTTTAAATTGTTAAATACTTTACTCAGTATTTAACAATTAAAAATAATGTGATTTAATGATTACGTTAATGTATCAATTGTTAAATAATTATGTGTATTAACATCACTAAAGGCACTTGTGAGTGCTATTAACTCAAGATTGCTTCAGAAAAATAGAAATTGTCATCAATAATTCCCAGAATTTTCTATTTTTTTCCTACTTTATTTATATATAGGTTTTAGCTCCATTTAAACTTTTTTTATCTTAAGCACTGATATACCTTAATAGTTTACTTCTTTGAATGCACAAGTTATATCCTCAAATTTTCTAAGAGATAAAAGTAATTTTAAATTATTTATATCTGTAGTTCTTGAATTGATCAACATAACCGTATATTAAAAAAATTGAAGGTGACGGTAAAATTATTAAACAATTTTCCCATAATCTCAGAGAAATAAGCAACAATTTTTTAAGCAAAATTGGACAACTAAGACTAAGCGAACTTTCCAAACTGTCCATTTCTGTTAATTTAATTTACAAAAACTGACACTTACTTAAAAAAAAAGTTGCTATATTTTTATGGTTAACATTTTTTATTCCCTCTTCTTTTAATTCTAGAAATTTAAAAGCTGAAAAAGTTGTTTTATTAGTTTTAAAGATACAATAATAATTTAATGTATCCGAATACTTTCGAAATGGGGTTTTTCAAAAGTGTACAAATGAATATTATTTTGTTAATATTTAGTGCCACTTAGATTTGAATGCACGTAAAATTTTTTATTAAGAATATTATTACAATAAAAAATTATTTAAATCCAATATTTAGGTAATAAATGAACATAAAATTACGTGTTTTCAAAAAATTCTTGTTATATGAAAATACTTCTATAACAATAATATTTTGCCTATATATAACTTTAACCTTTGAACAGAGTACGAACCAGGATTTTTGAAACATATAACTTAGAAATGGATTTATCCATGTTTTAAGATCAGGATACAAACATTTTCACAAAAAAGCACCAAAAATTATTTCAATTGTTAGTAACTCTGAAAATATGGTAAATATTTCGCAATTCCTAGTTCATGCTATCTGGAGAAATCTTAGCTATTTGTAAGCAAAACTTTATTATAATAGAATAATTTTTCATAAAAATTGTTTTGAAACAAGGTAATACTAAATTCATTTTTTGCCAAAATATTGTATTTAAATAATATTTTATTGTATTAATATTCTTAAAACAATTTTACACGTGTATTCAAATTTAAGTGATGCTAAATATTATAAAAAATTGTTTGTACCATTTTATAAAGCCATGGTGCCGAATATATTCGGATACCTTAATTCGGAGGAAAAAAATCTGAACAGATTGATATTTTCAAAATTTTTACCTTGCCATTCAAGTCCACAGCAGTTAACGTAGTATGAAATGATCTAGTACATGTTTGTCCGTGAAAAAAAGCTGGTAAATAAATTGAACAACTTCTCCAAACATTCTAGATCTATACATCTTCCCTAACCGGCAACTCAAAGAAGAATATCTTTATCCATGTTGAGAAACGTGATTGAGGTTGGGACATTTCTCAAAAAGTAACTCTAGACTGTCCCATGATCCAGATAGATCTATCCCGGCCAAGCCCACATATTAGTCAAAGTCTTCGCGGCGAAAATATTTCAAGACATCGCATACTTCTTTTTTCTAATTCGCTGAAGAAAAAGGATGTTCTCTTTTCCACTTTCGGGTTGTTTTGTGGAACAGTCTCTTCTGGTGAAATGTATCTTCTCCAGTTGGATGGACCCACTCGTTTTCGAGCATGGCTGCAATTTAAACTTCTCTGGCGTGCAGATTTGAATTTTGGGGTAATAGATTCGTAGAATTTGTCAAGCTTTCTATTTTTAGAACCTATTTATGAAGAACAAACACTGCCACCTTTGAAGTCATATATAGTTTTTCGGACTGCTATGCGCAGTTTTCTGAATGAATTCTGATTTTATTATAACATCTTTTCTTTTTTTTTTTTTTAATTTTTAACCTTTATTTTTAATCTTATTCTCTTATGAGGTATTCTGAATCCTATATTTGTGCATTTATTAAGAACAAATTCTTTCGATTTTGATAATACATCTTAAAGAGATAAAAAAAACAACTATTAATTTTTTCTAAATAGTTACCTGGGATAGTTAAAATAAGCTCTAATTTAACGATGATAAATTTGATTATAAAACACAGACATGATACATTCAAAAATAACTACTTAATAGATATAGATGAACACATGTCCTTTTCAATTTAAATTCAGAATATTTTTTCCTGGTACATTAAAAAAAGGTAAATAAATCTCTTAGATTGTTATTAATTTCATTAAATGAGATAAAAAATAAAGTTAATCGAAATTTAGAATTTTTATTTAACTTCATAAATAATATTAGAGTCAGAATTCGAGAAATCTAAAACTGTTTAAAGTCGGCTTCAATGATAAAAATTGATATTTCTATTTATAGTATTATTTCATCAATTTTCCTACAGTACAGAATTCAATTAATTATCCTTGTAAAAACTGATTTAAAATCTGAAATACTTTATAATTCAAATAAAGAAAATGATAAAAAGAAAAATATCTACAATGCTTCTATCTAATTTAAAAACCAATAATCTGCATTCAGTATCCTTAATATGGATCTTTTTAAAATTACCAGACATTTTGGTTAATTTACTTTAATAAGATTATCCCTTCTATCGTATCACATTAAAGCATGCATGATTTGTTTGAGAAAAATATTTCTTTAAAACTGATTGAATCACCAGAAAAAAGGGAGATAATTGGATGGAGAAGTAAGAATATTTGCTTTAAATTACTTTTAAAGAGAAATATATCTTCATTTTTGCGTAGTTTCATTTATAGTCTCATTCTTTGCTGAAAATAAATAAAATCACAGGTCTTGCACTGTAAGATTCTTCAATTATTGCAACAATAGAGTTTCATCAGAACGCTTTTAATTGTAAGGATTATTGAACACACTGATTATGTGTCTTTCATATTTTTTTTCAATTTCATTACTTTTTATTTTGCACGAAATTCGATTTTCTCCTAAAGGATTTGTTGCAATTATAATTCTTAGAGAAAAATGAATTTGATACTAGTTCTCTATATCGGTGATGGTTTTTATGAAATTAAAGCAGCAAGACTATTATGTATATATGCAAGGCACTGTTCTCCATTCACATATTTTATCTGATAATTTATTTGAAGGTTCTCTCAAGTTTATTTTTATTACAAATATAATAAAGCTCTCAAAATTTTTGGAAATAAATTAATTCGAGAAAAATTAAAATTAGTTTGCAAAGAAATATTTTCAGACTTTTAAAAATACTTTATCCTTATTTTAAAGAAAAGAACTTTAGATTAGATTCACATTTTAGTTATTAGAGAAGTAAAATACACCATTAGTACAACAATATTAACACTGGAAAATTTCTCAGCAAAAGCTATCTTTTACGTGGGTAAGACTCTTCTATTTCAAATAAATCTATAATAAAATAATTAGAAGAAAAAACATATGTATTTAAGTAATTCAGAATTATCTGTTTCACTATCAAATTCTTAGTAGAAAGATTTAATACTATAATGGATTATATTGATTGATTAATAATTTATTAACTCTGCAATATATTAGAAGAATTATGAGGGCTATTACAGGCAGATACATCATGACCATTGTACCATGATCAAGTGATAAGCACGACCCTTAAATTGCCACCCCACTCTCAAATCATCCACACTACGCCAGCTTGAAGACTTTGATCGTCGACAATTTTAGTGTATGTTATAGCCTCAAAGTACTAATTTCTGATTTTATTCCATAAAGATTATATTTTGCTCGTTGAAGTTACGACTTCCCTTTAAGTAAACATTTTTATTTTCCTATTATAAGTAAAACACTTTTTTATGGAAATTAAAAATTATTTCTCGTCTGAAAGATCAATGTTGAATAGGAAGTATTTTGGTGATACTTATTACAAGGCATTTCTTTCTTATGAAGTAGTACACGTCACTTTTAACTAAATTTAAAAGAAAATGCATGATTGCTAAATTGCGGCTCACGTGAATAAATGTAGTTACGGGAATTAATTCCCTCGAAAGTGCATCTAAATTTGTCCCTATGCTTCAGCACCAGTTCCGGTAAACGATGAACTTTCAGTGGTCATACATTTCATCAAACGTAATATTTAGCGCAAAATCATCCACTTGTATTTGAAATTAATGCCACTAGATCCTTTCACAATGGCTAATGGCGATGAACCTCATAGTTTTAAGCCGTGATCATGAGACATTTGATATTTCAGATGACAGCTTATTTTTCTGACTTCTAAATTGAAATCCGTTAGGAATGGAATGCCATTTAAATTTAATTATAACAGCCATTATCTCTTGGAGACCACTTGAACTTAATTATCAGGTCAAATAAATAGTTTATGTAGTAAAAACTTTAATCTACGACCATATTTGCATGCCGCTGAAAAGGATATTTTTAACCATAATCATTTAAATCTTACAAATGATTCAAAATCCATTTTTGAATACAATTCAAATTCTGGAGTGTACAATTTCGAAATTGTACATGGCTATATCTGCGCATGCAGTGGCGCACACAAGGGGGGCTAGGGTCCGCACCCCCTTCCCCAAAAAAACCTTGATTTTTTTTCCGATTGATTATAATTCTAAGTATATAGTACGCAAAATTTAATTAAGTATTTGTTATGAAAGATTAATTTTATTAATTATTGTTAATTATTTATTCAATGATAAGTTTTTTACTATGTTTTGTTCCCGAAAATCGACAAAATCAAAAGGAACATGATACAAGAATGGTGAACTTTCAACCCCGGACCCCCCTTGAAAAATTCTTGTGTGTGCTACTGTGCACATGTTATGTTTCTTATCTCAAAAGAAACTATGAATTAAAATACAAATGATTTATTTTTTTCCTCTTGAAACATTTTTTATATGTTACCCCATATAAACTTTAAAGTCCAGAGAGATTTAAAAAGAAAAAAACTTTTACCAAGACACAATATAGTTATACAAAACAATGTACATCAAAAATTGGAAGCTACTCAACCAGCCAATTACTTTTAAAATGTTCCTCAAACTTATTCATGTGTAGAATTAAGTAGTCAGGGAAATTTCTGCTTGCACTTATTACTTAGACCCTTTTTAAGGACAGTGGTAGCTTAATTATTATGTCCATGGGAAGCTTTTCCTGTTAATGATTAGGGCTGCTAGCATTACGGCTAGCACTACTGTGATATCCCCCCCCTGCGGGAGCCCGTCACACTACAAGTGATTTCTGGATATTCAAGTCACACTGTAAAAGGAAAATCTACAAAATTTCTTCAGCAGCAAGAAAGTTTTTCTGAATGATGTACGATTCATTGAAGTTGGTGACCATGAGCTAATATGATAAAAACATATAGACGTTACCTTTTGTGCTTTTCTAAAGGATGAGATAACAAGGTATGTTTTATAGCTTGCAAAGCCTCCCTATGTATTGATCCTTTATTGATCCCTATTTTCATATAAAAGTAATGTGTATAAATTGTTAACTTTTTGGGGAAAAATACATCTAATATTTATAAATTGTTCAGTGTAGTTTAATATTTTTTATTAATATCATGTTATGCAATATAAAATAAATATGCAAAATATATTACGTCCTACATTAAAAAAATTCACAATGAATTGTAGGAAGCATTCTTCTGTCAAAGAAAGAATTTTTCTAAAAATCAAAATAGTTTTAAGTATATATGTATAAGTTAACTGAATTTATTTTTTAAATCAGTCTGATTCCCAAACATATTTTAAGAAGGTAGGTTCACAAATCAGGATCTGTATCTCAGTTATGTTAAAAATAGGTATATTTAAGAAACATTTATAAACATTCTATTGAATAAATATTTCCAATGTTTTTACTGAATATTCTCTGGACCATAATACATACTTTAATCAGTGCTTTTAAGGATAGAATGTCAAATTATTTTTTAAAAAATTATTTTTTGCACATATCTGGTTGTTTTTTTTTCAAAAACAGTGAAGTTTCATTATGTTTAATGCTATAAATTATGTCAGAATAAGTTTTTTTTAAAAAAATCCCTTGATTAAAGTATGTATTAGAGTGTAATTATTAAATATTCAAAGTTATAAGCTATTATATCCAGTAGCTTAGGAAAAAAATGTTCCTTATATAGTAAAAATGTTAGTTTTGAGAAAAATGGATTTTAGTAAAAAACTTACTTGTAATTAATGCATAGCAGCTTCATAGCTTGGGTGTTTTCTTTCTTCTGCTAAAGATTCCTCTAATATACATTTCTTATGCCTTTTATTCACCCTTGATTCTATAAATTTTATAAAATGACATAATTTGCTTTTCGTAGTCTCTCCCAATCAGCTGCTTCCGTTGCTCGAGTTATGTAAAAACCTGGTAATATACATAATGTTGCAAGAACATGACATTTAGTGACATTACCTTGGTTGTAGGAGGCAATAGATTCCAGTATTCCAGTTTTTAATGTGCCCAATTGCACAAAAATGTTTTTCGGCATCCGTGACCATATTATGCAATTCACACTTTCGTTACAGTTTTGTGTCTAACCATGTAAGCATTTGGCAAGGGGGTTATATATATATATATATATATATAGTTGTTGATAATTCTCTGTACACACATATTTGATGTAATTGAATATACTTCTGATGGCAAGGTGTTCTTGTGTTTATATACTTCATCTGTTGTAATTGCTCGGTTATATTCACACCAGGTATCTTCGTTTGTTGGGCACAGACCATGTTGTCGATATGCATCAATAAATGCTTTATGAAAATATGAAGCAGAAATGGCTCACTTCATTGAATTAATACTATCGGTACATTGAATTAATACTATTAATACTATCGGTATTGTTTCTGATAGCCAATCCATAATAACGCTGTAATTTATCAATTTCAGCGTCTGCAAGTCTAGCGTGATCATCCAATGTTTTTTGTCACTTAATTTCTTATGTTTCATTTTTAGTTTTAAAGCTGGCAGTCGAGTCCCCTTCCGTTTCTTGACATAGCCAACAAATTCCAGTTTTTCAATACCTGTATCTCCATATGGCTGCATCTCGTTAGCTGCTTTATATTCTCTGGCGTCACCATCGCCCAAAAATTTGGTATATCGCCGACCATGCAAACTTTCAGAGCGTTGGAAGAATTCGATGGCTCCTGAAACTTCCATACTTCCACTATTTCCAAAATGATTAGCCTTACAGTTCTCATTATGCATTCTGTTGGGGCACTTACAAAATCTTGATAAAATTCTAGCATCAAGCACTTTGCCGGTATAAAAACTTGCTGCAATAACAGCACCATTCAAAGACGTATGACCATGCTTTTGCCAAGTACCATCAATAGCAACTGTTATATTAGAATGTCCGCTGACATATTTGGCTTGTTTAGCTGGAATTTGCATCATCACTATAGCCACAGTCTCTACCGCTGTATCTAATCCTGATTCCTTTTTATTAAATCTTTGCGATGGAGTTGGCAAATTCATAACTCCACACAAAACTTTAGTAGAAGACTTAGATTTTACCAATAAATCTCATGGCATGTGAAAGCCTGGTATTGGCTTCACAATACTTAGACTCTTTTCTATTACATGAAACAATTTATTTATTAATAATATTTAGAAATGTTTGGCTAAATCCACAAGTTTCGCAAGAAACAGAAAATTCTGTGGCCAAGCCTTGAACTTTTCTTAAAAGTTTAATTGAAATGCTATTATCTTTGCATTCTTTACATACAACAGATATGTTTATAGCTTTGGAAAGTAAAGTTTTATTTATAATTTCATTTATATTTCCATTTTCACCAAGAAAATTGCTGTAATCCATACAGGATTTCAGCTTCTTGGCTGAAGCAGAAACATTCAAATTGTTAATGGATTCACTTATCTTCGACTGTGAATGAAACAAGCTGTTCTTCTTTTCTTAAAAATTATACATTTAAAACGTGGCATTGTGAGAAAAAAATGTTTAAAAAGTAAAAATTACCAGGAAATATATGGCAAATTTTAAAATATTAGTAAATGTAGCCATAAGAAAAGCTACTTAGACTTTCAAAATTCAATGCAAACAGCACGTTTCAAATAGTAAACAAGCGTTTGCTTCACTTCATTTTTTCTTGCCGTTCAAAGTATTTTAAATAATAAAGAAAAAAATAGTGAAATTGGGGCTTAAAGTGCATAAAAAAAGTTTGTTTACATATGAGTGGGCGTGGCAGGTGGACTCTGACAGGTGGTAAAACATTTTCAAAAAATTATTAAAAATACTTTCCCTGCGCCTAGAATGAAAATTTTTGCACCATTAGAAGCGTAAAAGTTCATATTTTATAAAAATGGAAAAAGTGAAAAATGAGTTTTTGGGTCGAAATTCTGAACCTACCCCTTTAACATTACGTGGTTAAGAAATAAAAAGACTTGTAAATCAGTGTTTCTCAAACTGTGGGGCGCGCCCCCCTGGGGAGCGCGATAACCTTACGAGGGGGGCGCGAGCATATCGAAAATAAAAGATTTAAAAAAGAATTAATTTACTCAAATGAATTAAAACAAAATACTTTCAGACATAATAAAAAATGCATTTTACTCTGATATAATTTATAGGCGCGAGCGCGATATTAAGTCATCAAAAATAAAAACTTCTTCAATACCTAATTAGCTATCTTTGATCCTTTAACCAAATAAAAAAACTTTTATTTGATTTGCTGTAATCCCATGATGAGAGTTTTTTTTTATTACGCTTTCTTTTTGCACCTAACATACTACACTTTCAGAGAAAAAACAGATCCCAGATCCAGAATCGAAAAAATTTTGGAACATAAAAAGAATTCATCACAGTCATTTTTTTTGAAACACTGCACATTATCGCTGTAATCTGTTTGACCTTCTAAGTTATTGGTACAGTTAGTTATGTCTCTTATGTGTTTGTTTCTCATTTAGGGAAGTTGTAAGTAAGGCATTTCTCTGTTGCGCTATTTTCCATGCAAAAGAGTTTTATGATATTTGGAAAACCACGTAAAGCACACTTTGAAGGATTACTTATCCAAGACATATTTATGAGTATTCTCAAACATATAAACATAACGAAAAATTTTTTACACAATTTTTAGCAGTAACACACATATTATCATAATGAGTATACTTTTTACCCTGAAGTGGTCGCACGGGACACACAGATTACGAAATCGTTTATTCTGGCAAAACTGTTTATTTGTTACCAAAGAAAAATTGAAAAGTCCTTGAAAGTAGGTAAGTAAACTTTCTCTTAATTAACTTATTTACTAGAATCACAATTTAAATTATTCACTGGAATCACGATTTGTATCGTGTACAATAAAATAATTATAAAAAAAAGGATTGCGGTGACTCAATAACCCCACTCGACCGTATCGAGTGCGCGCCTGCTCACGGGTTAAAACATGTTGGAAGTCTTTTCGCTTTAAATACTAAAAATAATACAATTATTCTTCATCGGAATTTTATATCATATTTCATTATTTAACATCAATGGCGATCACAATGGGGGGCTAGGGGTCCGGACCCCCCCCCAAAAAAAACCTTAATTTTTTTTCCGATTGATTATAATTCTGAGTATATAGTACGAAAAATTTAATTAAGCATTTGTAATTAATGATTAATTTTATTAATCAATGCTAATTATTTATTTAAGAATTAGTTTGTTACTGTGTTTTGTTCAAGAAAATCTACAAAATAAAAATGAACCTGATACAAGATTGGTGAACTTTCGACCCCGGACTGCTCCTCCTGAAAAATTCCTATGTGTGCTACTGTTTAACATCACAATTATAAATGCTAATTCTGTGAGGCTTAAAATTACAATTCGCTTAAAACTAAATATAATTTGAGCAACCATTTTAAAAAAAAATATTTTACATTTTTGTAAACATCGTCAAGCACTTGGCTTTGCTCTCCTTTCAATTCAGCTATTATATCAATAATGTTTTATTTTCTTATAAATGAACTCGGGCAAAGAGCGGGCTCTTAAGCCGGTATACTTTTAATGTCTCAATGCTGCACAGAGTATTTTATAACTAATTAATTAATACTAAATTAAAAACAAGTTTAATAAGTATTAACGACTTCCATGGGCTTGTCTTGCAAAGCAAAGTTTTTATAAAGAATGCTTATGATTAGAAATTCACCCTCTGAGTTATTTTTCTATTTTTAGCAGATATCTATATTTTGTCTTCTAAGCAGACACTGCATTTTGCAATATTTTCAATTTAAAAATTAGAGAAAGGAAAAATAACAACAATTATCCTATAATTTATTTTGCTTAAAAGTAGTTTACAAAATTTAATACGTATGGTACTAATTTGTATGGTTTATAATTAAGACCGTCTATTGTAGCTTTAGCGTCGAAGTTCATTATTATTGCATTCAGTACATTATTAATGTATAAGGGGGGGGGCGCGATAAAAATTGTAATCGAAAAGGGGGGCGCCAGTATTGAAAGTTTGAGAAGCACTGTTGTAAATGGTTGATAAGAAACACTTAAAAACAATCTTAACTATTTTTGTGTTCCTCAATATATATTGGTATCTTGTCAATTTCTGAGTGCTGAAAAAGAAAACATTTGTTAACGTTTGTATCACCTTAAGAGGTTAAGTGATTTAATGTATAAGTTTTGAATTATATAAGCTGTTTTTGGCAGTTATAAATAACTGTATAATTTTTATATATATATATGCCCTTGATCCACACATTTTTTTTTACTTACTACTGTAACTGAACATGTAAAAAGAGAGTAGAAACAGAATTTATTTCGATACATTTAACACATCATTTAATAAGTCGCGTGCCTAACTAATAAAACAACACATTTTATAGACAAAATGTAACTTTATTTATCAAGATACTCCCCTTCAAGAGTGACACATTCATCCAAGCGCTCTTCTAATTTTTTAATATCTTTTTCATAAAATGTTATAGCTTTTCTCTCAAAATAGGCTTCAACTTTGGCGATCACTAGCTCATTTGAAACAAACCTCTTTCCCTAAAGCATTCATTTAAGATCTGCAAACAGCCAGTAGTCACTGGGGTCAAGATCTGGACGGTACGGGGAGTAGGAAAGTAATTAGAAGCGCGATTTGTTCAATTTGACCATCCTTTTCTTGAACTTGGGACGCGGAGCATTTTGGTGAAACAGCGCTTTTTCTCTTTTGCATTTGAGGAAATTTTTCCTTTATTTTTTCATTCAGTTGATTCAAAAATGCCATGTAATTTTCACTACTAATGCCTTCACCTTTCTCAAGGTAGTCGATTAGCAAAATTCCATGTGCATCACAAAATACGGAAGCCATAACTTTGCCAGCTGACGTTTGAGTTTTTTGGTCGCATTGGACGGCTTTCATCGACTGCTGTCCACTCAGCTGACGATCTTTTTTATTCAGATTTGTAGTAATGGATTCATGTTTCATCCATTGTCCCATATCTACGTGAAAATTCCTGTTTATTTCGCTTAGACAGCTCCAAACTACGTTCTGAATCGTCAATGCGTTGTTGATTTTGATTGACAGTGAGCAAAATCGGCCCCCACTTTGAACACAGTTTTCTAATTGGCAAATGATCATGCAAATAGTGAATACACTGTCTTCTGACACCATTAAATCCTCTAATATCTAGCGCAACTTCAATTTTCAATCGGCTAAAACGATTTGATGTACATTTTTGATGTTTTCTGGAATATCTGCTGAAATTAGGCCACCTGAACGTCCAGCGTCGTTTGTGTCTGTACGACTACATTTTAATTCTGCATTCCACCTCTTAACCGTTATTGGCGATGAAGCAGAGTCCAAATAACGCTTAAATAGTCCAAATAACGTCCAAATAAGCTTTTGTTTTGCTTTTGCAGTGTTTTCTTCTTCAAAAAGTAATGTTTAATTAACACATGGAATTATTTTTCATTAATGGTTTCTAAACAAAGAAAACTTGCTTCACTAAAATCACTGTAACTTTTCAACTAAACAAGAAATTATCACGAAATTTTAACACCTGCCGTTTAGTCTTACTAGGTTAGACTTAGAAAAATAGAGGGTAGCACTATCTATATATTAGGCCTGAGACTTATTGAGTGATGGGTTATATGGATGCCCTTTAGACAGTCAGCGCTAAGTGTCCCGTAAAGTTTTGTTTTCGTTTAAGTTCGCGCCAATTGAAATTTGTCTTTCGGAAAGAAAATATTGTTATTCATTTGCAATGTAAGTCTTATTGCATAATTTTTATTTAAATTTGCCATATTTTCTTCTAAAATTTGTAAAAAATCTGCAGACGTTGTGATAAAAAGAACATGATTTTTTTTTGGTTATGTGTGAGGCCAGCTAATTTCAAAAAGGCTTCGATGAGCTATAACACTTCCAATAAACACTTTTACTTTAGATTTTAAGTAGGTAAACAACATAAGAAAAGTGTACCTCGTTTTTGTTCAAACGATGTGTGTGCCAAAGCAATTTTCTATTAAGATTTATTTTGATTCTTAATTTATTTATACAGTTTTTTACTTTTAAAATTTCAGAGCAAATTTTCTAACTACATTGGGTAATAATTTCCCTACGAGACTTTGTCTCATACGATAATGCGAGCAAGTGCAAATATAAAACATAAATACATTTTCCTAACAGTATCTAAAATTGCTCTGGGTATGTGTATTTTTTACCTTCAAAAGGTGAACATCTTCTATATAATAAAAAAATGAACAAGAATATTAACTTTAAGTAAATAAAAATAAATAAATTAATATCTGAACGTTTTTTTAATTAAATGCAATTTTCAAAATCGAGAATTGAAATTATAATTTTACATCACAAACTAATTTAAAATATTTTATGGTACTATTTTTTTAACAAAAACCAAACATACTTTAATTTTATATTCAAATCTTATTGCAAAGAATCAAACGATTGCTTTTTCACAGCCGGGTACACGAACAGAAAATTTATTAAATTATTTTTATAATTTATTCAAAATTCTTTTCAGGAAATAAGATATTAATTTCATTCTTTGAAAGGGAACTCTTTTTAAGACAGAAACGCATTCAATATTGAAAATGTATGTCGAAGGGGGAGGAGAGAGTGAACAGTAATCCTTTCAAACAAAAATATCTGGTGAATTTTTCAACGATGTTCAATAAAATCACGAAAACGAGAGAGAATTTAAAATGAAAGGAAAAAAAACCGTTCGCTAGAATTAGACTCAAAATAAGTGTAAGGGGATTTTCCTTTGCATGTAAGGTGAAAAACCTGAAATGTAATATCAATATCAAAATTTTCAAATCTGCTTTCAATGTAACGCGTGAAAAAAAAGTGGTAACAATTTCTAAGATTTTATTCTGTTTGACTAAGAAAGTAATAAGACTTTGACCTTTTTCAAGGATTTTATTGTTAATGGTATTTTATTTTTATGCAGTTTCTTTATTACCTTTCTTTAATAACACGTACATCTCGCGACTGATTGTATAGTTTTTAGAACCTTTTTTAGCACGTTCTTTTTAGAAATTGAGATACGAATTCCTTTAGTATTGTTATTGCAGTTATTGCATTTTCTACGGTTGATTAAAACATTCTGCTAATTTTGTTTTTATTTTCTTAGTATTTTCCTTCATATTTTGTTGCGTTTAATAAAGAAATGACATCCCTTTTTTTGTATTTCATTGCATACTTGATCATTTTTTTATGAAATATATGCTTGACTACAGATTAATTTTTTCCACCACTGGTTCGACATGATTAATAATTTGCTTTGTGGAAAGCAAATGCTATTTTTAAATTCCTACTATTAGTTCACTCTCTCTCTGTATATATATATATATATATATATATATATATATATATATATATATATATATATATATATATATATATATATATTTTGTTCAAATTTTCAATCGCTAATAAAATAATTTCTGTTCATTCATTCAAGCTTAAATGTATTTTTAAAAAAAACTTTTATTGGATGACGCTTAATAAACTTTGATACAGTCTCTTTCTAATTTTAATTCATTAATTAAATTTTATTTTAAAATTTTAAATTTATTCTGCAATATTTCTGTCGTAGATGCCACTAGCTGCAACACATGGTGCTAGTACGTTTTTATAACGAAGTAGGAATTGACTTTAAGAAAAACCAAATCTTTTTAAAGGTTCTTCATTCAAACTTTCAATGCTGCTTTTCTTAAATTTCACCGATACGAAATGCCCATAATTTTTTCACCGGAAAAATATATGTTTTATTTAATATAAAAACAGATACAAATGATAAAAACTGATTTGTGAATTTTATTTACAGCATTACAACATTTTACATTAATTAACTTCAACAAAAGCATCATTAGTGTCTTAGAGAATATCAAGTCTATCCTCAATTTCCATCTAAATGCTATCGAGAATTTCAGGAGTAACATTTGTTGTTTCTGTAGCGATTCAAATTTTTAAGTTCTCGATGTTTATGAGTTTTGAAAAATTCACATTGTTTTCAGAGTTACAACACACTGAAATAATTATCGGCGTTTTATTTCTTAAAAGTTCTCCCCTCTGTCGTCGTAAAACATGGATAAACCCACTTCTAAGTAATATATTTCAAAAATTTTAGTTGAGCCTCAGTACAGAGGTCTGGGCTATATACAGGCTAAACATTATTATAATAGAAGCACTTTTCACAAAAGGAGAATATTTTTAAAATGGGCCATTCTTTTTTCTTTTTTTGTCAAAATATTGTACTTAAATCATTTTTATTGTAATATTATTCTTAAAACAATTTTATATACATTTTCTAATCTAAGTTACATTAAATATCATAAATATTATCCATTTACACGCTTTTGCAAAATCAAGGTTCCGAACGTATTCGTATACCATAATATTGTTAGATTAATTATATCAAGTACCTTCTGAAGTACTGATACAATTATTAGTGTATTATATCAGTGTAAATGGTATTTTATTTTTATAATGTCAAAATGTATTTTGTTTTTCCTTTATAAAATTAACAATTAATTTTAAATAATGTTTCATTTTCGACTTTTTGATATGATCACGCCCTCTACTTAGGTTTATAAACACCCCTTAGGGGGCGTGTTCCTCAGTTTGAGAAACGCTGGGGTAAAGAAATGTAAGAATTGCAATCACAAGAAATATAAATCAGGAGATATCATGCGAAACCTTTGTCGGTTTCTTCCATAAGTTATCGCATAACACCTCCTGATTCCGAAAAAGGGCATCAAAGAACAGGTGGCTGAATGGTAATCTTAGCTAAGTCGAGTAGAAGCTATACCAAACCATAATCTTAGCTAAGTCGAGTAGAAGCTATACCAAACCACAATTTTTTTTCCAAAACAATTTTTCGAGAGAGTTAAAAAGTCGAAATCTCTTACTGGAAGATAATCTCTAGCTGAAATGCAATGGCCACGATAATCGAGTGGTATAGGTATTGGATCATGGCTTGCCTTGTCTCGAGTTCGAGCCTAGTACCACTAAAGACCCGCCGTGTACCAGCGATGCACGTTAAATCTGTCGAGAGCTGAAACGTCTTCAGGTTGGTGTGGTGTGGTAGTCAGGAGAGGGGGTGCCAGCTCAGGTGTCGTCCACGTCACTTGACCATGGTTCAAAATTACGTGGTCCGTCGCCAAAAGCCATCGGGCAGCTGAACAGTGCGACGTTAAAAATCAATCAATCAATGAATCAATCAACTAGCTGCAATCCAACTGAACCTGTTTCATTTTAGACATTCTTATTCAATGTTACCCAATAGACATTGTATTGCAAAAATTCGAAACATGTACCTAAAACACATAACTACGTGCTCTTTCAAACCTTCTGCTGAAACACCAAACTCTTCCCTGGTCTGATTAATAAGAAAGTGCAACAAGCACTTATTTGTTATTTTACCTAATTCACATGGATATTTTAGTTGTTAAAATAAATATACACACACATAAATATATATGTTACTTTTCCATCTAGAAATATTAAACAACTCAACAAGAAATAGTGGTAAAATGCTACAAAAAGGCACTGGTATCAAGATTGGATACGGCAGATGACAGGTTAGCCCAATTATATCATCAGTGAATACTATTTTTGGAAAAAAAATACATCCACATTATTGAACTGCTGATAACACACATAGTTTATCTTCTCATGACAATTTTTTTTGCAAGCAAACAAGTTCCTTGCTGCCATTCACTAAAATTTTAACTCAAGAGTATAGTAATATAAGTGTTACATTTCCTTTTCATAAAATTACGTTTCAATTTATATTTGTTAACGGGTGAATAAATTATGGTACATCACCAGGAATTTATACTTTACGTAAAGTTAAAGCCCATACAAAGAGTGTCCTTAGTTGTATATGCTTGTTCATAGGACTGATCTTTACTTTAAGTTTTGCCTGTAAGATCGGAAGAAAAAAAGTTCGCTTCACAGAAAAATTTTCAATACCTCAGATTTTTTTTAAAAATTTCTCAACGTTATTTAAAGCATACTAAAAATAATGTATTTTAAGTTCAAAACCATCCTTTTCTAGTTTTTAAGGTACTGTACCTAACATCAAAATGAATGCTACAGTTTTATATTTCATTTGTTTGCCTATAACCTATAGGGCTCACAGAGCTAAGGCATGGGGATTTTAAGGTAATCTTCTAGAACACCATCACTTCATGAAATCAAGGAAGCCAAAGAACATCATCCCAGCAACCAGAATTTTATTGTGTGATTAAGAAAACCTACATAACCAAATAAACACCTTTAAAATAAAAACTGAATGCATGCACATATATGTGAAGTAGACGGCGCTATGTGCTATTGCAAGCCCCCTTAGCATCCCCTTCGAGGTGGCTGCGAAAGGAAACAAGAGGGCAATGACTCCGAAGGAAGAGATAACCAGATAAGACTTTGAGACCGCAAGGGAATCAGACGCATATCGAAAGAGTGGTTATGTCTCTTAAAAATAATGAAAGCCAATTAGGCAACGACGTTTAAATGTTTCGCTTCTTTCATTAATTGTTATTTTCTTCATTTTATTTATTCTTATTTTAAAAGTAAACATATTATTCTGTCAAAGGAATTTACGAGTTCATCCCAGTAACAACATACCATACATTTATAGATATACCGGGTGTTCCTGAATGCCGTGTACAAACTTTGAGGGAAAGTAGAGAACACCCTAAGGATCCATAACTACGAGGCGCATCCAGAAAGTAAGTTTCCCTATTTTTTTTAAAAAAGAACTCCCACTTTAAGGAACATATTTATTGACAACAATAAATCAGCTATTTTTCAACATAGCCACCACCAGAATTGAGGCCCTTGTTGTATCGTGGGATCAGATTTTGTTTCCCTGTGTCGTAAAACTTTGCCACCTTTGAATGGAACCAGTGTGTGACAGATGTCTTCAATTCTTCCCCGTTGCCAAAGCGCTCACTGGTGAACAGTTATTTCTTAAAGTGCAGTGAATGAGTGAATGAATATTAACGTCGCACTGTTTAGCTACACGAAGACATAATTTAGAACCATGGTCAAGTGACGTGGACGACACCTAAGCTGACACCCACCTCTCCTAACTAACACATTACACCTACGCTTGAGCTCTCGACAGATTTAACGTGCATTGCTTCCCTACACGGCGGGTCTTTAGTGGTACTTGGCTCGAACTCGTGACAAGACCAGCCGCGATCCAAAATCTTGACTAAGCGGCTACTACTTGAGATGCAAAAAACCGTTAAAATCGCTGGAGGCAATATCAGGCCTTTAGGGTAGATGATCATATAAATCCCAGCCAAATTCCGTCAAAACAACTGCAGTGCATCGAGTCGTATGTGCACGAGCATTGACATAGATGAGAACAACACCTGTAGTAAGCAGGTCAGCGTTTACTGTATCATCACGTGGAAGGAAATCAATGAGCAGAATGCTCTTCCTGTCCCAGAACACTGTGCACATCACTTTCCGTAAGAACAGTGTATGTTTGAATTCCGTCCTGATTGAAGATTCCCTATGCCTGCTGCTTGGTTTCCGGGGTGAAGTTCGAAGTCATTGCCTCATCGCCCATGACGATCATATCGAGGAACTCGTCGCTGTCATTGTGATATCATTGCAGAAAAGTCAGTGCTGTTCCTAAGAGTTGAATTCTGTGTTCGGGTGTCAGATTTTTCGGCACCCACTTGGCACACAATTTTCCGAATAGCAGGTGCTTAGTGACAATATCATGCAACAACGATCACGATATCTGCGGGAAATGGCTGCTCAGCCCCGAAATGGTGAAGCGACGGTTCTCCATCACGCGCTGCTGCTCAAGCTCAACAAGATCATCATTGTTGAGGGACGGTCGCTAACTGCGCTCTTCATCATGGACACTTTGATGAACTTTGGAAAACTCACTACACCGGCGACAAACCATCTGCTTTTTAATGATGTTTGGCCCATAGATCTCACAGAACTGCTGATGAATTTCAATTGTCGCAATGCTTTGTGCATTATAACCGTAAGAACCTCGCAGGCGGCAGGAGAAGGAATAAGAGCTTCCATTTCGGACCACTGCTACCATGCTACTGGCACGAGGCGGGATCTGTCCAGCTGGCTTATGATTGATACATCTAAGATCTGCTATGCATACGTAATTGATACGTCTAATTATGTTTAATGTAAAGTAGAAAACACCGAGAAGCTTACTCTCTGGATAAGCCTCGTGCATAGGAAAGCATCTGTGGAAACGTAATCCTAACGTGATAAAGCGACACAGACAGTATGGCCACAACACAGAATGCAGCGTAAAGCCAGTGCTTCTTAAACATTCTACACTGCCGACCCAATTTTTAATCATAATTTTTATCGCAACACCTTATGCAATAGTAATACATTCGATGCAATGATAATGTACTTTGAGATACGCTAAACCTACAATATCATCTTAATTATGAACCGTACAAATTAGTAAGATAAGTATTAAATTGTGTTTATATTACTCTGAAGTAATATATATATTAAGTAAGTAATAGGTTAATTATTATGCTATTTTTTTCTCTAATTCTTAAATTGAAACCGATTGCAAAATGATATTTAATCAAATACTTATTTTTTTCATCATCTATTTCTAAAAGTACAAATGTCAGTAAAAAAATAATCTGGTCTATGTTGCTCTCTATCATATCCATCCCATCCGGTATTCTCGCGAAAATTCACTATGTCTGGGCAATCCATCGGAAGTCTGAGCAAAGCATGTAAAAACGATGTACCTCATACCATTCCAGTCAGTCTTGGTCAAGTCGATTGGCTACCAAATCTATCGTGAATGTACATTTCATAATTTAGGCGTTAGTTGTAATTCACAGTATTAAGTATTTACGGCAGTAGATTAAAACAAAATCATGGATATATTTATAAGTCGTCCCGAGCATTCGACGATAATAAAGTACACAGGCGAGGACAATTTAATAGCAAGTTACGAATGGTTAGGGATCCATTTCAAAATATATATATACTTAAGGACTCTCAACTGCTGAAGAGGAAATCTTCATAGATTTCACTTCCAGTGACGAACTTAAAAGGCAATCTTGTAATAAATCACTCTTTGAATTTGGGGCAGAGGTGGATGATGAATTTTTTCTGCACTGAAAACAAAAGAATTTCGTATACTATTACCAATTTCAACAACCTACTTTTCTGAATCAGGATTTTCTGCAGTGGCTGCTTTAAAATAAAATATAGATCTCAACTAAATATTGAAAAAGAACTCAGTGTCAATTTCTAATATTAAGCCTTCCTTTGAAAAACTTTGCTCTGCAAACAAGCCCAAGGAAGTTACTAATAATTATTAAATGCGTTGTTATACTGGCTGAAATACCCACTCCTTACACGAGTTTATTTTTTTAAAAAAATAATACATTATTCTTGATATAATAGCTTAATTGTAAGGAGAGTAAAAACCAAATGCATGACAATGTATACAAAGCTGTAAAATGATTTTTTTAAAAATTTATGCTCATATTGTAAAAAGTTTTGATCGAACTGTAATTTTAAGCCTCACGGAATTAGCATTTAGAATTAATGTTAAATAGTGAAAAAAAGAATGTAAAATTACAATGAAGAATAATTGTGTTAATTTTAATATGTAAAGCAAGAAAACTACAAAATCTATTAACCTGGGATCAGGTGTGCACTCTATACTAACATTAATGGTCGCATGGAGTGACTGTGTGTGTGAGAGTCACCCCAATCCTTTTTTTTATAATTATATTTACTATACATGATAAAAATCACAATTTCAGAGAAAAATTTATCAAAAAAAATTATACTTACCTATTTCAAGGGCTTTTCACTTTTTCTTTGATAATTTGGGGAAAAAAATACAATAAAACTGATCTAAATTGTTTCAAATGTGTGTGACCTTAATAAAGGACACAAATCACAGACACTTTTAGCTAAAATTATAGAAATGTTATTTACAAGCAAAACTGTCATATTTGACGTTATTGTAGTTTTGATGCCTTTTGACGATTGACAAATATGCTGTTGAACTTTTTGTTGCTTGTGTCTTTTTGACAGGGTGAAGTGTATCTTGCGGTACACTTATGGCTACATACTTTTCTTGATAGAGTTCTTTAAGGTATCCGACAACTTGCAACAACTTTTTTTTTGAAAAAATGAAGGTATGAGGATTTTTTTTGTGATTTTTAGACTTATTTTGTATATTTTAAGGAAAAATCTTAAAATTGAAAACAGAAAAAAATATTATTATTAAAAGGGGAAAAACTGGTGAAAATGTATAAAAAGTTACATAAACGAGGCCCGCTTTGTACAAAAAGTTATTGAACAAATTCTCAATTTTTTTTTTTATTTTAATGTGTTACTTTGTTATCCATGTTTGAAATGACCTTCAGGATAAGGGATATTTTAATTTTTACAGGAACTAGGGCACTCCATCTTAGTGACTATATGAAATTGCTTAAAAAAACGGTGATTATATTCACATAAAGAACTATAAATTTTGAAATAAAACAGTGATTGATACAGCTAAAGGTCAAAACGCTTCTACTGTTATACAAAACATTCGCAAAAAAATTCAGCAAATTATTTTCAAAACTTTTTGAGCAATCACTCTACCCGTTTGACCTTTTCGAAAAAAACACATTTCGAGTAAAAACGCATTTTAATGTTTGGCAACTTGTGTAAGTTATGGCATTTTCTTTTATTAAAAAAAACACTTGTAGTTTTTGTTCTAGTGAATGGAAAATGAAAGGCTTGGCATTTTTATTAAGTTTATATGATATTCTATAAAATAAAATCATAAAAGAAATTGTCAATTTTTGAAAAAAAATCATGATTTTAGGATAGTCGGATACCTTAAGTAATTAATGAACATTTTCCCTTCGTTTCATGTTCATTGTTTTTCCCAAATTTACTTTAGCTATCATGATTAATATGGAATTTCTGCACATTTTTTCCTTGCTTGATCAGTTTCAAATTCCTTCAACAGAGATCAAAGATGCCCATTTCATTTTTTATATACTGCTCATTTATATTTATAAACCATAATAAATCGTACAACACAATAATGAAAACCACAAAGTTATTCATAGGGGAAAGTACAGCAAGTTCATAGAAAATATTTTTGAACAATAGTGGTCCCACTGGGAACTCGGTCAAAACAAGTAACTTAAGATTGTAGAAAAACGTATGCCACTCCCAAAAAACAGGGCGAAATGCGATAAATTCATTTTAGTTCCCATTAAGACTGTAATATTGATCTGTCAAGGTAATTGGTAACAAATAAACAGTTTTCCCAAAATTATCGATTTCATGAGCAAGAGATGACTCTGCGTATCGTGCGATTATATGTTTCAAAATACTCATAAAAATAAACCCAGGGCAAATAATCCTTCAAAGTGCTCAATATGCTTATTCATATTTCATAAAGGTCTTTTACATCGGAAAATGCGCAACAGAAATATATTATATATTTACAACTTCCTTAAAAAAAGGGACGGGATTAATTATATCAGTAAGTTCAAAATTCAGCAAAAGTAGCATTTTAAGGGTTAAAAGAAACGTAATAAAAAATCTCTTTTAAAAGTACTTTTTTTTATTTGGTTATAAGATCGAAGGTAGCTAATGAGCGTTAAAGTAGAATCTTTTATTTTTGCTGAGTTACAGATGATATATAAATTATATAACTGTAAATATGTATTTTTTTTTATTTCGCAAGAAATTATTTTGTGTTTTACTTCATTCCAGTAAATTAATTTTTTTTAACCTTTTATTTTCAATATGCTCGCGCCCCCTCGCAGAGTTATCGCACTCCCTAGGGTTGCGTGCCCCACAGTTTGAGAAACACTGGTGTAAAACGCTTTATTAAAAAAGTAAATAAAAAAGTATCACATAAAAGCATCACAGGAGATGTTCCAAATTGCAGTCATTGGCAAGTATGTATGCACATGGATTGGCATGTATGTCACACTTTGGTTAAAATGGGTCTCAAGGGTGTTAATTTTGTCTCGAGGGGTGAAATTATAAACAATTTCCAAATTCTTTTAAATTTAAATTAAGTAGTTCGGATCTTTTACACATTATTTACAAAGGATTATGTTTTCAAAAAAGTACAAAATGTTTAAAATATAATCATGACTTTTAAAATTATAAGCATATGAAAATAAGAAATAATTTTGTAATAGAGATTAAGTAATTTTTGCGTTGCTCACGCAATTTTCTAAAATAGTAGCCTTTGATGTATGAAACATTATAGAAACTTTTATAATTATAAGATGCATCATACCATTTAAACCCTACATCGTTTAAGAATAATATATCTTTTGTATTTCAAAATATTTGAAAAAAAGTTGAATATTTTTAAAAAATTTTAAATGTACAGTTTTTTAATTTTTTTTTAAAAATATATTTGATTATTATATTTTTGTAAAATACTACTGAGTAATAAGGATACATTTAACTTTATAAATCAACTTATTGCTAGTACTTAAAGCTACTATTTTAGAGAATGACACGCACAACGTAAAACTAATTTAATATTCCTTATGAAAAAGTTTCTTATTTTCCTATGCTTTTAATTTTTAAATTTACGATTATATTTTAAACATTTTACACTTTTCTGAAGCCCCATTCTATTATAAATAATGTATAATAGATTCGAATTATTTAATTTTGATTTAAAAAGTTATATATATTTTATATAATATACGTTTTCAGCCCTCTAGGGAAAGTTAACACCCATGAAACCCTTTTTAACAAACCACTGCGCAACTGCACTCTCTGTACATGGAACGGAAGTAAGGTTTTGTCGGCAGTACACGATAGACAGGTGTGCGAGATCTTTCCGTTGAAACGGCAAGTGCCCGTACAAGGGTACCGGTATTTCGGTCCACAGCGCGCAACATACCCTCTGCGTGCCTCTGCGACCGTCCAGTGCCTTCAATCACGGTTCTGAAAGATTCATATTCCGCCTGGTTCTGATACACTCGTGTGAACGTTTGATGATTCGATTGCTGCCTCGTTAGATATATTTGCCCATACACGTCCATTTCCATTAGCCAGGCCGCAGATAAAGTGGACATCCACCAACTCGACGTTCGTGTAACGATTCATGTTCATCACACGCTGTCCATGCCTAAAATGAGGAAATCACATGGACCGACCTTTCGAACTCAGGCACAGCGCCACCTATCACTTTTCGACCATGCTTTCTTATATAATTATGACTTTTCACGATGCTCTCTATCTCCCCTCCTCAAAGTTTGTACTCAGCATTCAGAAACACCCTGTATAGATACAAGCATACACCAGTTTTTAAAAAGACGCAAAGGTGCACATTTACAGCAATATAAATTAACAATAAATATTACATGTGAGTTTTACTTAAAATGTATAACAGGGCCATGCAGACTGGAGACATAGATAAATAAGTAGAACAAGCATTCCAAGAATTAAACATTTTACAATGATTGTTTAGAAATTTTATGACTTTTTCAATATTAGTAGCTATAAATCATGAAATTATTTATGAGAATCTTGGGCAGAATCTATGTATTAACTTAATAATAATCCTTTCTAAAAGTACAATAAAAAAATGTAGTGATCACCTTATCCAACGGAAGCGTAGGACTAGTAAAATAAGTTCTCAAATTGAATATCTGAAAATATATGAGGCAAAATAGACATACTTAGTTTAAAAATTTGAAAATAAAAAGATGTTATTTAAAAATACCTGGAAAAAAAATTTTACGCACAATTTATTAAGGCCAGTCAGTATGGTAAACACCTTCGAGAAATCGATTTTGATTTTTTGATATTTCTCAAATCTCCAAATTAAGCCATTTCCAATGGTATAACATACTAGTCAATTTATGAATTAGAATATTTTAAAATGTTTTTTAAAAAAAATAATCAACTGATTTGCCACGCCTACTTTGACAGATAGAAATGTAAACATATCGGCCTTTTAAAACTGGGATGCTCTTGCAAAGCCATTATAGGTTTTATTAATTCCCACGAAATTTAATGTAGAATAACTGCAATCGTAACTGTTAGGGTTGTTACCTATTTTTCGTGCTTTCGAACACGTTTTGATTGAGCGCTTATCGTTTATCGATATTTAAAATTTCTGAAATTTTTAAATGCCAAGATCTCAAAAGGTTTTCGAGAAACGCAAAGGTAAGTATTCTCCAATGTAAGTAAAGTAAGTACCATTGATAGTAAATTAAATGTTCAAGCTTTTCTGAACATGCACATGAATCAAAGCAGTCATGTGCAAAAGAAAAGAAGATTCCCAATTTAAATGAAGAGTTTTTCTTCTTTTGGTGATAGCGTAGGTATTATAAATGCAATCATGAATTTGAATATTCTTGCTTTTGTTTTCAAGAATGAAGTTCACTGTAAAATGAGCAACAGTGGTTTAGACATGCAATTTTTAAAAGGTAAGTCTGGACTAGCCATTACATCTGTCCTGAAATGTTTTGCTTGTCCATATCGTGTAGAATTCTCTTCTTCACATTTTCATGAAGGAACACAAATTGCTATAATAAATACCAGGTTTGTGTATGCTATTCGTTCAATTGGAAAAGGTGCAGAAGCATGAATAATGTTCTGCGGCATAATGAATCTTCCGCAACCACCTACAAGGTTTCTACTTGCGGTAAGCGAATTTTAAATGCTGCCAAACTTGTTTACGAGGATTCAATTAAAATGCTGCCAAGGAAGAAGCTATTTGTGAAAATGAAGGTAACAAAAATATAGCGGTTGCTGTAGATGGGACAAGGCAGAAGCGTGGTTACACATCCTTGAATGGTATAGTTACTGTGACTAGCATTGATACAGATAAGGTGATAGATGTTGATATTCTTTAGAAATATTGTACTTGTAAAAACTTGCCTTTTCATGAAAAGTATTGTAAAAGGATCTACGTTGGATCTAGTGGAGCGATGGAAATTTGTCAACGGTCATTATCTTTACATAATGCCCGATATATTACTTAGGAGATGGGGATTGCAAAGCATTTGGTGCGGTAAAAAAGAAAAACATTTATGGAAATGAATATCCAATTGAAAAATTGGAGTGTATTGGCCATGTAATGAAGCGCATGGGAACAAGATTATGCCGATTAAAAGCTCAATTGAAAGGGAAAATCTTGTCAGACGATAAGTGTTTAAGTGGGAAAAATCGTTTGACTCAACATGAAATGGATAACTTACAGTCATACTATGGATCAGCTATTCGTGAAATCACAGTAATGTTCAGAGTATGCGGCAAGCTATCTGGGCCATTTTTCTGCATAATTTATCAAATGATGAATATCCTCAACATCGTTTTTGTCCCATCGGGGAAGATCCATGGTGTGGATTTAAAAAGGCTGAAGCATCAGGTAAGTCTTACAAACATAAAAACAGTCTTCCGGTCGCTGTTGTTGAAGCAAAACGTCCTATATTTAGTGATTTTTCACATCCTGATCTGTTGAAAAAATGTTTGCATGGAAAAACACAAAACCCGAATGGAAGTTTTCATAATGTCATTTGGTCATTTTGTACAGATTGAAACACTTTCACTTGGTGTTTATGATGCTGTTTGTTCTTTTAATGATGGCAATGCATTGGATATAAAAATGCTTCAAATAATGAGCGTAGAACCTGGGGAATATTCAGTAAGTGCCATGAAACTTCTTGATAGGGAAAGACTAATGAAAGCAATTTATGCTTTTTCTGGACACTCGAAGAAAATTAGAAAAGATAAAAGAAGAAGATAATATTAAGAAAAATAAGGTAAAAACCGGCTACAGTGCAGGATCTTTTTGATGAAGTAAAATTTATACAAAAGCTACTGTGTTTTCTAATTAATATATTTTTTAAATAATATGTTCTTTTTCTATAAATCTACTATATGCATGAACTGGCGATTTTTACTGTATATTTTACATATATTGTTGTGTGTTTTTATTCTTTATGTAATTTTTTTTAAATATTTCTCTGACATTTTTCACTGATGAACAACACATGTCGTAACACAGAAAATGACAATTTTTATTGAATTGTGTATTCTTTTTTTCTATAAATCTATCGTATACATGAACTGGATTTTTTTACTATATATTTCATATATATAGTGTGTTTTTATTCTTTATGTAAAATTTTAAAATATTTCTCAGACATTTTTCACTAATGAACAGATGTCGTAACACAGAAAATGACAATTTTTAATAAATTGTGTATTCCTTTTTTTATACATCTACTGTATGCATGAACTGGAAACTTTTACTATATATTTCATATATATTATGTATTTATTCAAATTTTTAAGCTTTAGTGTTCAATAGTTTCTTAGTAAAAGGTATATAAATATCTAAAAATGCAATGCCTTTTTTCGTTACACATAGCTTGTCACATAGATAAAAATTCATAAATTTCATGTCCAAAAACATAAAAACAGATCTCTTGTTGTTTTGAATACCATTTACAAATATTTAAAGAAAATTTTTAATTCTGCTGCTGTAAAAAATTGTGTTAACAGGTGAATATATAAACCATCAATGAAACTTTTCGAAATAGTGTATAATCATGTATTACCAAAGCCATATTTCATGTATTGACACATTTTCACATGTAATTTATGATGCTTTATAGTCAAATTTGATGAAAGTAATGTATCAGAACTAAAAATTCCTCAAAAATTGATACAGAATTTTAGTAAAATAATCAAACGCTACAAAATACCTCGATAGCTTAAAAGTGAAAAATGCTATATATGTATTTTCTGAGAAATCTAAGTAAAAGAAAAAACTAAAAAGCCTTAAAAGTAAGAGACGATAAGCTAATATTTCATAAAATAGGGCAAATACATGTTGTAATTCATTACTTTTGTGATCAAGTGCTTTTTTACACTAAAAATGCAATTATTTCAAAATGGTTGTTTTCAATCCACGTGTACCATTTTCTCAGAATCGACAGAATGAGTGATCATGCAATTTTTACTGCAAATAAGTAACATGTAACTCTATATAATAAGGCTATTTTTTTGGAGATTTTCCTAAAACATTTTGCTGAAAAGCAGTTATGGTAAAAAATATGACAGTTTTCAAAAATTTCAAAGTGATACTTTTCCGATTAATTTTTGAAAAAATTATTGAAAGAAGCAACTTTTTATATGTGATAAGCACACCGCATTTAATTGCAATAGCTACAGAAAAGAAAATACCGGAAACTGTCAGTTTCTACAATGAAAACCCATATGTAAATATTGTAGATCAAATGTCACAAGAAAATACTCCGTAAAAGCTAGATCAAGAAGATGGCATGTACGTACATTTTACAATATTTTGAAATGAGTAGCAATTAAAGTTTGCATTAATTACCTCTCGGCATCGGGTAAATCTATTTCACAAAGACTATATACAATATTTACCTAATGAATTACGATTAATTTACGGTAGAGCAAGATAATTGAAAAATCAAGTAAATACTAAATTTAAAGGAATTATAAATTCATTAAAACGTGAATAGTGCAAAACTAAAGAGTGTAAAGGAAGAAGTGTGTGTATCTTGCATGAAAAAGTTGTGCCTAAAAATGTGTGCATGCAAATATGACACCATTGCATTTATTGCAAATGAAGTATTTACAAAACATTAGGCATAATAATGATAAATAATGGCTAAAAAACGAATTCTTACAGAAATTACGGTTTTGCTTATTATACTAATATTTATGAATATTATTGTTTTATATCAATTTACAAGACTTAGTAATTTGCTGTTTTACAATACTTAATGATATAAATTGTCATAATATATAATAATTACATGAAATAATATTAAAAAGTCTTAGAACTAAACCTTTCTGAACAATATTCCAATAATTATTTAGGTATTACACTTATTTTACGTATTTAATATTGCGGTGTGGAAACGACACCAGTGGAAGTTTGTGACGGGCTTATGCGTCTTTTTTTTATCATGTCATTTGGGTTCTTTGGGCCAGATTTAATGGCAACTCTTTTCCAACCAAATCCAAGAAGGGAAGTGTGAATGAAAGATGCAAATGAAAACACTTTTAAATATCGGAACTTAGAGTAAGCGGGTTGGCAATGTATGGGAATTTGTTATGGTGAATGGAAATAGGCAATTAGCCGATGTCTAATAGAGAAATCGTAGTTCAAGTTTGAATGACTTTTACGTGACGTGAATAGAAGCTATTACTTATCGAATTTTTGAAGGTCAAGTTGCACACCAGTGCATACAAAGACAAAATTAAGTGTAGGACAAGATTGATCATTTCTCCAAGCTGTAATAAGGTAGGATTGATTATTTAATATTAGAATCAGGGATTAGGTGGTTCAATTATTGATAGTGGTCATAATTAGATTAAGTCTTATTATAAATATATACATATATATATATATATATATATATATATATATATATATATATATATATATATATATATTGTGTGTTGCGTATTTTGCCATCGTAGATTCTCTCATATTAATTATTATAATTTAATTTGTTAAAGATTTATGTTTAATATCTTAATAAAGTCATATTAAGATAATGTTTGATTCTAGTTCTTTCGTTAATCCTACGCCTCTAGCTCACGCTGATACTTCGAAAGATGTTCTCCCAAAGGATGGAACATCACAAGTTTAAGTAATCGAAATGCGAGACGTCCTAGTGTTAAAGAACTCACCTAGAAAATTTGTTTTCTAATGTTAAATATACCTAAGATGAATATATATGTAAAGAAGTTTATTTAAACAACACTCCATCTGAAAAAATTGCGGGAATATTACAACTAAATGTCGCAAGAACATTATATATTCATCTCTGTTAGATATATTACCCAGTTTGTTTGTTTCAGCTAACAGTTTCCATATTTCCTCAGTACAGTTATTTTATTTAATAACAATTGATGAGAGTGTGCGCTGATCGAAAAATTATCGATAGAGCCATAAATTCAAAGACACTAAAATTAAATTCCCCAAATCCTGCTTTCGAAATTTAAATGGATCTAAAAATGACTCAGAAAAATTTCTTAAACTTTTTTATACTAATAGCAATAAAAAAGACCAGGGCAGTAGTAAAACTTAACACCACATGACGATTATAAAAAAGTTTCATTACGTTAAATAATAAGTAAATTATTTTGCTTAATTCAACTAAGAGGGTTTTTCCTAATTTCCCCAGCTACAGGTGTTGAATTAGCTGTCGTTGCGTAATGAGTCCCAGTCCTTGTAAAACTTATCGTATTTGTGCTGGGGAAGCAGAAATTAATGTTACCGATCAGAGTACATTTTAAGTGACGGAGAATGTACTTATAAATTTATCAGGTACCTGAAAAAAACAGATGATGTAGAAACACCAGGGTTTAATTGTTGTACTTGAACCAATGCTACCAAATGAAGCCATTGTGAATATTTTGTACAGTTAAAATTATATTTACTATTTGTTAAAAAGGAATTTCATTAACACTCACTCATGTCCATAAATTAAGCATAATAAAAAGTCACACGAAAATTGAACTCTAAAATATAAATAATCACCCGTAAAAGGACTACATGCATCTTCAGGAATGAGAGGCAAAATACAGGAAGTCACCAGATGACAACGATACAACGTCACAATGACGAGAGTGTAAGAGGGGTATATACAAGGAATACAGGCAGAGAAGTGAAATTGACCGCAAGCGCTTTTTCAGCCTTTTAGTGCAATAACTGCATAATTATGACACAGAGGACGCATTTGGATGATTTTTACGAGGTAGAATTATCGGCAGTCTGGAATGTGGGCGTACCCATATAGAAGTATCCGAGGAACATGCAACCGCGCAGAGTGTCATCTCCAGACTTTGGCAACGATTCCAAGAGGATGGTATTGCGTATACATGTTACAAAACAGACCACCCACAACGCCGAATGAGGACCGATATTTGACAGTTACTGCCTACAAACACACACATCGGAACACATCATCAGACTTGTCTCGTCAGCTCTCTTCAACCACTGGTGCGACAGTTTTGAGACAGACCGTCTACAGGTGCTTGTGGTAGATTGTTCAATGTGCTCGCAGAATTGTCAGATATGTTCCACTTAATACAACTCACTGTCGCCGTCGGTTACCAAGGAGTAGAGAGCAAGCATTGTAGATACTGCGACACCATTAGCCTGTGTGATGTTTTCCGATGAATCCAGGTTTGACAAGCAATCTGATTCTCGCCTGACTTTCATACGGTGCCCTCCAGGTACCCTTTACCACCAAGATATCCTCTTTGAACGATGCCGTTATGATGAAGCATAATTGCTCGTTTGGGGGGAGATATTACTTTGGGTTCCTGAACTGACATACATGTTTAAATTGTAACCATGATAGGTCAAATCTATCGGGGCGTGACTCTGGAACAACAGTTACATTTGTTTTGGGGCCCAGTGGGGGCAGAATTTGTGTTTATGGATGACAATGCCCGTCATCACCGTCCAAACAAAATAAATGAATGCCTTCAATCGGAGAGAATATCGCCAGTATGGACTGGCCACTATTCTCATAGATCTCTACAAAGCATGTGTGGGACATGCTTAACCGAAATGTTGCAGTCCATCAACCAGCTCCTACCAGAACTTTTTAGACCATTGATTGAAGAGTAATGTAATATTCTCAAAGCTCAGATCAATAATTTGAAATTTATCATGCCTATGCTTTATACGTACTATATTGCATCGTCTAGGACACATACTATGTATAGCCATCATACCAAGCATGTAATATTGGATTTTGTAAATAGTTTTTTTTCGTAATTTGCTCCAGGAAGAAAAATCGCAATTTTTATAATGATATCAAACATGTGGCATATTTTTTTTTTCCTTCTTGCCCTTCGTTTAATAAAACGGCTTTACAAATAAGTCACAAGTTTGTTTTGATTCTGACTCTTTCTTTGCCTGAACATACATTAATTTATGGACATGAGTGTAAATTAGGAATACATTATCAGACAGATAAACGTCTAAATTATCATGAGGATTCGCAAAATCGCGATCCGTGCTCCTGTTTATAAAATTAGATAAAAAGAATTGAAAACATTCTATTAATAAGTATCTTTTTCTTAAGCTTTCAAAGAGAAGACTTATTTAGTATTATTTATGGTAGTGCTGACGATAAGTGAGACTTATTTTATACAAAAAAAAAAAGAAAACAATGAAATCTAATAGATTGTGCTATTTTTCATAGGATGCATAAATCAGAACAAAGTAAAAATGTATGAACACTTTTTCTGTCTAAAACCTATCCTTAAGCATAACGTAAAGAAGGCCTTAGTAGGAGGAATTTTGATTTCAAATTACAATTTATTTCTAAGTTTATTATTTTGCATCGAACGAAAATTAGTATTAAAATTAATTCAAGTGTCCAAATTTGTTAGCGCAGCCGCCACTAGATGGTGTCAACATAAAAGGGGGGAGGGCTTGCCATGTCCGCAAACTCTGAGTTGCTAAAAAGCAGGCCTATTGGGGTGGGAGAGTGATTGAATATCAACACTCACACTGTTCAACTACTCGAGAGATTTTTGGCGACGGACCTTGTAATTAAGCCTAATTGGGGAGAAAACTAAGTTTCTTTAAGAGTAACGCAAGGAATATTCCTTTACAGAAAGAAAGTAAAAATATTTGTGAATAATTAGAAAAGCTAAGAAAAATTCATAAAATATCTTTAACTTTTACATTTTTTTCTTAAATACACTATTAAAAGAATATGCCTTTGAAAAAATTTCAAAAGGAGGACAGCGTTTTAGTTCTCGAAACATTTTTTCCAGATTAAAGTCAACATCAATATAGTTAACGTTTAAAACAATATTTGTTTAGCTATAGAAGTGTAAAAATAATTCTATTCGAAGTAGGGAAAATGCAAGCAAGTATTAAAAAAAGAATTCAATAATTCAAATACAATCCATTATTTTAATTTAAAAAAACATGCTTGATTTCTTTTAAAGTACAAAATGACTAATTTACTTTAAAAAAAGTCAATGAAAAGTAAACCATAGACTATCAAATTCGGCACTGAACATATTTAGGAAGGCTGAATAAGAAGCATGCAGTCCTGTTGTAAATGGAGATCCGACAGCTAGCAAAGACACCCAAGAAATATCGAGAAAACCGGTGACAGAATCGCCTGTTCAGGTCAGTATACCATGCCCAGCAGTTAAACATTCCTATTTATAAAGCTCTTTGAAAAAACTAATCATATTTTTAAGGTTTAATAATATAAATGAAAGATAGACCAAAGATACAGTTGACATTGAATAGAAAATAAAATCTTTAAACTTCTATTTATTTAAAATGTCTAGTAAGAGAGCATTTGCTGCTGTGCAATATAAAAAGCTTAGATTAGAGTTGATTTTTGTTGGGAGGAAAAAATACCACTCTCATTAAAGTATTATTAGTAAACAGAGAGTTTTTTAGTGAGATTTCAATTTTTCAGTATAGATATTCTGGAAAATAAACAAGTAAATTGCACTAAGTGGATGAAAAGAAAGTATTTTATTTCGAACGTAAACTATTTTGGAAAGTATTAATTTGAACGGTATAAATAAATAAATATATATATATATATATATATATATATATATATATATATATATATATATGTCATGATTTTAAAGACAGAATCAGATTAAAGTTTAAAAAAGGAGATCTTTATTCCATCGTGTCGACATCTGTTCTGACGCTAAGGGCAGGAAGGAAAAAGCACGCCATGGTGGTGGTTTCAAGTGGATAACACTTGAAAAACATATGGTAAGTATCGCTGCTTTGAAGAGGTTGCTTGCCAGTTAATGCTGACATATGTTGACTATTAAATCTAACGATCTGGAATTAGAGACATGTTTATAAACTAGGCCATATGTTGGGAAGAAATAAATGGGTGATTAGTTTGATACTTGAATATGGGAACGGAGAAAAATGAGTCAAGTGCTAGATAGGGAATTCGATTTTTAATCTAATTTAATTACCCTTACATTTGCCCCACAATTTTAAAAGGGAATCATGGCGTGGTTTTTTCTCTCTTTACAAACTTAATCAATTTTCAACAAACACAAAACAATACATAGTTATTTAGAAATACATATTACACACAGTAGGAATATTTAAGCAATAGGAATACTAAAATCAAAATGCAATATAATAAACGAAACTATAACAACAAACACAGTAATGACAATTCATTAATGAAAATGAATTTCCATACATATAATTGAAAATTAGCTTGTTTAAATCTATTCGACATCCAGAAAAAGAGCTCGCGTTTCCTCCTATTCCTTCATAATAATAGATTCGTATTATAGCTGGTAGATATTTTAGAAAAATTATGTTGGAAAATAATATATCAAACAATAAGATAGTAAATATAAAAATACATGAAATCATACAAATGTTAAAATAATAATTTTTTATAAAAATCTACTCTGGCACCATCGTAGTAATACCTTATATTGTTACACATATTTTGCAAATATGAAATACATTTTTAAAAAGATAAAAAAATATAGACACTAATAAAATGAAATTATAATATTATGAAAACAGTGTATAACACAACTTATATGCACTATTCAACACAATAAACAATATTTTATTTCACATGCGTTATAAAATATAAACATTATAAGAATATAGGAATAAAAGAATACAATAATATAAGAGCACTTTTTATTATTTTTGAGTCGGAAAAGTGGACTCACTTCAATAATAACTTTTAGTATGTATGAAAATTTTCTCAATATTCACTGTAACTTAACAATATCGCATACAATATTTTGAATCTTTCCGTAACCTTCTAAAAATTCGTTTCATAGAGAAAATTTTTGATTTTCTCTTACATCACACATTCACTAATATAAACTGCATCACCTTACTTAATTTTGAACACATCTCTCTGAGAAATCTGCGTGATCAACTCACAGATGTTCAGGGATGCTGATAAGAAACAATGAGAGGTGTACATATCAAACTAAACAAGTTTGTCCTCTTAAGGTTTCGAGACATATACAAAATTATAATGATTGTATTCTCCCTTATACACTGTATAATATCCAAAAATAAACTTCAAGTTATTAAATTAATTTTAATTTTAGATAAGGAAATTTTCGAGAAATAGTGAATCCTGATATATGGCCAGTATATCAAAACACATAATTTCAAAATAAAAAATTTAATGACATGCAATAAGATTACTGCTGAATAAAATAATTAACAAAACAATTGAATTCAATGGAGAAAAAGAATACAACTTGACTTTACTTTTGTTTCTTATAAAAATCAATATATCTAATATTTGTTTTCTCATTGGTCATTTTCTAAAAACTTAATTTATATCTTTCACTTTAAAACACCAATTTCTATCATAACTCTTAACTCATTCGACATCTTAAGATACAATTATGAGAAGTATATTAAAATTTCTCAAAATTTTGTATGACTAAACCTATATACTTTGTTTTCTCAATCAAGATATAAAGAAAATATCTCATTTATAACACAACTATATTATAAAAATTGAATACCGTATCATATCATATGTTATACTTTTTCGCCTAAAAGTCTTGTTAAGCAGAACTCAGTTATTTCTGTATTACGTAAGATGTTTCTTTTAGTTATTATCTTCTTCTCATTATTATGGGTATTTTGTTGAATGTAATTTAACTGAAAATTTTCAGATGGATGAAAATGTGTTAAACGAACTGACTGAACCAATTCAGTGTCAGTTTTATTAAGGGCACTGGGTCTATCAATTTCAAATAATACATCAGAACATTTTCTTAAAACGGTATAAGGGCCTGAATAAGGGGGACTTAATTTCCTTGTATTGGGGTATTGAAATTCCTCATACATTACTAAGTCACCAACCTTGAAATCAGCTTCCTGAAATTTTTTATCATATCTAATCTTATTTATTTTATAATATTGTTCTGTTCTTTCTTTGGCTAATTTTCTTGCTTCTTCTAAGGGAGGATATATCTCATTATCTTTTAGCGAAATTTCGAAAGGTAAATTACCATACATTAAGTAGGTTGGAGGGAAACCTGTTATTGTAGATGGAGTTTGATTATACTGATGGGTTACTTTTCTAGAATTTTTGGTCATGGGACTTTATTTGAACTATTATTGATTTCTCATTTTAAGCGGGTAATGATGGTTTGATTGACACGTTCAACCTTTCCATTGGTTTGTGGTCTGTGAGAAGTAGTTAGTAATTGAGTGACATTAATATGTTTTAAAAAATGCTTAAATTTTGAAGAGATGAACGCAGTATTTATATCACTTAAAATTTTTTCCGGTATGTGATTCTGAAAGATTTGTTTTAAACAATTTATATAAGTATCTGTTGTTGCTTTTTTGATGGGAAAGTCCAAATGTACCTAGTTGCATGATCAATAATAATGTGTAAATATTTTTAACAGAGTTGTAATAATTTAAACCACCTACACTATCTATCGATAAAAGTTCAAAGGGTTTTTCACAAAGGGAAGTGATTGCATCAGTCCGTATTTTCTCTGATGTGACTTCTTATTTATTTGACAAGTTTCACAGTGTTTCACATATTTTCGTATATTAGTAATAATGTTTATCCAATAATATTGTGGTGATGTTAATTTTAACATGGTAGCTACACCAGGGTGGCCAAATTTTTTATGAGTTGTTTCCATTAATTTCACTCTTAGAGCTTTGGGTACAATTATTTTAGTTAAACCTTGTCTTTTAACTACAAAAACACCATCTCTCTTAAAACATTTAGGAGCTGATGTATTTTCTATATTTTGAAAATGACTTATTTCATTGATATCTAATAAAGGTTCTGGGGTGTATTAATTATATGATAAGCAATAGGATTTCTTGTTAACATATCAGCTTCAACATTAGTGCTACCTTTCTTATATTTTATATCAAAATCATACATAGAAACTTTTAAAGACCATCTAAAAAGTCTACCCGTGGGATTTTTGAAATTTTTAGCCAAACTAATGCATTATGATCGGTATGAACTGTGAAATGAGATCCATGAAGATAGCAATGGAATTTATCTAAACTATCAATTATAGCTAAGCATTAGAATTCAGTTATTGTACAATTAATTTCATAATTTCTCAGTCGTCTCGAGTGGAATGCAATCGGATGTTGATTTCCATTGGGTTTTTGTTGTTTGAGGATACATGAGATCGCAGTTTTCGATGCATCTACATAAAGATGACAGGGATAATTTGGATTGAATATAGCTAAAATCGGCTTTGAAATTAAGCTGTCTTTAAGTTTTTGAAAAGATTGTTGTCATTCTGGAGTCCAATTCCAATTTTGATTCTTTTTAAGAAGATTATTTAAGGGTATTCTTAATTTTGCATATTGAGGAATGAATTTATAATAGACATTAATACTACCAAGAAATCTTTGTAAATCTTTTACATTTCAAGGGGGGAAACGTTTTTAATTATTTAGACATTTGTATTATTTGAGTGTATGACCCTTGTTTTATTTCATATCCTAAGAAATCAATTGTATCTTTGCCAAATTTACCCTTTGATAATTTTAATTTAATATTTTCTATTCCACAAATTTTAAAAATTTCCTCTAAATGTTTTGCATGTTCTTCAATCGATTCCGAAAATACTATTACATCGTCAAAATAATTTAATGCAAATTTTATTTGGCATTTATTTAAAATCTGTCTAATAGCTCTTTGAAATATATAGCTGGAGAATTTTTATATCCAAAGGCAAACGATTAAATTGAAAAAACCGTAATTTGATGTAAATGCAAGTTTTTCAGATTCATTATCATCTAATTTAATGTTGCCAATAACCACTACATAGGTCGATGGTTTAGAAAAATTTTGCATGTGTTAATTTGTCTAAAACTGCATCTATTCTGGGAACTGGCTCTGCATCTAATTTTGTGATAACATTTAGCTTTCTGTAATCGATACATAATCGTGTACGAGCATTATCCTCTTTTTTAAAAGCCAATGCTATAGGGGCAGCGTAAGAACTATAAGATGGTTTTATTATTCCTGCTTTCAATAATGCATCTAATTGCTTTTTTATTTCCGTATCATCTTTAAAAGATGTTCTATATGGTCGATTTACAATTGGTAAATCATGAGGTAAGTATTATTTTAGGAGAGTTACATTTTAACTCGCCCACATCAAACTTATTTTTAGCAAAGGCATGTTTATATTTATCAATAATCATATTAATAATATCATAATCACTATTAGAATTATTTCTATATTAAACACATTATCAGTTTTCTTAGTGATAATTTTATTATTACTAAAATTAAGAGTTTCTCATTTTCTTTAATATTTCTCTTAGATTCATAATTTTTAATTTGTTTTTCCTCTTTGAAAAATTTTATAATCGCTAAAATTAACATTTAATTCAAAAATACTCATAGTTTTATTAGAAATTATTAAATATTTCAGTTCTACATTTACTATGAGAATTTAATATTTTCAATACTTTCTCCTATTTTCAATTGTAAAGTAATTGCCTCACTCACCTCAATTTCTCCATTGATGGTGGCAATTTTTGTTTTGATATACTCTACATTGTGGTATCCCTTGATTTGTGATATTATATTTTTTGGAATAATATTGACACTCTCTTGATCCTGTATGCAAGAGGACATCAACTTGTTTGAAGTTGATTCTTCCCTGGATGATCATAAGTTCACATGTTTGATGAGGTTGGAATACCGTATTATGGTTTTGTGTTCTTTGACGGGGGTAGAAAGTTGGAGCATTGGGTCGCAAACTGTCGGTCGTTGTGGAAATCGTTGTTTTCTCGGATATAGGGTCGACCGCTGAAGTGAAAAGGAAGGGTGATGATAAGGTGATGGAAACTGAGGAGAGTATACCTTATATCTTGTATTGGTTATGATATCCGGATGTTGAGATTGGTCATTTCTCCAATTCCATCCTCCATTATGTTGTCTATGGGCAAATTGATTCGTATGATAAGGTATTCTTGTCATTGGATACTTTCGGTATATAACTTCATTCTTACTTGATTTTGATTTTTCTTGGATATCTAAGAGTTTATTTTTTCCTTCAGTTCCTCTATGTTGCTGCAGCTTTGTAACTGTATTTCTATGGCTTTATTTTCTTTTAATCCTCTTATGATGTAATATTTTTCAGCTTCTTCCATGTTTATCCGGGATTCGATTTATTTTACTCTGTAGAAGTATTCTATGTGGATCTCTTTTGAGGTTTTTTCTGTTCTACAATAATTGAAGATGAATCTCCGCTGGATTGACTTGTGTTCGAATTCACGTATTAAATTATTATTCAGTTCGTAAAAACTTTTAGGGATATATTGTGACTGGATGTAAGTCTTCACAGCTCCATCTACTAACTTGATTATAAATAGGATTTTCTGTTTCTCTGGTATATTGAAGGGGAATCGCACGTACTTTCAAAATCTCTAATGAATGTTTGGATGGGTATTTCCAGGTTATATTTTTGGAAAAAGTCTGTAGATCTTCAAATCGAATATCATTTTTAATAATGGTTATAGGTTGTTGTAATTTTCTTCATCAACATCTAAATTCTCTTCTTGTTTAATTTTAATTTCATTCATTGCTTCCATTTTTGAAGTATGAATTTCTGAAATCTTGTTAGGAGAAGAGGATGATTCTATTTCTTTGGCGATAAGAGCGATACTCTTTCGGGGATTACTAGCGCGTTTCTTTTTCCGTACCATAGATTAATTCTGGTAACCCAACGTCCTCAGCTAGCAAATATAGAGTGCCGTCAGTCTTCCATAAAATTCTTCATATCAGTTATTACTGCAGTTGGCTTTCGTTTTTATATTAAAATTATTTTATGGAAAATATTAGTTTTTTACGCTAAGATTTGAAATCCGTTCGCAGGTAAAAATCCTGCCGGCTTTAATTCTGTCATGATTTTAAAGATAGAATCAGATTAAAGTTTAAAAAGGTTAACTTTATTCCATCGTGTCAACATCTGTTCTGACGCTAACGGCAGGGAGGAAAAAGCACGCCATGGTGGTGGTTTCAAGTGGATAACACTTGAAAAACATATGGTAAGTATCGCTGCTTTGAAGAGGAGCTTGCAAGTTAATGCTGACATATGTTGACTATTAAATCTAACGATCTGGAATCAGACATGTTTATTGGCTAGGCCATATGTTCGGAAGAAATAAATGGGTGATTAGTTTGATACTTGAATATGGGACGGGGAAAGATGAGTCAAGTGCTAGATAGAGAATTTAATTTTTAATCTAAATTAATTATCCTTATATATATATATATATATATATATATATATATATATATATATATATATATATATATATATATATATATACATGTGTGACAAAATATACGGAACTTTATCACTAACCTTCTGAGTCGTCTTTTAGGGAAATTTAATTCCCCTACCTATTTCCAATCAGCTCCAAAAGAGGACAGGATTCCTTGTTATGCAGATTAGATAAAGTATTTAAGTCAAACGGAATAGTAAAGTAAAAAGCAGTATGAGAGAGAGATTGAAGCAGGAAGGTATAACGGTGAAGTGAGGAATTTATTATTGAAGATTTCTAGGTGGATAAATCTCAGGAAGAGCTGAGCTGCAGTGTGGTAAATATTGATTTATAATTAAAGTTTTATATTAGAGTGAGATTATAGTTAAATGTTCAACAGGAACATCATTGAATATAATCCTGGGATCTCTTATCGCGGTAATCTCTGCGTGATCGATATTCTAATTGTTAATTAATTGGATCATTAAATATTTAAGTTTATTTAAAGGGAAAGTACCTTTTAAACCTCATATAACTATTTAGATATATTTGTTAATAAAAGTCTTTGATTCTATTTGGAAAAGATAACCAAATAAAGAAAGTTATTTATAAAAATGGCTACTGGCTCTTATCTGACTCCAAATTATTCTCGTTCTCAAAGTGAGATCCAAGGGGATCTTCACACATGTATATATTATATATATACATGTGTATATATATATATATATATATATATATATACAGTCGACTCTCGATAATTAGAACTTTCGATAATAGAACCTCTCGTTAATTCGAAGTATATGCTCAGCTTCTAGAAAAACTCTTGATATTTCGAACTAAAACCATGCATTTTGATACCCTCAATATTTCGAAGTAAAATTTGTGGTTGGCCAGACTACAACACGCGATAATTCGAAGTTATCCTATAAAACTCTCTATAATTCGAACCTTCAATATTATGAAGTTAGATTTACTTCCTGTACCTAATTATCCCACAAGCGGTTTTTTACTGAACTTATTTTCAGTCCAAATTGTGCATGTTGATAGAATAACTACTTTGTTTATTATATTTCGGTTATTTGCTAAGCAGAATTTTGATTTGTTCCTAAGCCATCTGTTTTATCTTTTTTTCCTTTGATACCCAAACTTTAGATGGATAAAGGAAAAACTGCTTTCTTTTTTATTCACCGAGCAGTAATGAGTGATGCTTCCTTTTTACAAGTATTGCACACTAATTTTGATTTGCGTTGAGTATTTATTACTAATAATGAGTCACATTTATAAACAAATGGTTTCTTTTAAATAAAGCACTCAAACTACAACCAAGATAATTCAGCAGAATCATTTTATGGTGGAGAATTCAAAGCGAGAAATAAAACCTGTATCGAAAAAGGTAAGAG